>JAEIFM010000160.1:0-542500 GCA_018901885.1 Zaprionus kolodkinae | reverse complement strand
ACGTAATAATCTTCTCTTAGTCCAAAGAAAACCACGTCAGAGACATTGAGTGGGTCTTGAAAAACCTTAGGGACGCAGGCATGTCTCAAGAAAAATCCAAGTTTTTTAAAAAAAGCGTGGAATATTTGGGATTTATTTGGGATCGGTCCTCGACCGATTAAATTAAGGCTGTTAAGGACTTTCCCCCACCGAAAACCCTATTCGCTCTTCGGTCATTTTTAGCTGCTTCATAACGGGTTTTGCCAACATCGCTAGGCCCCTAACAGATATCTTGAAAGGCGAAAATGGCAAAGTAAGTGCCAACTACTCAAGAAAGGTGATAATCGAGTTGTCACCAGAGCAAACTGAAGCCTTCGATAGGCTTAAAAGAAGATGTAATGTTGTCCTACCCAAATTACAAAAAGCCTTTTGACCTCACAACAGACGCGGCTGGCTACGGACTGGGAGCGGTACTGTCTCAAGACGGCCGCCTGATAACAATGATCTCGCGAACACTGCGAGGTAACGAGGTAAATTTTGCCACAAATGAGCGTGAGCTTCTCGCCATTGTATGGGCACTTAAGAACCTCAGAAATTACTTGTATGGTGTTAAGAATCTTAACATTCATACAGACCACCAGCCATTAACCTTTTCGGTATCGGACAAAAACCCGAATGCCAAAATAAAGCGTTGGAAAGCCTTCATTGATGAGCACAACGCAAACATAATTTATAAACCCGGAAAAGAGAATTTAGTAGCAGACGCTCTGTCTCGCCAAAATGTCAATGCACTAGAGGACTCAGTAGACTCGGATGTTGCCACCATCCACAGCGAAAAATCCCTCACGTATACCATTGAAGCCACAGACAAACCGGAATTACTTCCGGAACCAAATTATTCTGGAAGAAGGAACTATTCCCCAACAGAAGACGCTTATTTAGTTTAAGACAAAAACTCGTCAGATACTACATTTTTCTAATCGCAGCACATTATTGCAAAGCATTAAAAATGCAGTAAATGCTGACGTAGCCAACGCAATTCATTGCGAGCTACCCATACTGGCTTTCATCCAACACGGACTGGTTGAGGCATTCCCTTCTACCACCATTATATATTGCAAGACCTTGGTTACAGACATTGTAAACCCGACGGAACAGAGGGAAATTGCGACAGCCGAACATAATCGCGCGCACAGAGCAGCGCAAAAAAATGCGAAACAAATACTTGGGGACTACTTTTTTCCAAGAATAGGTCACTTAACTTCAGAAATAGCCGCAAACTGTAGAATTTGTGCTATGAGTAAACATGATCGGCACCCAAAAAAACAGGAAATAGGGAAAACCCTGATACCATCGTTTGCCGGAGAAATGTTGCATATAGATGTTTACTCCACTGCCGGTAAATATTTTCTAACCTGCATCGATAAGTTTTCCAAGTTTGCGGTAGTACAGCCTATACGGTCCCGCGCAATGGGATATAAAAGCTCCTTTTTTGCAACTTTTGAACATGTTCCCCGAAACAAAGGCAATTTACTGCGAAAACGAGAAATCCTAGAACTCAGAAACCATTAAATCTATGCTCAGCAATAGCTTTGGCATCGTGATTTCAAACGCCCCACCCTTGCATAGTTCCTCTAATGGACAAGTCGAGCGGTTCCATGGCACTCTTGGGGATATAGCACGCTCTTATAAGTTGGAAACGCAGGTAGAGGACACTGTCGAAAACATTCTCCTTGCAACCATAAAGTATTGTACAACAGGTCAATCCATTTGGTGACAAACGAGAGACCCATAGACGTAATTCACGCAGCCTCCAAAGGCAGTACAGTGCAGATTAGAGAAAAAATCGCATCAGCACAGCAAAAGACACTTGACCAAATTAATAAAAAAAAGGGTCTATAAGTCGTATTTGGTAGGCGATCGGGTTTGGATAAAAAACAATAAGAGATTAGGAAATAAACTATCACCCTTATTTACAGAAGCTATAGTGGAAGCAGACCTAGGTACGACGGTTCTTATTAAAAGGAGGGTGGTCCAAAAGGACAATCTTAAGTAGGTTGTTGACATTTGAAAAATCATGACAATTATTTTTAACTAATTACATTTTTTTTAGGTTAAGATATCTTTTCAGTTTAATAATAGCAACCATGACCTTGACCGAAGCGACATTGAGACTCAACGACTACTCCCACGCGGACTACATACCTATATTTGACGGAGACGTAACAATCTGGGACTTGTACACTTACTTGGGACACACGACGAACTTGAAACTTACATCGACGAGACATGGAAATTAATAGACAAACTACCCAAAGACCACATGAAACAGGTACTGAAAATGGACGTACAGCACATAGCCACCTAAATAACTTCCCTGACCGTCATCACCGACAAGCACGTAGCATTAACATGATAGGTAGTGCCCTTAAGGCAATTGCAGGAACCCCAGATTTTGATGACTGGGAACAAATAAAATTCAAACAAAGTCAGTTAATAGAATCCGAAAGCAAACAGATAGAAATATAAATTCTAAATTCCAAGCAAGACTCAATGACGTTTCAAGGGCCCTCAATGAAATTTTGAAATATAATGATAATTACAAACCTTGAGGACTTAGTCCTCACTGTTACACTTGCAAAAGTAAATTTAATCAGCCCCCTTATACTAGACAGCATTGACATTAAAGAATTATTAAATGAACAACTCACCAATACTAGTATAACCGACCTTTTAGAGGTCTCCCATATAAAAGTTTTTCAAAATTCTGAATTATTGTACTTCCTGATCAAATATCCCAAACCTCTGTTAAGCTGTAAAAAAATAGATATCCTCCCTGTCCAACATAATAACATAATATTAGATCTAGAAGAAGGTAATACGGTGGCCGACTGCGGAATAAAGACCTTCGCTGTACGTGACTGCGCTGCTACTGTGAGCACCACTTTCTGCAGAAGACTACAAAATACTTCATAAGCCCAACAACTGGTATCTGGAACCGTCGCACAATGCGCCACACGCCCCGGTCATCTGGCGCCCGTGATAGTAATCGGAGAGGGCATTGCAGTAATAAACAACGCGACCATAAATGTAGTGAACAGCACTGGGCACAAACAGATAATCACGGGAACTTTTCTCGCGACTTACGACGATTACATCTTACTAAATGGCACCCGTTACGTGAACCACCGAGGCATCCTGAAGAAGAAACCTGCTGTATCCACGTCAGCCGTGGTCAACGTCACCCTTTTCAGAGAACATCTGAGCCTCCCATTTCTACATGACCTACCCATGAAGAATCTCCGCCATATCGGGGATCTTATAACAGGATTATCTTCACGATCATATGGCGGCTTGGCACTCATCGCCCTATTCCTACTCCTCTTGGGCACCTGGAAATTATACTAACGCAGAATGAGAAAGAAGAAACCCGAAGACGCGTTTCAAACTAGTAAGGGAGGAGTTAACACGCGCAAACTTGAGTTTGCTGACAACGCTGCTGTGCCGGATGCCGTCGCGACAAAGTTGCAGCCGAAGCTCGAAACTCACACGCGCAAGCTGCCTGATCGCCCGCTGCAGAAGCTGACGCAGCATTCAGCCGACATTCCAGCGGCAGCGGCGGCTCCGTGGTCCGATGAAGCTTGCCCTAAGTTTCAGTTTTAAATTTGTTCTCTAAAGGTTCTTACATACCAGAAATAAAAACAAATAAAGATACTTGCTAAATAAAACAGTCTTATTTTAATTTGTACAAATTGCCAGGAATACGACCACACGAGGTCGTATTGCACACTTCGCCCGGAGTGCGTAGTCTGTGGAGATCCCCACGACTCCACACACTGTTAAACTAATAAAGAAAATGCAAGCGAGAAAAAGTGCAATAACTGTGGGGGCAATCACACAGCAAACTACAGAGGCTCTTCAATCTACAAAGAGCTGAAAAGCCGTCTTCACAAAAGAATGAACACGGCACAGCCACACCATGGAACAGATACGCTGACACCATCAGAAACAAACCCAGAAGTATTTTTTTCGAAAGCAACAAGCTCCGCTCCAAAACCTATATCCACCATTAACGTAACATTTGCTAACGTTTTAAAATCAGGTATGACGCCTCCAACCCAAAACACACAACAAAACTATAGCACAACTGAACAGCAAGAAACAAAAACTGAAGCCATGATGCAAGCCTTACAACAGAGCATGATGGAGCTTATGACATTCACGAGGACCACCATTCAAGACATGATGCGTAATCAAAACCTTTTGATACAAATGCTTGTAGCCCAACAATCAAAATAAACAATGGCTACCTTACGCATAGCTACGTGGAACGCCAATGGCGTTTCACAGCGCAAACTTTAGCTAGCTCAATTCCTACATGAGAAGCATATCGACGTAACGTAACACATTCGCGCTACCATCCTCACCCGTAAACTGCCAGCAGCAACACACCCCAATTGTGTTTCGTCCAAAAGAAGTCAGTAAAATAATCAAAGACCATCTCAGCCCGAAAGTTTGCATACAAAAACCCTGATTTCAGCCGATTGTTCCTATGGCAGCTATATGTTATAGTGGTCCGATTTTGATACAATTTTGACAGCACATTAAGAACGTAATAAGAATAAGATTTGCCAAATCTTGTTGCAATATCTTGAAAAACAACAAAAATCGGCCGATAGCTTCTATGACAGCTATACGATATATCGGTCCGATCTGGCTCGTTCCGACTTATTTACAGCCTACAGCAATAAGAAGCTTGTGTGCCAAGTTTCATGACGATAGCTCAAAAACAGAGAGACTAGTTTGCGTTGCAACAGACGGACGGACGGACGGACAGACAGACGGACATCCATTTTTCGACTCCTCTGGTGATGCTGATTCAGAATATATATACTTTGTAGGGTCGGAGATGTCTCCTAAGGTTCGTTGCAAACTTCTGGCTAAAATTAATATACCCTCTGCAAGGGTATAAAAAATTAAAACAAGAAAGCAAGGCTACCTTCGGCTTGCCGAAGGTTTCATACCCTTGCAGTTATACAAAATATAAAATATATTTGGATTGCTGCTGGTTTCTGTGGTATTTATTGAACAATTATAACAGTACATCGATTATATCATCCTCTTATAATTTCGAATACTCAGCCTCCTCACCACGACAAGGTCGCAATCCTCGAGGAGGAATATTTACAATACCTTCAACAACATTGCACATATATTCTTTATTTCCAGTAATAAAATAAATTAATTAACTAAATATTTAAAAATAAATTATTTAATTAGTGATTATAGCGAAGGAACACGCTGCATGGTGACTATATGGAGTTTGATAAGTGATTGCGGCAGCACCGCTTACTGTGTTATCACAAAATATCCAATCAATTTGAGTTAAATGTTTTGTTGTTGGCACATTTTGTTGTTATTATTTAAAGTAGACTCGAGCTGATCAGTGCTTGTTGATCGGCAAATGTTAAAATCTCCTAATATTACCAATTTTGTATTATTTTCAGCTGACGTTAGCCTTTTAACATCATTTCTGATTTCATTTCGAAACCTTGTAATAGGAAAAGCTGCATTCATATAAACAACTATAACTATTGTATGCAAGTATTTAAATGTTATGGACTGGTATATATTTCTTACATTATCAACTGTAACTGCGTCACATAAGAATGTTATGTTTTCCGATATATTTTGTTTTGCATATATCAGAATACAATTCTTAGAAACAGCATTTGGTCGAATGTCTTTGTGTTGTAAAGGATCTGTTGGTCATAAAATCTAAATTTGGAAAGTTATCTTTCAAAAATGCATTTGAATAACAGCTATATGATTTTTTGTTTAACAACTACATGTAATAGTACTCAGATTTCCATAAAATTGCAACAAGAACCTTCATTAGGCCGATCGTTGATCGTTATAAGTTATAAAAGTTCGATTTGGATGTGGTAAGCCTGATAGCTATATCTTGAAATATAACGAAAATCGGCCGATAGGCTCCATGACGGCTATACGATATATCAGTCCGATCTGGCCCGTTCCGACTTATTTACAGAGGGCAGAAATAAGAAGCTTCTGAGCAAAGTTTCATGAAGATAGCTCAATAACTGGGGGACTAATTTGCGTTGCAACAAACAGACGGACTGACTGATTGTTCCTATAACAGCTATAGAATATAAACGTCTAAGATATTTAAATGGAAAAACAAAGGGCGGGTTACTGTATAACATTAAAAAGTATTGATAATGTGCGGTATTTCCAAAAACAAAACAGGTTTGCATACAAAAACCCTGATTTCAGCTGATTGTTCCTATGGCAGCTATATGTTATAGTGGTCCGATTTTGATACAATTTTGACAGCACATTAAGAACGTAATAAGAATAAGATTTGCCAAATCTTGTTGCAATATCTTGAAAAACAACAAAAATCGGCCGATAGCTTCTATGACAGCTATACGATATATCGGTCCGATCGGGCTCGTTCCGACTTATTTACAGCCTACAGCAATAAGAAGCTTGTGTACCAAGTTTCATGAATATAGCTCAAAAACTGAGAGACTAGTTTGCGTTGCAACAGACGGACGGACGGACGGACGGACGGACGGACGGACGGACGGACGGACGGACGGACGGACAGACGGACATCCATTTTTAGACTCCTCTGGTGATGCTGATTCAGAATATATATACTTTATAGTGTCGGAGATGTCTCCTAAGGTGCGTTGCAAACTTCTGGCTAAAATTAATATACCCTCTGCAAGGGTATAAAAAGGGATAAATTTCTTTCCACCAATAATACATGCCAAATTTTACAAAACGCGTCATCCCGCTCACTAGAAGCTTAGCTAGAGCAAGAAGACAAGAAGTACTCGAATTAATAGAAGAGAACAGTTCCGAAGATAGCCTCGATTTAATAGAAGAAAATAATTTAGAAGTTAGACCCATAATGACTCAGAAATCTACACAAGATATAATGCAGGAATTACAAATTCCGGACGCGATTAAGGTATTACCGACCTATGAGGGAGACAAAGAACTCCTGAATAAATTTACTACAAGCGTAGAAAGAGTACTAATATTAATCAAGGATATAGACACTACAGAATACGGAAAACTGCTACTCGGCGTTATAAGGGATAAAATAACCGGAAGAGCAGATAGAGTACTAATCCGTGAGATTAATTGGGACGACATTAAGAAAACATTAACAGAAAATTTCGGAGAAACAAGGAGTGAGGAAACTCTTATGAACGAATTAAGGGAAATACCGTACAAGGGCATATCGATCAAAAACCTATATCAAGAAATAACCGAAATAAGGGCAGCCATATTAAACGTACTTGACCAAGAGGAAACTAATCTCGAAATCAAAAAAATTAAGGAAAATTCCTACGAGAAAACTTACGTACAGAAATTCATAGCAGGACTTAAAAACCCATTAAAGTGGACAGTTAAAGCCCAACAACCCAAAACCCTAAAACAAGCGACTTCGTAAGCGACTTCGTAAGCAATTAAATGTAGGGATGAATACATTAGATACAGCAAAAGAGAGGCATCATATAGACAAAACCAAAATCGCGGCGGACGTTATAGAAGGTATCATAATACTGGATGTAACTTTGCTACCCCAAATCAACAGAATAATAACAGGAATGACACACAAGAAAGGAGATACAACATCTATAACCAACAACGTGACGAAAACCGAAATGCATATTATGGACTCCAACAAAACAAAATAGGTCGTTTCTCTGAACAATCGTAAGATAGAAGTCGCCAAGGGTCAGTTTAATCGGGTACCTCAACCTACTCAGGCAGAACCCAAACAACTAACAGCAGCGGGAGAAATAACTATAACCCACAGACCGAACTACACAACATAGAAGACGTACAAAATTTTACCATAGCCGCCTCGGACAACGAACCGACTACATCGAACAACCGAGGTTCGGAGAACAATTAGTATACATTTTAATTGAATCCCCATTCGACAGACCATTGAGATTCTTAATAGATAGCGGATCAAACGTGTCATTTATCAGCCCAGACTTCGTAACCCAGGGTAGCGAAGAAATATTAGAAAACCCATTTTAAATAAAAACAGTACTAAACACTCATTTAAAGAATTTGACATGAACGGAAACTTTACATTCTTCATTTTTTAGTTCCATTCATTTTTCGACGGATTAATATGTATAGATCTACTAACACATGTTTACGCAAAAATCGATTTCAAAGAACTTACCTTAAAGACACCCACCCAACAATCAATCTAATTAAGAAATCTAAAGACCCACACTTGACAGTGAGACTACAACCAAGATCAAGATCAATGATTAATATACCCTTAAAAAATCGAGACGGCGACGTATATAAGTTATCACCAGAGGGTCAAGCACCGCAACTAAAGGTGCCGACTCAACATCCGGGCTCGCTGCACTGGTTTCAAGCTCAACATCCGGGCTTGCGAAATAATGAAAACGCAGATCAGCAACTTGACCTGGTCACGAGGCGCACCGCCAGCACTTTGACGACGTCGCTGCAGACCATCGACCGCGGAACCTAGTCTTCATAGTTAACATTAAGCTAGTTTTAAACCAGTTCTCACTCATAAGCTCAAGCGTCCTAACGGACTGCCAACCACTGTAAAACCACAATAAATAATTAAGTGCCCTAACGGACCGTAATAAATCAATTTATAGAAACCAAACAGAAGTTTCTTAATTGGCGCCCAACGACAAAATCGAATCCGCGGTGCAGTAAAAGTGTCCGGTGCCCAGCTCTCGTGTCGCTACTGTGCAAGTTTCCTAACGGAATCACAAAGCGTCCGGTTTCGCGTTAATTCTTTAAAAATCACGGAGTGATATAAATAAAAATTAACTAAAAAAACAAAACAAAACAACAGTGCCGAGCGAATTCACAAAATCACCAACAACAAGCAACAGCAACAAACAAATCAAGTTACTGACGATATCAGAAAACCATGTAAGTGAAATATTCATTGGCCTAAAAAAAAAAAAAAAAAAAAAAAATTTTTTTAAAAAATATCCGAAGAAACAAGGCAAAATAAAAGTTCATTTTTCTCCTCTTACACCAACATATTAAAGTTTATGATTAATAAATAATCATACAAGGCCGTACGGGTTTAGATTCTAATTCTAATCAATATTGTTTCGATTAAACCCGATAAACTCATGTAGGGAAACAATCTCTGATAGTGAGGAAGACTTAATACCAAGTTATAGAGAAAAACTAGCAAGTACTGCTAAACAGCAAATACCCGGTGTCGTGGAGCCGCCGCGATATCCGGGGGAATGCCTTTTAACAAGCTCTAGCCGTCTTTTCCCGGCACAGAGTAAGCTTATTGTGCGGCGCACAGTTATCGATGAGTGTTGCTTGAGTTGGCTATCTGAGCTAGTGCTAGTGGCTAGTGGCGCGTTTTATTCTTTATGGAAATACAGTTACATTAGTTTAATTCTAGACATATTCTTATAACGTACCGCAGTTTTCTTCCCCTCTCATTGGATATCGCAGACGCACTAATTTGTCGCGCCATTATTAAGCACGATTTAAGCTGAATTAGTGTGACCGAATATCGCTACAGTAAAATGACATACAATAAAAAATACTAGATACGACATTCACACAAATTAACATTAACTATCGATAACAAGCTGATCCGTTCCGCGACATCCCCTCCCCCGTGAAGCAACAGCATTCACCACATCTAAAATTGCTAACTTCGAAGCGGGACGCATTATCAGCTTTGTTTGATCGCTAGTCCTCACTGCCGCGCGTCGTGGCACTCCATCTACTCCAGTGAATACTTCCTCGATGACGCCTCTTTTCCACTCCCTGCGTGGTATGGCCGGATCACAAATGAACACCAGATCTCCAATGCGCATCGGTTCGGCGCGCTGGCACCATTTCTCCTTGCGGACGAGAGTGGGCAGGTACTCATGTACCCATCGCTTCCAGAATCTATCCCGCATCATCCTCGCAAGTCGCCACTGCTTCCGTGTGGTGCATCTCTCATAAGCTGTCCCATCGTCTCCGGGAAGATTCGGAACGTCAGATGTTCCCTTTAACAAATCGTTCGGTGTCAGCGGAGCCTCCTGATCCACCGTAATCGGCAGATGCGTGAGAGGGCGAGAGTTCACTATGTTCTCCGCCTCGATTAACAAATTCTCGAGCACATGCTCTCTGGGCGCGAGCTCCTTCATTGTGTGCGCTAGCACCTTCTTCACACATTGGACCATCCTTTCCCAGACGCCACCCTCGGCTGGGTTCGCCGGACAGTTGAATATCCATTCTACTCCTTTGGACGACAGCTCGCCCTGAATCCTCGCTGGCTCGAACACTTCGCCGAACCTCTTAGCTTCCCGATCTGCTCCCACGAAGTTCTTTCCATTATCGCTCCTTATTCTAACCACCGGTCCACGGCGGCACATGAAGTTCCTTATTGCGATGATGCATGAATCCGTCGATAAGTCATGTGCCATCTCCAAGTGTATGGCTCTCGTTGTAAGGCAGGTGAATAGCGCCACCCACCTCTTCTCTATGCGACGTCCAATCGATACATGCAGTGGTCCAAAATAGTCCAGGCCGGTATACTTAAAGGGCCAGCCATTTGCTTCGAGCCGGTCCTCTGGCAAGGGTCCCATCTCTGGCTGTGTCGGTCGCGCCTTGCGCAACTTGCAAACGTTGCAGTTTGCCACTACCTTCCGTAACAGCCTCCTTATGTTATGGGACAGTATGATTGGACGGCGAGCACCGTATGAGATGCATGTCGCAGCGTCAATCCTCCCACTCGCACGCATAATCCCGTCTTCATCGAAGTACGGCGAAAGTCCCGACAATTGGCTGCTCTTGTCGACCGTCCTTCCATGAACCTCCTCGGCGAACGCTTCACTTTGCGCTTGCCGTACCAATGCGCGCTCTGCGTCGGCGCATTCAACCGATGTGAGTCCGTGCTGCTCTCGTTCATGGCGTCGCCCGCGACACCGTCGAATGAACCTTAGGACCCACGCTGTTGTCCTGACCAACCGGTTGAAGCTCGAGAACCGTTCTAGAGAGATGAGCGGCGTGCTCGTCATGACCAATGCAAACTCGCATGGCATCTCTTCTTCCTCGGCAGCCTGTGCAGCGCATACATTACTCGAAGACGATTTGGGCCAATTTTCCTCAGGTTCCCGAAGAAATGGCGGTCCGCTTAACCATCGCGAACCTTGACTTATGTCCACGCGGCGTTGCGACCTAGTTGCGTCATCTGCCACGTTTTCGGCAGATGGTAGCCATCTCCATTGGGAAGCTTCCGTGGACTCTAATATCTCGGCCACCCGGTTTCCAACAAATTGCTTATATCTCCGGTGGCTACTGCCGATCCAGTGCAGAACAGTCTTAGAGTCCGTCCAAAGTACGCAGCTGCTGATTGTCACACCGTGATCCTGTTTGACGGTGTCCATTAATCTCGTACCCAGTACAGCTGCTTGAAGTTCCAATCGTGGGATCGACATCGTCCTCATGGGAGCACACTTCGTTTTGGAGCATACGAAATGTGCCTGCACGTCGTCGTTTGCGTATGTGGCCCGCCAATAAGCCGCCGCAGCGAACGCTGATTGGCTGGAATCCACGAAGACGTGCAGCTGCAGTGTCCGCACACGTCCAGCGCCGAAATAGTAGCGAGGACAACGGAATCCTTCAATATGTCTCATCTCTTGCCGCCAGCACCCAAATGCTGCGGCCAACTCGTCTGGTAGCGGCTCATCCCACTTGACTCCTCTCCGCCAAATTTCTCTCATTAACAGTTTGGCGGTCACCATGTAGCAGCTCAAGAATCCGATCGGGTCAAACGTGGACATGACGAGGCTTAGAAATTCCCTCTTAGTAGGAACGCGTTCTCCATTCATCACGCTGCTGGGCACTCGATGGTACTTGATGCTGAACTTGAAGTCATCTGTAGCCGGCTGCCAGTACATACCTAGTACCTTCTCCTCAGATTCGGTCCATTTAACATTCATGTTGGATCCTTGTGGGTTCAAAGCTTTGACCACATCTGCCGAACTGGAGGAGAACCGACACAAATCAAAACCAGCATTCTCGTGTATTTCTCTCACTCGTGAAGAGACTGCGACGGCTTCGTCCTCGCTCATGAAGCTGTCCACGTAGTCATCCACGTAGTGGTAATCGTTGATCGCTTGAACCGCTCGCGGATCTGTGCTCCTGTACTGCGAAGCGTTGACGATCTTCACGTAATCCGCCGCACAAGGAGAACACGCTGCTCCGAACGTCATCACCCGCATCTCGTATGTGTCTGGGTCTCGTCGATCATCTCCATGTCTCCACAGGAACCTCTGGGCGCATCTATCCTCTGGCTGCATCAACACTTGGTGAAACATCTCCTTGATGTCAGCACAGACGCCCACTGCCCCTTCTCGGAAGTGGAAGAGCACGGCTGGTAAAGGCTTATAACGCTGAGGGCCTTTCATCAGTGCTGAGTTTAGTGACACGTCGTTCACCTTGGCTGCTGCATCGAAAACTAGACGGATTTTCCCAGGCTTGTTTGGGTTCTCCACTCCGAAATGCGGCAGGTACCATACCTTACCGCTGCTGGTTCGGGTGACATCCTGCGGCTCTAGTCGTCGTGCATACCCTTTTCTGATGTAGTCATCCATAATTCCGTTGTAGGCCTGCGCGAAACCCACGTCGCGCTTCATTTTCCTTTCAATGTTGACGAGTCTCTTGAGTGCCATGTTATAGCTGTCTGGCAGTTTCACCTCGTCGTCTTTCCATAGCAGCCCAGTCTGGTAACGGTGGCCGACTCGCTTAGTCGTGCCTTCCAGGATCTTTAAGGCTCGTGCATCATCACCAGCTGCGACTGGCGGTGCTGGCTTTACTCCAAAATTCTCGATTTCGAAGTAATCGCTGACCATCTTCTCGAGCGAGTTATCCTGCGTTACTGTTAAATAGCACGATCTCGGAATCGCTACGTTGCCATTTCCCTTTACTGGTCCGTACACCACCCATCCAAGTTTGGTGGCGGCTGCATATGGTCCTCCTGCACCGAAGCTTCTCGTCTTCAGTGGAATACCTAGGTGCGCGTGATCAAGACCGATCAAAATCCTTGGCGCTGCATTCCAGTACGGCTTCACTGGTAGGCGCGCGTTTGCCTTTGATGCCTTGATGTCCTCTCGTCGCAAGCTTTGCATCGGAAGATTTAAATTTGATACACCGTACACATTCCGTAGCCCGTGGCGATTTGATTTGCCCTTTCCGCTGATCTGCAGGCTGACCACCGTTGCGTGCTCTCTGGCGGATTTGCCGCCAAACCACTGCACGTTAAGCTGTCGGTGTTCGCCTTTCAGGTCCAAGCTCCGGATGAGATCGTCGTCAATAAGCGTGACGGATGATCCTTCATCGAGCAGTGCATAGGTCTCAACTTGTTTGTTGTTGCTGTACAGTGTCACGGGTAATATCCGGAAAAGCAGATGACTCCCTTCCGAAGCAACGCAGCTCAGATTTCGGTGCGGCGATCCTTTGCCGACCTCCTTGCGTCTTGCATCTTGCCTGCCGGGCGCCGACGTAAATGGATTACGGCGTCGCTGACTGCTGTCCCTTTGCAGCTCCCGATCGTTGCTGCTTGTACTCCGTTCCTCCCTCACGTGGCCACTGTTTGACTGTGGTGACCTGGGATTCCCGTCTCTGTCATGCAGCAGGTAGTGGTGTCTCCTTTGGCATCCATAGACACTGCATTTGCTGCCCTTCTTGCAGAACCGGGCCATGTGTCCAATCTCCAGGCACGAGAAGCAGATCCTTAGCTTCCTTAACAGCTCGATTCGCGCTGCTGGCGACACATGGAGAAACTCCTCGCATTCCTTGATAGCATGTTGCCCCTGACATACCGGGCAACCTTTGGAACAGTCTGTGCGCTGTTCGTTCTGATGGCTGGTACTTGCGTGCAGTAACCGTCGCTTTTGCTCCTTGTTCCCAACGTCTGTGATGGTGCACACCAGCTTAACGAACTCGTGCAACCATTCGCTAAGATGCACCACTGTAGGGTATGGCTCGATCGTTGCTGCATGCCTTGCCCAGTCCAACTTCTTGCTCATAGGCAGCTTGCTGATCAGCTCCTCCATTAGGGTGGGGTTCCCTAGGTGTTGACTGCCGTTTGCTGTTGATTGAAGAAACGCAGCAAGATTGTTCACTTTCGTAGCGAACGGCACGATCTTGGCGATGTTCTGTTCCGATATGGGCGGCACATCGCGCACGCTCTCTAGTTGGCTTCGGATCAGTTGCTCGGGGCGTCCATATCGAAATCGCAGCTGCTCCATAACGGTTTGCACGTTGTTCGGATGTATGAGCAGCGCCTTTACTGCCTCTCGAGCCTCTCCTTTCAAGGCCTTCACTAGTCTTTGATTGTTCTCCAGGGCTGTGCACTGGTATGCCGCTGTTGTCTCCATGTAGGTGCACTGGAATATGGGCCATTCCTCTGGCTGACCATCAAAATCCGGAAGATCAGGCAGTCTGCGTGGTGTCCATCCATTTGGTATACTCGCCGATGCTGTTCCATAATATCCAGCAGCAGGCGCAGTTACCATAAAGCTGCGTTGTGGTTCCCGAAGTGCATGAGCATATCCTGGCTCTGGCTGCACTGTTGCCGAAACGCAGTAAGACGGTGATGGACTTGCAGTTGTACAGTAGCCGGTGACATGTTGCCCATTTATAAAATGGCTGCCTTGCGTTGGCGCCAAGTTTCCACTCAAATGTGGCGGCAAGTTTCCACTCAAACTTGCGGGCAACGGTCCATGTAAAGATGGCGTCACTTCTAATTCCCGTTGCATATTTGCACTCAATGGTTCCGTTGCTGCGCGCGTAACTGGCAGCGTTTCACTCAAACATACCGTTTCACTCATACCTAACGGTGTATTCGCCGTACCGCTAACTCTGTTGCCGCTTAATCCGTTTACTGCGGGATTCCTATCGGCTTCTGCTTGCCCTCCGTTTGCCCTGGCTTTGGTCAACTCCTTTTCCAAGGTGGCGATCCTTTCTAGTAGAGTCGCTTCCTTCACAGTTGCGGAACTTGTACTCTGCCCTGTCCTTTCAGGCTGCGGAGTACCATTCGGATTCCTACCGAAAGTTCCGTTTTCCTTTGAAGTTTGTGGCCGCTGCTGATCACAAGCCGCACTCGTAAAGCTGGCTGGAGTGCCCGTTGGCGTGATCGTCGTTGCGGTAGAAGCACTCGATTGAAGCAATCGAGGGCTGCGCCGGGGCGAATGGGACGTTGGCATCTCGCAGAGTGCGTACAAAGATGCGAATAAAAGATGTCGTGGAGCCGCCGCGATATCCGGGGGAATGCCTTTTAACAAGCTCTAGCCGTCTTTTCCCGGCACAGAGTAAGCTTATTGTGCGGCGCACAGTTATCGATGAGTGTTGCTTGAGTTGGCTATCTGAGCTAGTGCTAGTGGCTAGTGGCGCGTTTTATTCTTTATGGAAATACAGTTACATTAGTTTAATTCTAGACATATTCTTATAACGTACCGCAGTTTTCTTCCCCTCTCATTGGATATCGCAGACGCACTAATTTGTCGCGCCATTATTAAGCACGATTTAAGCTGAATTAGTGTGACCGAATATCGCTACAGTAAAATGACATACAATAAAAAATACTAGATACGACATTCACACAAATTAACATTAACTATCGATAACAAGCTGATCCGTTCCGCGACACCCGGTAACATGAACTTTAACGCTGGCGATATAGTGAACATGATCGGCACCGCCGTTCAAGCTGCCCTCTCACAACAAGCCTCAGATTTCGAAAGACAAATATCTGAATTGAGAAATCAACTAATTCCTCCGCAGGTTAGTGCTCAAGAGGTCCCAGTTTACGAACGGGTACAAATTATCGAAAGTGTCAAATGTGACGAACCTCTGGACATAGTGAAGTCCATTCCAGAGTTTGATGGCAAACAAGGAGATTATGTCTCTTGGCGTCAGGCTGCCACAGATGCGTATGAGGTTTTTAAACCGTACAATGGCAGTTCGAAGCATTATCAAGCGGTCGCAATAATACGCAACAAAATCAGAGGTCCAGCGAACTCAACTTTGGCCTCATTTAACACGGTGTTAAATTTCGACGCGATTATCGCGAGGCTTGATTTTGCTTACGATGATAAAACGCCAACGCGAGTTATCCAACAAGAATTGGATATGTTGAGGCAGGGCGATATGCCCCTTATGAAGTTTTATGATGAGGTCGAGAAAAAGCTTACGCTTTTGACCAATTAAACTCTTATGTCATATGACCCAGTTTCAGCAGGGGTCCTAAATGAAAAATATAAAAATGACGCATTACATGCATTTATTTTAGGGCTTAAGAAGCCACTCAGGTCTACCGTATTTCCGCCACAACCAAAGAATTTACCAACTGCTCTGGCACTGGCAAGGGAAGCTAAGGCAAGTAACGAACGTTGCGCATTTGCTTCCAGCTTTGCCCAACACTCCGAAAATAGGACACCAAAAGCTGAAAGCAGGCGTCCTCAGAGTTGGCGTCAGAATCAGACGCAAACACAACATTCCCGTAAGAACGATAGTCCGAACGCACAGGAAAAACTCCAGGGAAACAACCCTTTAGGTAATTCAAGGCAACAACAACATTTCCATAAAAATAAAAATAATCAAGGTTCAGAACTCATGGACGTTGACCCATCCTCGTCACGATTTAGACAGCCAACTTACGGCAATAACCAAGGACATACCTTGGCAGACCATTCTATGAAAAGCTCTCATCAAAAAGTTAATTACATGGATTAGGGACAAGAAGAAAGCGAAGAATATGTCATTCTATCGCAGGACGAAACAGAAAAGATTAATGATGAACTGACAGAATCAGCTACCGTCATTACCCGTACAGTAGCGGGAAGAGCATTAAAGTTGCTTATTGATACCGGGGCATAAAAAATTTATATAAAATCCTTGCCTGGATTAACATATCTGGTGCAGTCAATTCCCCATTTCAAGTAAATTCAATTCACGGCAGTACAAGAATAGAACAAAAGTGCCCTATTAGCCTCTTTAAAACAAAAACACACTTTTTTATTCTACCTGATCTAAATGACTTTGACGGCATAATTGGGTTTGACCTTTAAAAAAAGTCAACGCAAAAATTAACCTGGTCAAAAACCAAATAGAACATAAATACGGTATGGAACCTATTCAGTTACATACCTGTCAAAACGTCAATTTCATACAAATTGACGACAGCACCATACCAATAGCCATAAAGGAAGCCTTTAAAACAATGATCAATCAAAGATCAAAAGTATTCTCAGACCCCAATGAGTCTTTGCTTATAACATAAATACGGTAGCCACAATCCGTACAGACGGAGACCCAATATATAAGTTATACCCATATCCAATGGGCGTAGCCGATTTTGTCAACGCCGAGTTCAAACAGCTTTTGGCAAACGGCATCATAAGACAATCGAAATCACCTTATAATAACCCTGTTTGGGTTGTCGACAAGAAGGGTTTCGATAAGTCGGGACACAAGAAAAAACGGTTGGTAATCGATTTTCGAAAACTAAATCAGAACATCGTTAACGATAAATACCCGATCCCACAGATTTCGGCAATATTAGCCAATCTGGGTAAAGCCCAATATTTTACCACACTGGATCTCACTTCAGGTTTTCATCAGATTGAACTGGCAGAAAAAGATCGCGAGAAAACCGCTTTTTCTATAAACAATGGAAAGTACGAATTTTGTCGACTTCCATTCGGTTTGAAAAATGCTCCCAGCATTTTTCAAAGGGCAATCGACGACGTTCTTAGAAAACTAATTGGAAAAACTTGCTACGTATACGTCGACGATCATGTAACCCATATAGATTGGGTTCTTAAAAACTTACAAGATGCAGGCATGAAAATATCCCAGGAAGTAACAAGGGGCGGAATAAAAACCTCGCCCGAAAAAGTAAAAGCTATTAACGATTTTCAGCCACCAAACACCTTATTTAACCTCAGGTCCTTTTTAGGCCTATCTAGCTATTACAGGTGTTTCATAAAGGGATTTGTTACCATCGCTAAACCCTTGACAGATATTTTAAATGGCAAAAATGGTAAAATAGGTGCCAACAAATCAACAAAAGTTAAGATCCCGTTAAGTCCACTACAGCTCACAACGTTGACAGACTTAAAAAAATACTAGTATGTAATCATAACATACAATCATATTGTAGCACTTTGTTGCAATATGTACCTAAACAGTCCGGTCCAAGTGTATGCGTAATATGAGCATCCACTTGAAGGGGCTAACGTATATACATATATAAATGCATAGTCAGCATTCCCACGCTGGCCATGCGCTGACCGCTTACTATGTGTGCTTATAGCATACCTCCTCCTCCAGAGTCGTCGCTTGGCGACAATACATATATATATATAAGATATACATATAAGCGTCGCTGCGCTGCAGCCTATGCTGGCAGCGCTGCTTCTAAGCTTTAGGCTAAGAAACCTTTTATATGTAGATCGTAAGAACATTATCATTTCAATATTCAAATGAAGCGGAACCTTCTCCGCTTCATCCAATAAATGACATTAATTAAAATACGAAGTGTTTAACCAATTACAATACTAGCATCGGAGGATGTACTCTTAACACACCCTGATTTCGGACAACCTTTCGACTTAACAACAGGCGCTTCATCACATGGACTGGGAGCAGTGTTGTCCCAAAATGGTCGCCCGGTAACCATGATTTTAAGAACCCTCCATGACAACGAAAAAGACTTTGCAACAAACGAAAGAGAACTACTGGCCATAGTATGGGCCCTTAAAAACCTTCGTCACTACCTTTACGGTGTACAAAATTTGAACATTTAAACCGACCACCAGCCACTCACATTTGCAGTGTCGGACAAAAATCCAAATGCGAAATTAAAACGTTGAAAAGCTTTCATAGATGAGCATAATGCCAACATATTTTATAAACCGGGTAAAGAAAGTAGCCGACGCTCTTTCACGACAAAACATTAATAGCTTAGAAGCAAGCCTTGCCTCAGATATTGCCACTATTCATAGTGAAGAGTCTCTTACGTACACGATAGATTCGGCAGACAAGCCTGTGAATTGCTTCAAAAACCAATTTATTATCAAAGAAGCTGAATTCCCCTCGGTCAAAACTTGTATACTCTTTAAAGATAGACGAATACATATTGTACGGTTCTCAGATAGAGAAACACTACACCAAACCCTAAAGGACATTATAAACACGGAACTGGTTAACGCAATAAATTTTAAACTTAGGGTACTAGCCTTCATCCAACATCAGCTAGTAGAATCTTTTCCGTCAACTACTTTTAGATACTCTAAATACTTAGCCACAGACATAACTGATGTGGCTGAACAGAGGGAAATAGTCGCAACAGAGCACAACAGAGCCCATCGCGCAGCACAGGAGAACGTGAAACAAATACTTCAGGACTATTTTTTCCCAAAAATGGGTCGCTTGGCAACAGAAATTGCTGCAAATTGCAAAGTTTGCTCAAAGGCCAAATACAATCGCCAACCAGTACGGCAAGAAATCAGTCATACCACAATTCCATCTTGCGCTGGGGAATTTCTACACATTGATGTTTTCTCGACAGATCGGAAATACTTTTTGACATGTGTGGACAAGTTTACAAAATTCGCCGTAGTTCAACCGATTGGCTCACGAACAATTATAGACATAAAGTCGCCAATACTCCAACTTATAAATATATTTCCGAACATAAGAACAATCTACTGCGATAACGAAAAATCATTAAATTCGGAATCTATAAAATCGACACTAGCTAATTTCGGCATTCAAGTAGCAAACGCCCCTCCTCTACATAGTACCTCAAACGGACAAGTAGAGCGTTTTCACAGCACCCTTATTGATATAGCGCGTTGTATAAAAATAGATAGACAAATAAATGATACAACCGACCTGATACTCCTTTCCACAATAGAATATAATAGAACAATCTATTCCGTTACAGACAAAAAACCAATAGATGCCGTGCATTCAACATCAATAGAAACAGACGCACTAATAAACAAGAAAGCAAGGCTACCTTCGGCTTGCCGAAGGTTTCATACCCTTGCAGTTATACAAAATATAAAATATCTTTGGATTGCTGCTGGTTTCTGTGGTATTTATTGAAGAGTTGTAACAGTACATCGATTATATCAACCTCTTATAATTTCGAATACTCAGCCTCCTCACCACGGCAAGGTCGCAATCCTCGAGGAGGAATATTTACAATACATTAAACAACATTGCACATATATTCTTTATTTTCAATAATAAAATAAATTAATTAACTAAATATTTAAAAATAAATTATTAAATTAGTGATTATAGCTAAGGAACACGCCGTCATGGTGACTATATGGAGTTTGATAAGTGATTGCGGCAGCACCGCTTACTGTGTTATCACAAAATATCCAATCAATTTGAGTTAAATGTTTTGTTGTTGGCACATTTTGTTGTTATTATTTAAAGTAGACTCGAGCTGATCAGTGGTTATTGATCGGCAAATGTTAAAATCTCCCAATTTTGTATTATTTTCAGCTGACGTTAGCCTTTCAACATCATTTCTGATTTTATTTCGAAACCTTGTAATAGGAAAAGCTGGATTCCTATAAACAACTATGACTATTGTATGCAAGTATTTAAATGTTATGGACTGGTATATATTTCTTACATTATCATGTTTCATATAAGAATGTTATGTTTTCCGATATATTTTGTTTTGCATATATCAGTATACAATTCTTAGAAACAGCATTTGGTCGAATGTCTTTGTGTTGTAAAGGATCTGTTGGTCATAAAATCTAAATTTGGAAAGTTCTCTTTCAAAAATGCATTTGAATAACAGCTATGAAGATAGCTCAATAACTGGAGGACTAATTTGCGCTGCAACAGACAGACGGACTGACTGATTGTTCCTATAACAGCTATATAATATAAACGTCTGAGATATTTAAATGGAAAAACTAAAGGCGGGTTACTGTATAACATTAAAAAGTATTGATAATGTGCGGTATTTCCAAAAACAAAACTGGTTTGCTGATTTCAGCCGATTGTTCCTATGGCAGCTATATATTATAGTGGTGCGATTTTGATACAATTTTGACAGCACATTAAGAACGTAATAAGAATAAGATTTGCCAAATCTTGTTGCAATATCTTGAAAAACAACAAAAATCGGCCGATAGTTTCTATGACAGCTATACGATATATCGGTCTGATCTGGCTCGTTCCGACTTATTTACAGCCTACAGCAATAAGAAGCTCAAAAACTGAGAGACTAGTTTGCGTTGCAACAGACGGACGGACGGACGGACGGACGGACGGACGGACGGACGGACGGACAGACGGACATCCATTTTCGGACTCCTCTGGTGATGCTGATTCAGAATATATATGCTTTATAGGGTCGGAGATGTCTCCTAAGGTGCGTTGCAAACTTCTGGCTAAAATTAATATACCCTCTGCAAGGGTATAAAGATAAAACAAGTAGTGTAACTATACTCATAATTTCAAACAAAAATTCTGCACAAATTCTTCTACTACATATAGCTTACCCGCTCGCACTCATACAGCGACGCGCGTAAAGAGTAAAGCGATACGACGCAACGTCGACGTCGGCGTCAACTGCTCAAAGCAACGCGTCGGCTGCTGCCCGTACCGAACATTTGTACTGAAAACGTTGACTTGAATAACTTCTGTGTTATTGGTCCGATCGGATTGTAGTTTGGAGGATATGTTCATATTGCATTCAGCTTTATGAATACCGAAGCAGAACTTAATAAGTTTAATACTTTGCTTAATAATCGTAAATTACCGATTTGCGGGGGCGGTGGGCGTGGCATCAAACATTTGACATAAACTTCACCTGCCCCGGATATATAGGAACCTTCATACCAAATTTGGTGTCTAGCTTTTTTAATAGCTGAGATCTGTTGTCTCAAACAAACAGACGGACAGACAGACGGACATGTCTCAATCGGCTCGGCTAGTGATCCTGAGTAAGAATATATATACTTTATGGGGTCTGCCACGCCTCCTTATGCCTGTTACATACATTTCGCACAAAGTTAGTATACCCTTTTTTGACCATTTTCAATGGTCGAAGGGTATAATTATAAAGGCACAAAATAAAACTCTTGAGCAGACAAACAAGGGCAGAACCTATAAACAATACCAAGTAAGCGATAGAGTGTGGCTAAAATCAAACAGGCGATTAGGAAATAAGCTTACACCACTACACTCAGAGGAAAGAATCGAACCAGACTTGTGTTCGACGGTTCTAATAAAAGGGAGAGTTGTCCATAAAGACAACTTGAAATAAAAATTTTCATAAAATATAGGAAAATAATAATCTTTGTTTTTTTAATATTACCAATCTATTAACTTTTAGGTTTGCTGCTCTTAGCTGTAGGGACAACAGTCACCGCAGTAACCAAGCTCAATGACTACTCCCAAGCGGACTACGTACCGATAGCGGACGGGAGTGTAACTGTTTGGGATGATTACGGATATCTGGGTCATACCACAAATATGACTTCATACGAGATCTATGTTGATCAGACGAAGGGGACGGTGGACCAGTTTTCTCAAGAACATATAAAAAACTCATAAACACTGACCTGGCTCACATTGAAACACTTATCACCACCCTTCGGGTTCATCATCGCCAGGCACGAAGTATCAATATCTTAGGTTAAGCATTAAAAGTGATTGCAGGTACACCGGATTTCGATGACTGGGAGCAGGTTAAAATTAAACAAGGCCAATTGGTAGAAGCAGAGAATAAACAGATAGAAATAAACACCAAAATTCAAGTCAGACTTAATGAAATTTCTCGTAATTTAAAAGCGATCCACAAGTCAGAAGATCTATAGACAGGGCACTTGTTCGAAACAATTCTTACAAAAAATAGAATGATAATCTCAAATTTGGAAAACCTAATACTCTCCGTTACTTTGGCAAAAATTAAGCTAATCAGCCCTGCTATTCTGGATGATATCGATATCAAAGAAATCTCCAATGAACATTTCACAAACGTTAGCATATCAGATATACTAGAAGTAGCCCACATTAAAGCTTTCCAAAATAACGACTTGCTATACTTTTTAATTAAATACCCAATACCTAAATTAGTATGTAAGAAAATTACTGTTCACCGTGTTCAACACAACAAGAAGATTCTAGATTTTGAGGACGGTAAATTGATTGCTGATTGCGGCACGCATGCTTTTGCCATTGAGATATGCGACACGGCTGTGGGAACTACCTTCTGCAAAGGCAACAGACGTCAACATGCGCTCAGCAACTAATGACTGGAACCGTCGCTCAGTGCAAAACCCGGTCAGGTCATCTTAACCCAGTAGCAGTAGTGGAGGAAGGAATGATACTCATCAATGACACAACCATCCACGTAACCGATGGCAATGGCCTTGACCAATCTATCACAGGGTCATATCTGAAAACCTTTGACGAAAAAATTTTTACTAAATGGGACACCCTACGTCAATCACTAAGGAGTCTTAAAGAGAAAAGCTGTAGTATCGGCCCAGGCTCAGATAAACGTCACAGCTCACCGAGAAGAGCTTAGTCTACCTTTTCTCCACGAGCTGAGCTTACAAAACCTGCGCCATATCAGTGGGCTACAGACTAAGATGCTATCGAGACCCATTATCAGCTGCGGTCTTACCATCACCATATCCTTAGCTTTCTATATGATGGTTTACTTTGTTCGTCGCCGTCTTAAATTGAGACGCCGAGCAGAACTAGCGGTGAATCTTGAAGCAGCACTGCGGAGGTCCGAGGACGGACCCCACTAAACTGGGGAAGGAGTTATCACCAGAGGGTCAAGCACCGCAACTAAAGGTGCCGACTCAACATCCGAGCTCGCTGCACTGGTTTTAAGCTCAACATCCGGGCTTGCGAAATAATGAAAACGCAGATCAGCAACTTGACCTGGTCACGAGGCGCACCGCCAGCACTTTGACGACGTCGCTGCAGACCATCGACCGCGGAACCTAGGCTTCATAGTTAACATTAAGCTAGTTTTAAACTAGTTCTCACTCAGAAGCTCAAGCGTCCTAACGGACTGCCAACCACTGTAAAACCACAATAAATAATTAAGTGTCCTAACGGACCGTAATAAATCAATTTATAGAAACCAAACAGAAGTTTCTTAATTTATATAAACAAAATAAACATACAAGACGGAATATACATAACTAAGGGAATATACAGAGCAAATAACTATGCGATAATGGTAGAAGTGGTTAACCAATCACAAACAGAAGCAGTAATTAATGTAAACAAGATTTTATAGAACTCCATTCAATGACCTGTGAGGACACGGGAACAGAATTAAACACAGAATCAAAGCTCAACATAAGAACAGAACACTTAAATAAAGAAGAAAAGAAAGAAATTCTAAGTCTATCTAAAAAATATAAACAATTGTTTTACAAAGAAGGTGACCAACTAACAGCAACCAACGGTACAAGACACGTTATAAAACGTTCCAGAGGTTCGTAAATAACTTGCTAGGCCAAATGGTAGGAAAAAACTGCCTGGTATATATGGACGACATAATAATCTATTCAGACTCGTTGCAACAGCACATTACAGATTTAAAACTCGTATTAAACAAAGAACAAGAGGCCAACCTTAAAATCCAACAGAATAAATCAGAGTTCCTTAGGAAAGAAAAAGACTTCCTAGGTCATGTCGTTACCGCAGAGGGAATAAAACCTAATCCCAAGGAAATTGAAACCGTCAAAATGTTTCCACTCCCAACTTCTCGGAAACAGATTAAATCCTTCTTAGGACTACTAAGTTACTATAGAAAGTTCATCAACGATTTTTCTAAACTTACGAAACCACTAACCTAACAATCAAAAGGAAAAAAAGCAGTGGAGCATACAAAATTCAGCAATCGGGAATTGCTGGATTGGCAGCCTACGACTCAACACTTAGCAACTAAATATGTGTACACTTATTAAAAGAAACTTTTGAATAAAATAAAAATCATTCTGTATTGAAGTTATGAAGAGGAAAGACCAAGCATTTTTATTTTCAATCAAAAAACAAACGATTCCAGTGACAGTCCTAAAAGAAGACGATCATCTCTACCCTACCAGTAGGATTCTCCCCATTCTTTAGTAATCCTGAGCACACCAGTGGTAATTAGGCATAGGGCCGCCCAGGAAAACTTTAAGTAGATCTTGCACGATTATCATTTTCCAAAAATGGCAAAATTAGCCAATGAGGTAGTAACCAACTGCAAAACATGCATAAAAGCGACGCATGATAGGCACCCAATGAAACAAATGCTTGGGGTAACACCAGTCCCGTCATATGCTGTAGAAATGCTCCACATTGACATTTTTTTGACGGACAAAAAAATGGTTCCTTACTTGTGTTGACAAATTTTCCAAATTTGCCGTTGTGCAACCAATCGTATTGTATCTCGCACGATAATGGACGTAAAAACGCATATCCTCCAACTCATAAACTTGTTTTCCCTAATAAAGGCAATTTATTGCGACAATGAGGCTGCTTTTAATTCAAAGACAATTATAACACTTCTAAAGAACGGATACGACATAGACATTATGATACAAGCGAGATTAGATTAAGAATTAAGCCCACAACGATCCTTATTCCATTCTTTCTGTCGTTACATGATTAAACTTGCAGTCCTATTTTTGGTATCGATAGTACATTGTCGGATCGTCGACTACTCCCATTCCAAATACATTCCGGTAGTAGACAAGAAAGTATTGGTATGGGAACAGAGAGATTATTTAAGGCATTCGAGTAATCTGACAGAATTTACTAGCATGATAGATGAGACCGCGGAGTTGGCAAAGCTATTTCCTCAGTCGCACATGTGAAAATTGTTGGATGTAGACAAAGAACATATTAAAAATTTGTTGTCCGTGATAGAAGTGCATCATAGAATGGCAAGAAGTTTGGACTTCCTGGGCTCGGCACTCAAGGTAATAGCTGGCACACCGAACGCGGCCGATTTCGAGAGGGTTAGGTGGTCCGAGTCAAAATTAATCGAGGAAAGCAATAGACGAATAACGATAAATTCAGAAACACAGAAACAAATTAATAAACTCACAGATACGGTAAATGAAATAATCAAAGCAAAAAAGAATGAGCTGATTGACACACCGCATTTATATGAAACATTATTAACGAGGAATAGAATGATACCAGGTTTAGAATTTGATACTCACATTAGCTAAAGCGAATATTATAAGTCCAACTATCTTTGATCATGGAGTTTTGGAGACAATTTTAAACGAACACCCCGTTGAAACTCCCATAGTTAGCCTAATTGAAGCGTCCAAGATTAAAATCTTATATACCGAAAACAAAATTCACATACTCATAGCCTACACTAGAATTAAATTCATCTGCACCAGAGTCACCATCTTCCCGGTATCACATCATCACGTCACACTACAGTTGAGGATGACACATTGGCCGAATGTAACGATGACGTGTTAGAGGTGAAAGAGTGCGTAGCAACAACATTCGCATCTGTCTGCAAGTTAACAGAGCAAAACACCTATGCACGAGCGTTGCACGCCAGTGGTGCTGCCTCCTGCCGCACTCAACCGAGCCACCAGAAGCCTGTTAGGCACGTAGATGATGGAATCATAATTATCAACGAGAGCACAGCAAGGGTCAGAACAGACGATGGCCCAGAGATCGTTACAAATGGAACACATCTCGTCACCTTATGTTTCTCCGCAGTCATTAATGACGCAAAATACATAAGCCAGCGTGAGATACTAGATAAAAAGCCAGACATAGCAGGGCAATGCTGCTTAACATCATTAGTCACGACCCAGTCTTGAGCATGCCTCAGCTTCATATATGATGAATAGCGATAATCTTCGCGGACATCCAGGACATCAAGGACGAACTTGCGTCCGCCGACTCACTAAATATGTGGATCATTGTTGGTGTTGCTCTCGGCGTCTTCTTATACGGCTGCGTTACCATGTGGGAAATCACAAAGAGAAGGGAAACTTCGCGGGAGGTGCAGAAAGTCATCGACAGCTATAAAAGTAGTAGTTAACACACAAATATCGCCCTGCACTTAGCTTGACCCATTTGCTCAAAACATATTCTGCTTACGCATGAGTTCAGTGGTCTGACCGTTGTGGCTCAGGCCCGGGCCCGCACGAAAAAAACCCGAAAACGTGCCCACCTCTAGAGGTAAATGATATCCATTTAATAATAAAATATCTTATTGTTAAGTCAATTGCATCGACAACAACGTTTTGCAGGTCAGATAAGGGTTCCTTCTGCGCCAATGGATTGCACACCGGCGGTGTCGCCCACTGTGAAAGCCTGCCAAACCACCTCGAGGCAGTTTTCATGGTCGACGACGGCGTTATTATTGTAAATTACCATCCTGCACGAGTGAACCTTGACGACGGCCCGTTGAAGCACCGCTGCACAATCAACGACACCGAGTATGTGGATTCCGATTCCTGGGCGTCCAGTCCACAACCTAGCTTTAAACCTCTGACTGTTACACAACTAAACGAAGAGAATCTCAACTTCATTAGAGAGATCGAGGGTGGTTATACGTCTAGCTAGAAACACGCTCTGATCTTATGTCTGGGCTTAGGAGTTTGCGCAGTGGCAAGTAGCGTAGCCTTGCTCAACCACCTGCGAATCAAGAGACGTAACGAGCGGCAGATGGCTGAGATGATCACCAGGATGAGCCTCGTTGAGGACTCCAACCACTGTGCGGGCTAAGTGTAAATGATAGCTTTGCTGTCGAAATAGTTAGTGATTAGTGTTCTAGTTCTAGTGTTCGCACGGTTAGCGAGCCCAACATATTAAAGCTTAGAAAAAATATTATTTATATACGATGCAAAAATGTAAACTAAGTAGTAAACCATTGGAAGCTGGCCATCAACCTTATTGTACATATTAAGATTGTGACCGAGCGAGCTAAACAGCCACTGTCTCTCTTATATTAGGCGATGAATACTAGACTAGACATACTCTTTAATTTTCAACCAATCGCAAATTATTCACTTGCTGGGTCTTCTTTGCAGAGGGGGCTGTCTTAAACTTGGAGTCTTATGTAGTATACACAAAAATATAATAAATTACATATAAATATAAAATAATATAATATAATAGCTGAGAATCAGGCGCTCATAGAGGAAGACAGATAGACAGAGAGACATGGCTAAATCGACTCGGCTAGTGATTCTGATCTCGTTCAATATTGTGGCTGAATATGTGTAAGGTAACATGCGCAAGTCAGAGGGGTACAATGACCCACCGAAATTCTACCCTAAACCGTCAACAATAACATCGACAGTGCTGGGCCAGCCAAGTAGCGCATTTCGCTTTAGTAAAAACGAGGTACAACCTTCAGCATCATTCGAGACGGGCATGTGCACGCCGACTGTTCGTCGGAGACATGTAGCTGCAACTTGCAAAACACAGCACAAGGCGCTAAGTAAGCACTCTGCAAGGTCCGCTGCCCTCAACGGAAGACTTTCGGGATAAGCAGTTAGTTCTTTAAGTAAGATCGTAAGATACTACAAAGAAGAGCAGTTGGCTAAATACATAATCTTTTACAATAAACTCCAAATCGTTGTACATCAATCGCTAATAAGGCACCGGGACCACAATTCGAAAGAAAGTAAACACTGCCGTGCACTTAATCAATTGCATCATTACACCAACCAATGAAACAACAACTTTTGCCAATAATAACATTTGAAATTTCATGCACTTTGCAATTTTTTCTGTGCTACAATGTTGACAAAATACTTATGTCGACATCACAAAATGTTGAATCAGCATAATGGTGATTGTCATTCAAAGCCGGTTTTTTTGTTTCGAGTAAATAATTTCTAATTGTGCACCAACCTGCAATAAAATCGATATGTGGGTCGAGTTGAACCCTTTTTTTTTTTTTTAGCCACTGACTCGCGTAGGGAATGTTCCCAAGTGAGACACATTTGGTACATTAAATTTGTATCAACAAATATATTTAACATGCTACTTCAGATTGTGTCACTGCCATACGTTCATTCACCGATACAAACAAATTTTACTATAGTACTTACTACTGCACACAATGTATAACAGTCAAACACTGGAGCCAATGTACACACTTACCTAAAAATAAAGAAAAAGAAATCAAATGAATATATCGCAAACACCATCGATTACAAAATAGAAGTACATAACACTACAACCCTATATTGTCCAGCTTTAAAGTTACACTTACATAATCACACCTTTATTTTCTAAGCTAAAACCGCATTACACTAAACATAATCCATATATGTATTTAAAATTTGACTACAAGTTTCATGTGTTTTCGTAACTCAAATATCACCTTGGAATTTTGAGGAGACTTTCGGGTAGTTATGTAGATGGTTTTGAACAAGCATGAAGCATGTCTACCCACCAGCAACAACATTAACTGCATTCTTCCAATTGTATAAAAATTGACAACAAGTTTTCATGTATTTTATAACTCATATCATCCACACTTGATTTGGAAATCGTATTCCATGTAAGTATTTTGCATCATAAGTAATAAATTTAAAAAAAATATATTTTAAATTTTAAATTTGTAATAAATTGAATTCTACGGTATGTGTTTTTAAATTTTGTTATTGCAAAGTATGTGTACAAATTTCATAAATTAATCGTGCTTCAAATTTTATCATACAGCAAAAAAAAATGTTACGACTAAGGCGTACTAATATTGGTTGCCGTACTTTAATAGAAGAAAATAATTCAGAAGTTAGACCCATAATGACTCAGAAATCTACACAAGATATAATGCAGGAATTACAAATTCCGGACGCGATTAAAGTATTACCGACCTATGAGGGAGACAAAGAACTCCTCAATAAATTTATCACAAGCGTAGAAAGAGTACTAATATTAATCAAGGATATAGACACTACAGAATACGGAAAACTGCTACTCGGCGTAATAAGGGATAAAATAACCGGAAGAGCAGATAGAGTACTAATCCGTGAGAGAATAAACCTTAATTGGGACGACATTAGGAAAACATTAACAGAAAATTTCGGAGAAACAAGGAGTGAGGAAACTCTTATGAACGAATTAAGGGAAATACCGTACAAGGGCCTATCGATCAAAAACCTATATCAAGAAATAACCGAAATAAGGGCAGCCATATTAAACGTACTTGACCAAGAGGAAACTAATCTCGAAATCAAAAAAATTAAGGAAAATTCCTACGAGAAAACTTACGTACAGAAATTCATAGCAGGACTTAAAAACCAATTAAAGTGGACAGTTAAAGCCCAACAACCCAAAACCCTAAAACAAGCTTACGAAGTCGCAATTTAATGTAGGGATGAATACATTAGATACAGCGAAAGAGAGGCATCATATAGACAAAACCAAAATCGCGGCGGACGTTATAGAAGTAATCATAATACTGGACGTAACTTTGCTAACCCAAATCAACAGAATAATAACAGGAATGACACACAGATACAACATCTATAACCAACAACGTGACGAAAACCGAAATGCATATTACGGACGCCAACAAAACAAAAGAGGTCGTTTTTTCTGAACAATCGTAAGATAGAAGTCGCCAAGGGTCAGTTAGATCGGGTACCTCAACCTACTCAGGCAGAACCCAAAGAACTAACAACGGAAGAATATAATATATCCCATCAAGTGTCCCTAGCAAAACCAAAAACAAAAAAAACAAGTGAAAAAACAAAACTCATTGTTGGCCACGTAAAGGTTGTGAAATTCGGTTTGACCAATTTTTCGTTGCATACTTTCGGCACATGCAATTTTAATTGCATACCCCATTAGGGAAATAAACATTGCATACTTTTTATTCCCTAGCTTATACAACAAACATTGCATACTTTTTATTGCCTAGCTTATAAAATAAATATTGCATACTTTTTATTGCCTAACTTATAAAATAAATATTGCATACCTTGACGAAATAAATTTTTGTTGCGTACCCCACAAAAACTTATTATATTGCATACTTTTTCCTGCCATATTTAATAAGCCGATCGCTTGTGCTCGGCGAAAGTATATATTTGTGTTGTGTCAACCAACCAATGAGTTGGGCGGGTACTTACAGAGACATAAAAGTTGAATACGAGAGTGAGGACAGTTGGGAGGAAGAACGAGCAAGCCCGACAGTAGATCAACCGTTAGCTAGTCCCCCCATAAACAGCATCATGGACCCCACTCAGATCCAAGCACTTGTCGAAAATGCCGTCAGACAGGCATTAGCACAACAACAGTCTCAGTTTCAAACACATAAACTCCCTAGCTGCTCGGGTACAAAGTTTGCAGGTGGAAGCACCGCAAATCGTCATGTACGAAAAGGTTACTGTGAATCCTGAGGTTAGGTGTGACTTACCACTAGACATAATCAAGTCCGTGCCAGAGTTTTGTGGCACCCAAGATGAATATGTGGCCTGGAGGCAATCGGCCATATACGCTTACGACCTGTTCAAGCCCTATAACGGCAGCAGTGCTGTAGCCATCCTACGAAACAAAATTCGAGGCGCAGCTGGAGCCTTACTCGTATCTCACAATACTGTGTTGAATTTCGATGCCATTTTGGCTAGGTTAGACTGCACGTACTCGGACAAGACGTCCCCACGCCTACTGAGGCAGGGATTAGAGATGGTCAGGCAAGGTGACCTGCAATTGATACAATACTACGACGAAGTCGAAAAAAAATTGACGCTCGTCACCAACAAAATTGTGATGACACACGAGCAAGAGGGCGCTGACTTACTCAACGCTGAAGTAAGAGCCGATGCCCTGCATGCCTTCACTTCGGGACTCAAGAAGTCCCTTAGAGTTGTGGTTTTTCCGTCTCAACCTAAAGACTTGCCATCTGCCCTGGCTTTGGCCAGAGAGGCGAAAGCAAGCATTGAAAGGAGCATGTTCGCGAGTTCCTACGCCAAGGCTGTAGAGGAACGAGCGCAAACGTCTGGAAACGGCAAGAGCCGCTTCCAGGGTAGACAAGGGAAAAACAACAAGGAAGAACAGGGCCAGGACAGAAATCCACACTTTGTCAGGCGACAAAAAGGTAATACCAGTGGGCAGAATAATAATGACAACCAGGCGCAAGCACCTCAACCTATGGAGGTCGACTCGTCCTCCAAGTTCAGGCAGCGCACCGAGTACAACAAGAACAACCCTTGTGAGCCCAACACTTCTAAGAGGAGAAGTCCCTACGACCGTTCGACAGGTCCAAGACGCCAGCGCATCAATAATGTTGTCCAAGAAAACCCCAAGACTAAAGATCCTAACGCAAAAGACCCCAAGCAGGAGTATGAGAAGGCAGCAAAGGCTGCAGTCGAAGATATCGACAGTGACAATGAGTACGCTCCAAGCGATGACTCGCTGAATTTTTTAGGGGACGCTCCCGGTTGCCGTTCATTGAACGACGGTTGGCTGGGAGAACTTTAAAGATGTTAATTGACACCGGCGCGGCAAAGAATGACATTAAGCCCGTAAAGGAGCTAAAAAATGTAATGCCGGTCGCCAGTCCGTTCTCGGTGAGCTCAATACATGGCTCCACCGAAATCCAGCAAAAGTGCTTTATTAAGGTTTTCAAGCACACCTCCCCAAACCCCATGGGTGTTTCTTACTTCGTAAACAACGAAGACAAACAACTGCTAAAGGATGGCATTATCAGGCCATCAAGGTCACCCTACAACAGCCCGACGTGGGTTGTTGACAAAAAGGGCACTGACGCCTTCGTTAACCCGAAAAAGAGGCTGGTCATAGATTTCAGTCAGGGTATCACCAAATATACCTTGCGGAGCATGACCGTGAGAAGACGTCGTTCTCGGTAAATGGCGGCAAATACGAATTTTGCCGTCTGCCGTTCGGCTTAAGAAATGCAAGCAGCATTTTTTAAACAGCCTTAGACGATGTATTAAGAGAACAAATTGGGAAGCTATGTTATGTCTATGTAGATGACGTAATAATTTTCTCAGAAAACGAATTCGACCACGTGCTCCACATCGATACTGTGCTGAAATGCCTAATCGATGCCAATATGAGAGTAAGCCAGGAAAAGACTAGGTTCTTTAAAGAAAGTGTAGAATACCTCGGCTTTATAGTAAGCAAGGACGGAACTAAATCCGATCCGGAAAAGGTGAAGGCCATTCAAGAATACCCTGAACCAGATAGCGTCTACAGGGTTAGATTTTTCCTTGGCTACCCAGCTACTACAGAGTCTTTATCGAAGACTTTGCCGCCATAGACCGTCCGATTACAGATATCCTGAAAGGGGAAAATGGTTCGGTGAGTAGACACATGTCCAAAAAGATTCGTGTTGAGTTTAATGAGACTCAACGGTACGCATTTCAAAGGTTGCGTAACATTCTAGCATCCGAGGATGTTATACTCAAATACCCCAATTTCAAGAAGCCCTTTGACCTCACCACAGATGCGTCGGTCCTGTCTCAAGAAGGCAGGCCGATCACCATGATTTCTCGTACCCTTAAACCGCCCGAGCAAAACTATGCCACAAACGAAAGGGAATAGCTGGCGATTGTATGGGCCTTAGGTTAGCTGCAGAACTTCCTGTATGGCTCGAGGGAAATCAATATTTTTATCGACCACCAACCCCTCACATTCGCTGTTGCCGATAGAAACACGAATGCCATGATTAAAAGGTGGAAATCTTATATAGACCAGCATAATGCCAAGGTTTGTTACAAACCTGGCAAAGAAAACTTCGTGGCAGATGCCCTATCTAGGCAGAATCTGAATGCCCTACAAAACGAACCCCAATCAGACGCTGCGACTATTCACAGCGAGCTGTCCCTGACCTAGACGGACGAAACTACTGATAAACCCTTAAATTGCTTCAGGAACCAGATCATCCTGGAAGCAGCACGGTTTCCGCTCAAGCGAAACCTAGTCCTGTTCCGAAGCAAAACTCGCCACCATGTCAGTTTTACTGACAAGAGTCATTTATAGCAAACCCTAAAAGAAGTCGTTAACCCTGACGTTGTAAACGCGATTCATTGCGATTTGCCTACTCTAGCAAGTTTTCAACACGACCTCATTACGCATTTCCCGTCTACCCAATTCCGTTACTGCAAGAATGTCGTGTCAGATATATCCGATAGGAATGAGTAGTTAGAAATCATCACTGCAGAACACAATCGTGCGCACCGAGCTGCGCAGGAAAATATTAAACAAGTTCTTCGTGACTATTATTTTCCTAAAATGGGCAGTTTAGCAAAAAATTGGTAGCTTATTGCAGGGTCTGCACTTAGCAAACTATGACAGGCACCCGAAGAAGCAAGAGGTCGGGGAAACACCTATCCCCAGTTATACTGGTGAAATGGTGCATATTGACATTTTCTCAAGCTATTCCTGACTTGCATTGACAAATTTTCAAAATTTGCAATAGTGCAACCAGTGGTGTCCTGAACAATAGTGGACATCACAGCACCCCTGCTTTAGATTATTAACCTTCTTCCCAATATCAAAACGGTATATTGCGACAACGAACCCGCAACCTCCACAGCTCGTCCAATGGTAGAAATTGCCAGATGTCTGAAATTGGACAAAAAGACAAGTGACACAGTAGAACTAATCCTGAGGGCAACGATAGAATATAACAAAACCGTGCACTCGGTCACTCGTGAGAGGCCAATTGAGGTTATACACTCAGGGACCCACGAGCGTTGCCAAAACATCAAGGCCAGATTAGTTAAAGCCCAGCAGGATAACATCGAAAGATGTAACCCGACCAGACAAAACCGGGTGTTTGAGGTAGGAGAACAGGTCTTTGTAAAAAACAACAAGAGGTTAGGAAACAAGCTGACCCCATTATGCACGGAACAGAAGGTGCAAGCAGACCTAGGAACGTATGTTCTCATTAAGGGGAGGGTGATCCATAAGGACAACCTCAAGTAGGCGCACCCTTTACAGTTAGTTAATAAGTTTTGTTAAGGAAAACCCGAGCACTGGAGTCTCACCTTGTCTTTAATTTCCAGGTTCACGCTCATGATGTTAATGTCCCTGGTGATAGCGAATGCTCGGATCACCGACTTTTCGCATGCCAAATACATTCCCGTGTTAGATGGGGATGTGCTGGTGTTTGAACAGCGTGACCTTTTGAAACATTCAAGTAACCTTTCCGAGTACGCTACCATGATAGACGAAACACAGAAACTGTCCCCAAGTTGCTAGAGGTTGATACAGATCACCTGAGAACTTTATTGTCCGTCCTTAATGTTCACCACAGAATTGCCAGGAGCTTAGACTTCTTAGGTACAGCCTTGAAGGTAGTGGCGGGTACTCCTGATGCCTCTGATTTCCTAAAGATTAAGATAACGGAGGCTCAGCTAGTGGAATCTAACTCTAGGCAGATAATCATCAAAACAGAGACTCAAAAACAGATTAATAGATTAACCGACACAATCAATAAGATAATTAATGCCCGAAAAAACGACTTGGTTGACACCCCACATCTATTCGAAACACTATTGGCAAGAAAAGGATGCTTTTTACAGAAATCCAAAATTTAATTCTTACCATTACGCTGGCCAAGTCGAATATAGTAAACCCCACAATCCTTGATCATGCCGATCTGAAATCGCTTGTCGAACAAGACACTCCTATAGTAAGCTTAATAGAAGCATCTAAAATTAGAGTCCTCCAGTCATCCATATACTAATAGCCTACCCAAGGGTTAAGTTCAGGTGCAAGAAGGTCGCTGTCCACCCGGTCTCCCAACAACACATCATCTTACGCCTCGACGACGACACACTGGCGGAATGCGATGCACTGAGACCAACCAAGGCATTCTGCGAACGGTCCCGGCGCGAATCATGCGCGCGTTCACTCCATGCGGGAAACTCTGCACAATGCCACACACAACCCAGCCACTTGCAAGCAATAACGGTGTTGTGATAATCAACCAAGCAACAGCCCACGTTAGCACAGATGGTGGGCCAGAGATTCTGATCGAGGAAACGCACCTGGTGACCTTCGAGCAAACGGCAACCATCAATGGTACTGAATTTGTAAACATTCGAAAGGCACTAAGCAAGCAACCAGGGATCGTCAGGTCTCCATTACTTAACATCGTCGGCCCTACCCGGTGCTCAGTATCCCCCTGCTACACAGAATGAACAACGAAAACTTGCGCTCCATCCAAAGTTTTAAGGAAGAAGTTGAATCCGCAGGCTCGCCTAGGGTCTGGTTCGCAGCTGGTGTCATCCTGAACGTCGGTCTGATTGGCTTCTTCTTACTTTACCTGGCGTTAAGAAGAAGACGAGTCTCCGAGGAGATGCAGCGGACCATCGACAAGTTCAGGTTGACCGAGGTCGGTAAAAAACCTGAGGGGGGAATAGTTAACAAACAATCAAGTTCATATTCCCTTAGCAACTAAGTAGCTTCGCATAAACAATGCTGACGCGCCATAATTGAGTTCAGCGCTCTGTGCTGAGACCGTTCGGCGCTGGAAATCCGACACTTCCCATTTGGAGTGTTGCGCTGCGCCGCAAGGAATGCTGAGTCGGCTTGCCGCTCATGTCCTGGTGGCGCAATGCATTGTCGCGTAGGGTAAACTAAGCAAAGAATATTGTCTGTACTTTTAGTTCTTACAAAGCTGCTCAATAAACCACAGCTCCACTCCGGCACATAGCCGTAAAAATAACCTTTTTCTTAATTACACTACATTGCTACGCCACAAGGCTAGCAATATAACTAAGGGGGCGAAGTCAAGCCCTCCAACATAATCTGCCTAAAAAAGTGTCAAAGGCGTACCTCTACCGAAGAAGAAAGACCCCTGGACACTGAATAGGAGATCCGTATAACTTATATAAACAAAATAAACATACAAGACGGAATATAAATAACTGAGAATAACGGAATATAATGAACTGATATACAGAGCAAATAACTATGCGATAATGGTAGAAGTGGTTAACCCACCACAAACAGAAGCAGTAATTAATATAAACAACCGCCTAGAAGCTAAGACTTACAGCAGTGAAGATTTTATCGAACTCCATTCAATGACCTGTGAGGACACGGGAACAGAATTAAACACAGAATCAAAGCTCAACATAAGAACAGAACACTTAAATAAAGAAGAAAAGGAAGAAATTCTAAGTCTATGTAAAAAATATAAACAATTGTTTTACAAAGAAGGTGACCAACTAACAGCAACCAACGGTACAAGACACGTTATAAAATTATCTAACGAAGAACCAAACCACATAAGACCATTCAGGTACTCTATTAAAGAAAATGAGGAAATTAAGAGACAAATAACAGAATTACTCGACCAAAACATAATTAGAAACAGAAGAGTGACGCCTCAGGACAAAAAATATGGAGACTAGTAGTTGATTTCAGAAAAAAATAATGAAAAAACCATAAAGAACAAATATCCCCTACCACTAATAGATGAAGTACTCGACTCACTAGTTAGAGCATAATGTTTTTCGACCCTAGATCTGAAGGGTGGATATCACCAAATTCAAATGGCACCAAAAGACATCCAAAAAACAGCCTTCACGGCAGTAAGAGGTCATTATGAATTTCTAAGAATGCCGCACAATGCAGCACATTACAGATTTAAAACTCGTATTTAACAAATAACAAGAGGCCAACCTTAAAATCCAACAGAGTTCCTTAGGAAAGAAATAGACTTCCTAGGTCATGTCGTTACCGCAGAGGGAATAAAACCTAATCCCAAGAAAATTGAAGCCGTCAAAATGTTTCCACTCCCAACTTCTCCGAAACAGTTTAAATCCTTCTTAGGACTACTAAGTTACTATAGAAAGTTCATCGAAGATTTTTCTAAACTAACGAAACCACTAACCCAACAATTAAAAGGAAAAAAGCAGTGGAGCATACAAAATTCAGCAATCGGGAATTGCTGGATTGGCAGCCTAGTTTGACAAATAAACGACTCAACACTTAGCAACTAAGTAAGTGTACACTTATTAAAAGAAACACTTATTAAAAGAAACATTCTGTATTGAAGTTCTGAAGAGGAAAGACCAAGCATTTTTATTTTCAATCAAAAAACAAACGATTCCAGTGACAGTCCTAAAAGAAGACGATCATCTCTACCCTACCAGTAGGATTCTCCCCATTCTTTAGTAATCCTGAACACACCAGTGGTAATTCGCGCATAGGGCCGCCCAGGAAAACTTTAAGTAGATCTTGCACGATTATCATTTTCCAAAAATGGCAAAATTAGCCAATGAGGTAGTAACCAACTGCAAAACATGCACAAAAGCGACGCATGATAGGCACCCAATGAAACAAATGCTTGGGGTAACACCAGTCCCGTCATATGCTGTAGAAATGCTCCACATTGACATTTTTTTGACGGACAAAAAATGGTTCCTTACTTGTGTTGACAAGTTTTCCAAATTTGCCGCTGTGCAACCAATCGTATTGTATCTCGCACGATAATGGACGTAAAAACGCCTATCCTCCAACTCATAAACATGTTTTCCCTAACAAAGGCAATTTATTGCGACAATGGGGCTGCTTTTAATTCAAAGACAATTACAACACTTCTAAAGAACGGATACGACATAGACATTATGATATCACCACCTCTTCACAGTTGTTCAAATAGAAATTACAAGCGAGATTAGATTAAGAATTAAGCCCACAACGATCCTTATTCCATTCTTTCTGTCGTTACATGATTAAACTTGCAGTCCTATTTTTGGTATCGATAGTACATTGTCGGATCGTCGACTACTCCCATTCCAAATACATTCCGGTATTAGACAAGAAAGTATTGGTATGGGAACAGAGAGATTATTTAAGGCATTCGAGTAATCTGACAGAATTTACTAGCATGATAGATGAGACCGCGGAGTTGGCAAAGCTATTTCCTCAGTCGCACATGTGAAAATTGTTGGATGTAGACAAAGAACATATTAAAAATTTGTTGTCCGTGATAGAAGTGCATCATAGAATGGCAAGAAGTTTGGACTTCCTGGGCTCGGCACTCAAGGTAATAGCTGGCACACCGAACGCGGCCGATTTCGAGAGGGTTAGGTGGTCCGAGTCAAAATTAATCGAGGAAAGCAATAGACGAATAACGATAAATTCAGAAACACAGAAACAAATTAATAAACTCACAGATACGGTAAATGAAATAATCAAAGCAAAAAAGAATGAGCTGATTGACACACCGCATTTATATGAAACATTATTAACGAGGAATAGAATGATACCAGGTTTAGAATTTGATACTCACATTAGCTAAAGCGAATATTATAAGTCCAACTATCTTTGATCATGGAGTTTTGGAGACAATTTTAAACGAACACCCCGTTGAAACTCCCATAGTTAGCCTAATTGAAGCGTCCAAGATTAAAATCTTATAGACCGAAAACAAAATTCACATACTCATAGCCTACACTAGAATTAAATTCATCTGCACCAGAGTCACCATCTTCCCGGTATCACATCATCACGTCACACTACAGTTGAGGATGACACATTGGCCGAATGTAACGATGACGTGTTAGCGGTGAACGAGTGCGTAGCAACAACATTCACATCTGTCTGCAAGTTAACAGAGCAAAACACCTGTGCACGAGCGTTGCACGCCAGTGGTGCTGCCTCCCGCCGCACTCAACCGAGCCACCAGAAGCCTGTTAAGCATGTAGATGATGGAATCATAATTATCAACGAGAGCACAGCAAGGGTCAGAATAGACGATGGCCCAGAGATCGTTACAAATGGAACACATCTCGTCACCTTATGTTTCTCCGCAGTCATTAATGACGCAAAATACATAAACCAGCGTGAGATACTAGATAAAAAGCCAGACATAGCAGGGCACCGCTGCTTAACATCATTAGTCACGACCCAGTCTTGAGCATGCCTCAGCTTCATATATGATGAATAGCGATAATCTTCGCGTCATCCAGGACATCAAGGACGAACTTGCGTCCGCCGACTCACTAAATATGTGGATCATTGTTGGTGTTGCTCTCGGCGTCTTCTTATACGGCTGCGTTACCATGTGGGAAATCACAAAGAGAAGGGAAACTTCGCGGGAGGTGCAGAAAGTCATCGACAGCTATAAAAGTAGTAGTTAACACACAAATATCGCCCTGCACTTAGCTTGACCCATTTGCTCAAAACATATTCTGCTTACGCATGAGTTCAGTGGTCTAACCGTTGTGGCTCAGGCCCGGGCCCGCACGAAAAAAGCCCGAAAACGTGCCCACCTCTAGAGGTAACTGGTATAAAGTTCCTAAAGTCTATAAATGATATCCATTTAAAAATAAAATATCTTATTGTTAAGTCAATTGCAACCTGGCATCGGCAACAACGTTTTGCAGGTCAGCTAAGGGTACCTTCTGCGCCAAAGGATCGCACACCGGCGGTGTCGCCCACTGTGAAACCCTGCAAAATCAACTGGAGCAGTTTTCATGGTCGACGACGGCGTTATTATTGTAAATGACCATCCTGCACGAGTGAACCTTGACGACGGCCCGTTAACGCACCGCGGCACAATCAACGACACCGAGTATGTGGATTCCGATTCCTGGGCGTCCAGTCCACAACCTAGCTTTAAACCTCTGACTGTTACACAACTAAACGAAGAGAATCTCAACTTCATTAGAGAGATCGAGGGTGGTTATACGTCTAGCTAGAAACACGCTCTGATCTTATGTCTGGGCTTAGGAGTTTGCGCAGTGGCAAGTAGCGTAGCCTTGCTCAACCACCTGCGAATCAAGAGACGTAACGAGCGGCAGATGGCTGAGATGATCACCAGGATGAGCCTCGTTGAGGACTCCAACCACTGTGCGGGCTAAGTGTAAATGATAGCTTTGCTGTCGAAATAGTTAGTGATTAGTGTTCTAGTTCTAGTGTTCGCACGGTTAGCGAGCCCAACATATTAAAGCTTAGAAAAAATATTATTTATATACGATGCAAAAATGTAAACTAAGTAGTAAACCATTGGAAGCTGGCCATCAACCTTATTGTACATATTAAGATTGTGACCGAGCGAGCTAAACAGCCACCGTCTCTCTTATATTAGGCGATGAATACTAGACTAGACATACTCTTTAATTTTCAACCAATCGCAAATTATTCACTTGCTGGGTCTTCTTTGCAGAGGGGGCTGTCTTAAGCTTGGAGTCTTATGTAGTATACACAAAAATATAATAAATTACATATAAATATAAAATAATATAATATAATAGCTGAGAATCAGGCGCTCATAGAGGAAGACAGATAGACAGAGAGACATGGCTAAATCGACTCGGCTAGTGATTCTGATCTCGTTCAATATTGTGGCTGAATATGTGTAAGGTAACATGCGCAAGTCAGAGGGGTACAATGACCCACCGAAATTCTACCCTAAACCGTCAACAATAACATCGACAGTGCTGGGCCAGCCAAGTAGCGCATTTCGCTTTAGTAAAAACGAGGTACAACCTTCAGCATCATTCGAGACGGGCATGTGCACGCCGACTGTTCGTCGGAGACATGTAGCTGCAACTTGCAAAACACAGCACAAGGCGCTAAGTAAGCACTCTGCAAGGTCCGCTGCCCTCAACGGAAGACTTTCGGGATAAGCAGTTAGTTCTTTAAGTAAGATCGTAAGATACTACAAAGAAGAGCAGTTGGCTAAATACATAATCTTTTACAATAAACTACAAATCGTTGTACATCAATCGCTAATAAGGCACCGGGACCACAATTCGAAAGAAAGTAAACACTGCCGTGCACTTAATCAATTGCATCATTACACCAACCAATGAAACAACAACTTTTGGCAATAATAACATTTGAAATTTCATGCACTTTGCAATTTTTTCTGTGCTACAAAGTTGACAAAATACTTATGTCGACATCACAAAATGTTGATTCAGCATAATGGTGATTGTCATTCAAAGCCGGTTTTTTTGTTTCGAGTAAATAATTTCCAATTGTGCACCAACCTGCAATAAAATCGATATGTGGGTCGAGTTGAACCCTTTTTTTTTTTTTAGCCACTAACTCGCGTAGGGAATGTTCCCAAGTGAGACACATTTGCTACATTAAATTTGTATCAACAAATATATTTAACATGCTACTTCAGATTGTGTCACTGCCATACGTTCATTCACCGATACAAACAAGAGAAGTGGGTTATTATATTCTGATATAGACTACTCAACAATGACGTCTCTTATTAATTTGTCAACTGGGGTCTTATGGTTCATCTTAATTTTTGCTTATAAAAATTATTAGCTAATATGATTTCTGTTTTGCGACCAAAAATATTGCATAATTCGTTAAATCGTTTTTAATTAACGATGGGAATTTAAGAAGGTTTACTACTTCTCAACTTCTGGTGCACTAACTATATATATAAAAATTGACTACAAGTTTCATGTGTTTTCGTAACTCAAATATAACCAAACCGATCGCCTTGAAATTTTGAGGAGACATTCGGGTAGTTATGTAGATGGTTTTGAACAAGCATGAAGCATGTCTGCCCACCAGCAACAACATTAACTGCATTCTTCCAATTGTATAAAAATTGACAAGTTTTCATGTATTTTATAACTCATATCACCCACACTTGATTTGGAAATCGTATTCTATGTAAGTATTTTGCATCATATATTCAACGTGTTTTTAAATTCAATTTTTTTAAATTTGTAATAAACCGGATTTGCTAGACACGTGCTTTATTGAATTCTACGGTATGTGTTTTTTAGTTTCGTTATTGCAAAGTATGTGTACAAATTTTAATTGTGCTTCAAATTTCATCATACAGCAAAAAAAATGCCACGACTAAGACGTACTAATATTAGTCGCCGTACACGTAATGCTTCTTCTTTATCGTCGAATAGAAGATTGCAAAGTGAGGAACAGCGTGCACAAATTAATGCCAAAAACATAGATCAATATGCACGAAATGGAAATTCACCTAATCGATCTCTTGATACCCAGCCACCTCAAACGCGGCCAATGCGAGCGGGAGTTCGTGTTATGCAAATAACGCTCGTTGCTGCTTTTTATTACGATAGTGCGTTGATTACAGTACATATGTGATGCAGCCATATTTTTAAATGATGCATGTGTTGTGCTAACGGCAAAGTGAAGTTGCCAAAATTTGAAAATCCACCCGATCCACTACGTTCGCTGATTTCTGGATATCATCAACGTTGACACATTTTTTGTCTCATATTCAAGACAAAAATTGTAAGAGACAATTTTATGTCGACGTTCAAAATTTCTTCGAGGTTTTCAAAAATGTAGACCCAAAATCGAATTACATACCTCGCATATTAGAGATCATCAGGGTCAGATTTATCATCGCGCTGGCTCATTATTACCATATCCTGATACCGATCATAAATTCTTACAAATCTATTTCATGAAGATGAAAATCGCGAATTGGATCGGCGATGTACAATTGCTTCGAGGTCAAGGCGACAAATTGTTTCGGAGCTTCAAACATTTTTTCATCAACACAATGAATTAGTTCGATTATTCAAAATCGCTCTCGATCCTATGCCATCGGATAACCACAAAATCATCATAATAGCCGATAGAACACCCTTCGGAGGGCATGTAAGACGATGTTATGCACCGACAATCGATGAAGTGGCTATTCTAATTGTTGGGGACCAGTTTCGATCTCGCGACATCGTGCTACATCGAAGAAATGAGCAATTACAGCGTGTTTCAGAGCTTCACCGCAGCTATGATGCATTACAATATCCTTTATTGTACTGGAAAGGTGACGACGCCATCATATCAATATACCAATGATAGATCCACAAACCGGTATAATGTAAATTCAATATGCATTAATTTTAACACAAGACATTTCAATTTTTTGATAATGCATGCATTACAGGTCGTGACATACAAAAGAAAGTTAATGCGATGAACTATTATTCGTACAAATTCATGATTCCGCCACATGAAGACAATTTCACTTTTAGACGTGGCAAACTTTTACATTAATACGTCGTTGACATGTACGCAAATTCGAAACAGAACGTCTTCGATTCAATCAAGCAAATTTACGATCGGAAGAATATATACACTTGCGAGATGCAATAGTGAATGATGGTAATGCAAATGATATTTTTGTCCTATATATAAAACGACTCTATACTAGCAAGAAAACCCAAATGCCATTCTCATTTAAACTTACATTTAATCATGTTATACCTGTACTAATAACACCTGGGTGATAGTAAAGAATTTTAAGCAAACAAATCATATAAAATTATAAGTTGAGTTTCTATGGTAGCAAAATGTAATAGTGGTATGATTCTAATGAAATTTCGCAGGCATATAGTGATGAAAATGTATGTGATAAGTTTGAACACGCTATCTTGAAAACTAGCAAAAATCGGATAATAGTTTGTAGGCAGGTCGTTTCGACTTATGTATAGCCTGCAGCAATAAGAACTACGTCTACCAAGTTTCATTAAGGTATCTCTAAAACTGAGAGACTAAATCGTGTTGCACAAGACGGGCGGACGGACGGATAAAGCTATTTGATATCTCCTGTCGATGCTTATTTAGAGTATATTTAGTTTTCGAGGTCGGAGATGCCTCCTTAGGTGCGTTGCAAACTTCTGGCCAAAATTTATATACCCTCTGCAAGGGTAAAAAAAAACTTTCTAAATCACGACGATCCGTCAAAAATTACTCAGCGACTTCAAGAACTCCGAAGAAAATTAAAAATGTTTATTTTTGGTCACAAATGACAAGGGCCATATCTAAATATGTTTAGACATGTTTAAAATGCCGAAACGCCCTTGAGTTTAATACTTTTGGGCGTGGCATCAAACGGTTAAAAAAATTGGATCTGTCTATGATATAATGGAAAATTCATACCATATTTCGTGTCTCTAGCTCTTTTAAAGCTGAGATAAGTTGTTTCAAATAGACCAGGCAGATAGACGGACATGGCTCAATCGACTCGGCTAGTGATCCTGAGCAAGAATGTATTGTTACATGTGTGCCTGTTGCACAAAGTTAGTATACCATTGACCATTTCAATGGTCGAAGGGTAAAATAAAATTCAGATATATTAAGCAACATTAGAATGAAGAAATAATTAACATTTAAGACATTAGCTACGAGATAAAAAAATCGAATGGTAAAACTTAAAAGTGCGGGCTTAGTATTAAGCGATCAGCAACTTAGTTGCTGATCACAACGGCGTTAGGCCGGCCAAACAGCCGGAAAGTTATTCTAGAATCTGCACGAATCGCGTTGTCAGCATTCTGTCAACTGCGGCACGAACAGCTTAAGGTATGGGAAAGTTCTGGACTCCACAAAGCCACTCTACAGCCAAGTGTCACGCAGCGTGAAACTGGGCTTCACTTCGGCTGACCCCACAAAACCGCTTTCATCGGAGCAACTGGCTACGGTGAAAGCCAGCATCCTCAAGGCGGTGTTACTACACTCCAGCAGCAGCATTGCTGACTGGGTCAGGGAAGCTGTTGGACACATCAGGTCCATCAGCGCCCTCGATATTAAACCGCTGGAGGAAACTGAGTTCCCAAGAGCTCACCTCATTATAAGGTACTTTCTAGTAATGCTGAATGCCCACCCGCCACCATTTTTCAGGACTTGGGTGTGCAAAATGGTAACTGCTTATCAACAAATCTGTGGCGGATTGTGCAACACAGCTTCAACGGCACGACGACGTACCTAGCTATAATGGCCGACGATGAGACGTACAATGCCCTGTGGCCCGGTGGCCACATCCGTGGACTATTATGCGGATCAAGTAAGTTGATATATGGGAAATGCCCCACGCACTGCTATATTAGAAAATAACAGTGATAGACATTTCCCTGTAACCAATTTCATCCTCAGAGACCTGGTGGCCACAGCTGAGGGTGTCCGGGAAGTGGTGTTCGCCTCTGCTTAATGCCCGGGCGACGTAGATGAAGTCCATCCGCAGAGGTTTAGCGGCTAGTGGAGTTTTGCCGCCTACACAACAAGCCGCTTGTGATCGGCTGTGACGCCAATGCGCATCATACGATCTTGGAGAGCAGCGCCGTGAATAAACGTGGTGAGTCCCTTTTAGAATATATATTATTCTCTCAATTAGATGTAGCTAACGTAGGGTGCAAACCAACGTTTATTAACCCCATTAGGGAAGAGGTTCTAGATCTCACACTAGTCAGCAACTCAATTGCGAGTTCGCTTGTCAACTGGCGGGTCAAAGATGAGACCACATTGTCGAGATCCGCCAGAACTCCTTCTGTCCCAAAAAGACAAATTGGGAACTTTTCACAGCCTTTGTGGCGTTTAAAGCAGACCTGTTGATCAGCAATCCAAAATCTATCAGTGAGATAGAACTTGCTGTAACCTGCTCCAAGATGTGCTAATCACATCCTTCGAGGACAGCTCAGTTCGGAAGACTCTTAAGGTCAACCGAAAAGTTCCATGGTGGAACGAGGAACTCGCTGCACCACGAAGGAGGGTTAGAAGCCTATTCAACAAGGCCAGATCTAACCGTGTAAGGTGGGACGTCTACATGGACGTGCTAAACGCGATACGTGGCCCAGCCCAGAAAGAGTCTGCTCTTTCACCCAAGATCGCAGGAAAGCACTTGACCTAAAAGTCCACTTCCTAAGTTCGGTGGCGAACCCAGAGCTTTCCAGCCCATCAAATGGGCTGTAGATTCGTTCGTTCCCTTCAAAGCCCCAGAAGGCGATCAAATCTTTCCAGCTCTTCTTCAAAACAGCCTAGATCACATTATTGATCCGCTGGTCGGTCTTAGAGCTAGTCTTACCTGGGGATACATACCCAACTCTTGGAGGAGAGTAAATGTGGTAGTCATTCCCAAACAGGGGAAACGTCCGCTTGACCAGCCTAAATCGAATCGACCGATCAGTTTTACCTCCTTTCTGCTTAAGACTGAAGGGCTCATAGACCTGCATATTCGGTGCTCTCTGCAGAAAACTAATCCACTGCACTCTACGCAGTTTGCGTACATAGCCGGAAGATCGACGGAGGTTGCTCTCCACACTTAAGTGGGTAAAATCGAAAGAGCCTTCGCATCCAATAGTATTGCTCTGTGCTCTTTTCTTGATATAGAGGGTACTTGTGATAACACCGGCTACGGTGCTATCTATCTTTCTTTGCTGCGTTGGAGCGCAGAAATATTGCCCGTCCCATAGCCCGGTGGATTGACGCTATGCTCACACCGGACTATGTCTTCAACCCTGGACTCCACAGTGCGGTAAAAGGGTGTCCCTAGGGAGGGGCCTTATCCCCAATACTCTGGTCTCTAGTAGTTGACGAACTACAATAATTTAATAATTAGTGCTTACAGAACAAGGGGTGGAAGCAATCGGCTATGCCGACGACCTGGCTCTCGAAGTGAACGGGAATTTTTTAATTTTGATGCAATCAGCTCTGAATACAGTTAAATGATGGATGGTGAGAAGACGTAGGTCTCGGCATCAATCCACTAAAGGCAATTACTGTTCCCTTCAAATTAATTAATTAATTAATTCATTAATTCAAATAAATTAAATTAAATTAAATTAAATTAAATTAAATAAATAAATTCACCGAGCGCAAGAGCCCCATTCGGCGGCTATTTGATATGATGGTATCCATCGTTACCTACGTTGCTATTGTGTGGGGGCCAAAGGTTACGCAGGTCACTGCCATCAACAAATGCAATAAATTGCATAGGCTGCTTTACCTTTTATTGACGGGTGCACTTCGCAACTGTCCCACCGCAGCAATGGAATCGATCTCCGCTGCACATTCATGTAAAAGAAGACGCTGCTATGAGCCTTCTTAGAATTCAGCTCCAATCTGGAGGAACTCTTTTTTGGTGCTAAATTTAGTACCCTCATCCCGGATCGGAGGGACTGGGATGCTGGCAACCCCATCAGTGATCCCCATGGTATACATTGGTATACCGACGGGTCAAAGGGAGTTGGAGCTGGGATATATGGTCCCAATTCCAAAACCTCGATTGCTATGGGCAAGTGACCCGCAGTTTTTCTATCCGAGGTTCATTCCATCGAGTTGTGCTGCCGTCTTATCCTTGAGAAGGCGATCAGAGGAGCGAATATCAACACTTCTCGGACAGCCAAGCGGCCATACTAGCCCTCTCCTCAAAAAGAGTAAGATCGCGTATGGTGGCTAAATACTGGAACTGCCTCCATATGCTGTCTAAAAAGAACAAAGTTACCCTCCTATGGGTACCTGGACATTCTGGCTTCCAGGACAACGAGCTGGCCGATGAACCAGCGGGGTGAGTTCTTCGACCACTCTGCATGGCCCCGAGCCCTTCTGTGGCGTGGGGTGGTCAACTATATCATCCCTTGTGAAAACCTGGGCTAAAAAGTTGACCTAACGCTACTGGTTCTTCCAACCAGGGATGCGGTAAGCTAAAGAGCTTACCAATCCCTCAGTTAAGCGAAGAACAAATTTACTCTCTAGGAGAGACCTTTACCTCCTTGTTGGCTACCTTAGCGGCCGCCACTTGGTGAACTATCACGCCACTTGGTGAACTATCACAAATGCGTTTGTCCTGGGATGCAGAATGCAGGATCTGTAAAGAGGACGACGAAACCACTAAGCACATCTTGTGTCATATTGTCCAACCTTGGTATGGACTAGGAGAAAACATTTGCCCGTGGAAACCGCAGAACAGCATATTGTCTGTTCCTCGACGAAAGATCTACTATGCTTCAGCTGCAGCTATATGATGTATCGCTCCGATCTGGCTGGTTCCGACTTATTTATAGCGTGCAGCAATAAGAAGCTTGTGTGCCAAGTTTCATGAAGATAGCTCAAAAACTGAGAGACTAGTTTGCGTTGCAACTCCTCTGTTGATGCTGATTCAGAATTTATATACTTTATAGGGTCAGAGATGTCTCCTAAGGTGCGTTGCAAACTTCTGGCTAAAATTAGTATACCCTCTGCAAGGGTATAAAAATGCCTGGTAATTTAACTTAACATAATCTACATCTGAGAGCCCACAACAAAATTCCAGCTCATCAATTTGGCTTTTTTGAAAGCCACGGAACTATTAGGCAGGTTAGTCGAATAACAACGAAAATAAAAACTGCATTTGAAAATCGAGAATATTGTACTGCCGTGTTTTAAGAAGTATCCCAAGCATTCCACAGAATCTGGCTTGACCTTTACCCGAGAGCACTCACAAACTTCTTAAGTCATACCACTATGACAAAATGTTTGCAGTACGGTGCAACACTGCAACTTCCTCTGACCATAAAACTGAGGCTGGTGTCCCCCAAGGCAGCGTTCTTGGACCTACTTTATACCTCATCTATACAGCCGACATTCCTAAAATAGGCGCCTAACGGTATCCACGTTTGCCGACGATGCAGGTTTCCTCAGCCATTCAAGGCAGCCATTCAGCACAGCTGGCAGTGCACCTCATAGACATTAATAATTCCTTACTATAATTCTATAATTCCTTACTGAAACCGATCTGGACTTATGGGTCACCACATCAAACAATCAATGATTCTGAGAACCATCATTGGGGCACTGTGGTACGTTCGGAAGGAAAACATCAAAATAGACTTTAATATTCCACCAGTCATCAATGCAATTACGAAACTGAAGGAAAAATACCATACAGAGCTTTCATTACTTTCCAACCACCTAACGAGAGGTCTAACACACCTTAGCAGTCGTTCCCGTCATCGTCACAAGGACCTACCAACCCAGCAAAGACATTTTTAGGGATGTCTAATCGCAGAACAGATGCAAAAAAAATAAAAACTTATTAAACGTGTTGTTAGTTTTTATACATTTAATAAAAGAAAGGCAAAAAATAAACAAGTCAGTAAGGCTACAGCCGAGCGCCCGATAGCAAAATACCCTTTGCCCAATTTGTAAAGTCCGTTACAAGAGTGTAACCACACTCATAGTTTCATACAGAGAATTCTGCACAAATAGTTCTACTAGTGCCTTACTGGATCGCACTCATACAGCGACGCGCGTAATGAGCCAAGCGTTGCGTCGCGACGTACCGAGCATTTGTACTGAAAACGTTAACTTGAATAACTTCTGTTCTATTTGATCGATCAGATTGTAACTTTGAAGGATATGTTCATATAACATTCAGCTTTATGTATACCGAAGAGCATTATGAGTTTAATACTTAGCTAAAAAATGCCAAATTGCAGATTTGCGGGGGCGTAGCATCAAAATAATTTTGATCTGCCTATGATATATAGGAATATTCATACAAAATTTGGTCTATCTAGCTTTTTTAATACCTGAGATCTGTGTTGTCATACAGACGGACAGACAGACGGACATGGCTCAATCGACTCCGATAGTTACCCTGTGCAAGGCCTGCCGCGCCTCCTTATGCCTTTTTTGACCTTTTTGAAATGCATAAGTTTTGGAAAAAAAGAAGAGGTTAGTTGCTTACTTTAGAAAACTTAACGAACCAACGATAGTCAACAAATACCTTATGGCGGACATACCCAGATTTTAGCAGATCTGAGTAAGGCAAAATCCGTTTCTTCGTTAGACTTGGAATCTGGTTCTTATTAAATAGTCTTGGCAGAAAATTATCGTGAAAAGCCCTCATTTTCTGTAAACGTGGGAAACTACGAATGCTTTCGACTTCCTTTTGGTTCGAAAAATACTGGCAGCATTTTTCAGTGCGTGAAGTTCTCAGGGAACACATACGCAAATACTGTTACGCTTAGGTAGTTTTTTGTTATTTATTATAAAAATATTTAAATAATTATTTAAATCTTATCATATAACTTAGATTAATTACAATATGAATAATTGTATTAGTTAGAGGTGGCCATAGAATTTTTTTGCTGGGTTGGAGAATCTTTATGTAGAGGTCACTTTTGACGCTTTCGCTGCGTAGGTACCATGGTTCCCCAGTGATAGTACGCAGAATCGTTAACCGAGCCCGGTGTATAATTTCAATGTTGGTTTTTGAAGCGTTTCCCCATAGTTCACAGCCGTGTGTCCAGATAAGTTTTTAGCCAGTGAAGATTGGCTGTCTTAAGCTTCATTTGAGTCCTCCTACATTCTATTTGTCGCCGCCAGGTGAGGCGTCTATCTAGGAGAACTCCGAAATACGTTATTACGTCTGCTTGTGGGAAGGGTATAGGGTGGGAAGGTTTGTCTGTTCAGTGTGAAGGTTACATGTCTGCTTTTGGGCTCGTTTATTTTAATGCGCCAGTCCTAAAACCATCTTTCCACTATTTCAGGGTATAGGGTGGGAAGGTTTGTCTGTTCAGTGTGAAGGTTACATGTCTGCTTTTGGGCTCGTTTATTTTAATGCGCTAGTCCTAAAACCATCTTTCCACTATTTTTAGATGACAGGCCAGTTGTTCTGTTGCATTTGCGGGACATCTAGATCGGCTACGTATTGCGGTATCGTCAGCAAACATAGAGATTGTAAACCAATAGTTTGTAGGCATGTCTGCCTTGTATACCCTAGTACGGGGCCCAGCACACTACCTTGGGGGACTCCAGCATTGATAACGCGGTAGTGTGAAGTCGAGATAAGATTCGAACACTTTGTGTGTTTTCTGGGAAAGCAGTTTTATTATCATGTACATTCCAGCTAGACTCCGTCAAATGCTTGTGCAACATCTATGAATACGAGATTAGCTGAACGGTATTCCTGGTGCTCAAAAGCGGTACGATTGACCTGTTCGGTCGTTCCATAATTTTGCGAAAGCCAACTTGATGCGATGGTATTGGTTTCGAATTTTTTAGTAGGGAGCTAGTTGTAAAAATGCCTTTTCAAACAGTTTCGTGAGACACGTAAGGAGACTGATTGGTCTGTAGGATGGGAGTTGCTTTTTGTATTTGCCTGGCTTGCAAATCATTACTATGACTGCATTTGTCCACTTTTGAGGATAGTATCAAAGTTTCGTAATAGCATTGAAGAGATAGGATTAGGTCAAAACCGCACACGGTGGGAGTCCTATAATCATTTTTGGTGTCCATGTGATTTTTTGGCCTTAAGATCTTTTATTATATATGCTATCTCACTTTGGCTGAATGTTACTGTATATATAGGTGGCAAGTTTTAAGTAACTGCAGGTAGAACAAATGTTGTTGTTGATTCAGCGAGAATAGACATGAAAGGACCTTCAATGTAGGAGTAAAAGTCCATTTAAAAACAAGTGGGTAAGGCTACAGTCGGGCGCCCGACAGTAAGATACCCTTCTCCCAATTTTCTAAATCCGTTACAAATGTGTAACCACTTTCATAGTTTCAAACAGAGAATTCTGCACAAATACTTCTACTACATATAGCTTACTCACTCGCACTCACACAGCGACGCGCGTAAATAGTAAAGCGACATGACGCAACGTCGACGTCGGCGTCAACTGCTCAAAGCAGCGCGTCGGCTGCTGCCCGTACCGAACATTTGTACTGAAAACGTTGACTTGTATAACTTCGGTGTTATTCCGATCGGATTGTAATTTGGAGAATATGTTTATATTGCATTTAGCTTTATACATACCAAAGCAGAACGTTATGGGTTTAATACTTTGCTTAATAATCGCAAATAACCGATTTGCGGGGGCGGTGCATCAAACATTTGACATAAACTTGATCTGCCTATGATTTATAGGAACCTTCGTGCCAAATTTGGTATCTCTAGCTTTTTTAATAGCTGAGATCTGTTGTCTCATACAAACGGACAGACAGACGGACATGTCTCAATCGACTCGGCTAGTGATCCTGAGCAAGAATATATATACTTTATGGGGTCTGCCACGCCTCCTTATGCCTGTTACATACATTTTGCACAAAGTTAGTATACCCTTTTTTGACCATTTTCAATGCTCGAAGGGTATAATAAATATTACCCGATAGCGTTACATAGAATTGTGCGTTCGAAAAAAAAAACAAAAGATTATATTATATTCAAAAACAACCCGATTGTATTTGTAACCCAAGCTTTTTTTTGTTGCGGGTTAACTGAATATAGGCAGGACTTAATAACTATTAATGTGTAAGAAAAAACTAAAAAAAAAACAAGAAAGCAAGGCTACTTTCGGCTTGCCGAAGGTTTTATACCCTTGCAGTTATACAAAATATAAAATACATTTGGATTTCTGATGGTTTCTGTGGTATTTATTGAACAATTATAACAGTACATCGAACAATTATAACAAACCTCGAAAGGGAATATTTACAATACCAAAAACAACATTGCACACATATTTATACCCTTGCAGAGGGTATATTAATTTTAGCCAGAAGTTTGCAACGCACCTTAGGAGACATCTCCGACACTATAAAGTATATATATTCTGAATCAGCATCACCAGAGGAGTCTAAAAATGGATGTCCGTCTGTCCGTCCGTCCGTCCGTCCGTCCGTCCGTCCGTCCGTCCGTCCGTCCGTCCGTCCGTCCGTCCGTCTGTTGCAACGCAAACTAGTCTCTCAGTTTTTGAGCTATCTTCATGAAACTTGGCACACAAGCTTTTTATTGCTGTAGGCTGTAAATAAGTCGGAACGAGCCAGATCGGACCGATATATCGTATAGCTGTCATGGAAGCTATCGGCCGATTTTTGTTGTTTTTCAAGATATAGCAACAAGATTTGGCAAATCTTATTCATATTACGTTCTTTATGTGCTGTAAAAATGGTATCAAAATCGGACCACTATAACATATAGCTGCCATAGGAACAATCGGCTGAAATCAGGGTTTTTGTATGCAAACCTGTTTTGTTTTTGGAAATACCGCACATTATCAATACCTTTTAATGTTATACAGTAACCCGCCCTTTTTTTTTCCATTTAAATATCTCAGACGTTTATATTCTATAGCTGTTATAGGAACAATCAGTCAGTCCGTCTGTCTGTTGCAACGCAAATTAGTCCCCCAGTTATTGAGCTATCATCATGAAACTTTGCTCACAAGCTTTTTATTTCTGCCCTCTTTAAATAAGTCGGAACGGGCCAGATCGGACTGATATATCGTATAGCTGTTATGGAGCCTATCGGCCGATTTTCGTTATATTTCAAGATATAGCTATCAGGCTTACCACATCCAAATCGAACTTTTATAACTTATAACGATCAACGATCGGCCTAATGAAGGTTCTTGTTGCAATTTTATGGAAATCTGAGTTCTATTACAAGTAGCTGTTAAACAAAAAATCATACAGCTATTATTCAAATGCATTTTTGAAAGAGAACTTTCCAAATTTAGATTTTATGACCAACAGATCCTTTACAACACAAAGACATTCGACCAAATGCTGTTTCTAAGAATTGTATACTGATATATGCAAAACAAAATATATCGGAAAACATAACATTCTTATATGAAACAGTTACAGTTGATAATGTATGAAATATATACCAGTCCATAACATTTAAATACTTGCATACAATTGTCATAGTTGTTTATAGGAATGCAGCTTTTCCTATTACAAGGTTTCGAAATGAAATCAGAAATTATGTTGAAAGGCTAACGTCAGCTGAAAATAATACAAAATTGGTAATATTAGGAGATTTTAACATTTGCCGATCAACAACCACTGATCAGTTCGAGTCTACTTTAAATAATAACAACAAAATGTGTCAACAACAAAACATTTAACTCAAATTGATTGGATATTTTGTGATAACACAGTTAGCGGTGCTGCCGCAATCACTTATCAAACTCCATATAGCCATGACGGCGTGTTCCTTAGCTATAATCACTAATTTAATAATTTATTTTTAAATATTTAGTTAATTAATTTATTTTATTATTGTAAATAAAGAATATATGTGCAATGTTGTTTAAGGTATTGTAAATATTTCTCCTCGAGGATTGCGACCTTGCCGTGGTGAGGAGGCTGAGTATTCGAAATTATAAGAGGTTGATATAATCGATGTTGATATAATCGATGTACTAATAATTCTTCAATAAATACCACAGAAACCAGCAGCAATCCAAAGATATTTTATATTTTGTATAACTGCAAGGGTATGAAACATTCGGCAAGCCGAAGGTAGCCTTGCTTTCTTGTTTACAATAATAAAATAAATTAATTGCCTAAATATTCAAAAATAAATTATTATATTAGTGACTATAGCTAAGGATTGCGGCAGCACCGCTTACTGTGTTATCACAAAATATTCAATCAATTTGATTTAAATGTCTTGTTGTTGGCACATTTAACAATGGATATAACCCCTTATTATTTAAAGTAGACTCGAGCTGATCAGTGGTTGTTGATTGGCAAATGTTAAAATCTCCTAATATTACCAATTTTGTATTATTTTCAGCTAACGTTAGCCTTTCAACATCATTTCTGATTTCATTGCGAAACCTTGTAATAGGAAAAGTTGGATTCCTATAAACAACTATGAATATTGTATGCAAGTATTTAAATGTTATGGAGTGGTATAAATTTCGTACATCACCAACTGTAACTGTTTCATATAAGAATGTTATGTTTTCCGATATATTTTGTTTCGCATATATCAGTATACCATTCTTAGAAACAGCATTTGGTCGATTTCCATCTAATTTTCTTATAATGTCTAAACAGCTTAAGTTGTACTCTTCCGATGGAAGAGTCCAGGATTCAACAAAACATAAAATGTCTGCTGCACAAATAATTGTATCGTTAGATACTTCTTCGCGATGTGCACGAAGAGACTCAACATTTTGGTAATACACGGAAATTAAATTCGCTTGATTGTGCAGAAATGCATATTGCGTAGTCAAAGCCTTTTCTCCTCGAAGTTTTCCTTACTCCGTTTGGACACTTCCTGCTCCGAATCTAGTTGGAGCAACGAATTCACCTAATAGGAAAAGACCAGATGCGCTTGTGGCCTTGCTACAACCTACGTAAAGTGATGCTCGGCTAATGCTTCTTTGCAAATGCACTACTACTTTGCTATAGGTTGCTCCTTGGCTCTTGTGAACGGTAATAGCCTCAGCGGCAACAACGGGAAACTGCTTGCGGTCAATCGAAGCATGCGCGGATCTACCACACTGAAAAGCTTTTGCTACTTTCATTATTAGTGTCCACGCGGCGTTTGGACTTAACCTAAATTTAGACCTGGCAATGGTACCAACCGAAGGCTCAGTAAACTGTATCCATAGTGTGTTTATAATGGCTAAGCCATTCACTGTGCTGTGATCAATCTGCATCAACTGACCAGTCGAATTTACTAGACCGTCGATTGTATCGATATTGACGGTGACCATATATTTAGCCGTAGTTTTTAAATGAAGACGGTAGGCAAGACCTTGAGTTTTTGCAGTTGGCATATTTTGAGGGTGTCTCAAGGTGTTTTGCCTATTTGCCGCTGATATGTTTGCTGCTTTGATGGTATCAGTTTCAGTCGACACAAACTTTTCAGTTTCAATTTGGGCTAATTTAATGGTGTTGTAATGGGCGACCTCATCATTAGAGCAGAACAGATGAATGACATCGGAAGGCACTTCGCTAACTGAAATGACTCTTTGTTTTAGGAGCTCAATTTCAGATTGAGACATGTTTGCTTCGGACATATTGTTCAGTGCTACAGCAAATTAAGCGATCACCGCGCTGTCGCATAATTTCTGTGAGCTCGAAAAATTTAAAATTGTCCCAAACATTTGTTCTAGCTATAACACTATATGGATTATTAGTTCTATCTGAAAAGATCCAACTATCAACAACTGTGGAAAGCTGCTTTAAGCCCCCAAAGACAATTATTGATACGCCACCAAAAGATAGACCATTATTTCTAAATATTTGGCGAAGTCTTTGATCCAGATATGATAACATTCTGGATCCTACCATAAAAATCTCATCTATAATTATAAGCTTTACATCAATCAGTTGGCACAGCTAAGGCCCTAAACTCATCGTCTAAAAATTGGGTCGCCGAGACTTCTTGAGGATTGGCGTCTTCTTCATTTTCATTCCTCATATCCTAAAGAACGTTCTCTAACTCCATATCATCGAACACATCAAATTTTAATTTATTTTCCCGTATAAGGTTGTATGAATCTTAAAAGTGTGTTCGTTGTCATTTTCGATAAGTTCGGACTGTTCATTTCGCCAAGGGTAAAAAGCATTACGTGTTCCCTGAAGTAATCAGAAAGCGAAGTGTTTAAGCTGAAGCGGCGCCACCTGATAATCTTGGGCTCCTTTCGTCTCTTAACAGAGCCACTACCATCAAGCTAATTATACCTCAGCTCAATTAAAACCGCTTCAGCTTTCAGTCTTTCTTTTTCTTCCCAATTGTTGTTATTACTAAGACTTGATTACTGGAGATCCTAAGCTCCGAAGTCTTTAAACAAGTACACAACCTTCAAATTGATCGACCTGATTGACGTAATGGTGAAGTTCTTATTACAGTAGATTACACCATTAATTCGGAACTTTCACAACCGGAGATTCAATTTGGTTTTGCATTCCTCTATGATAAATAACACTTTCCCGGTTTTTTCCATTATACACGGGGTGATTAAAAAATAACCGAACTTTTTGGATATAAAATAAAATACACATTATATTATCTTTGAAAATTATTATTTATTCAAAATAGGTTCCATTTGACTCAACACAACGTTTGGAACGATCGACCAGCGCATGCATAGATTTTTTTATGTCATTTATAGAAATGTTCTTCAGTACCTCAGTTCCGGCTGCTTGAATGGCTGGGATATCATCATAAAATGCTCCCTTCCTCTTGGTTTTCATTTTGAAAATAAAAAATAGAAAATCTCAGTTTTTTTAGAACCCCAAATAGTTTTATAGTTTTGTTAATAGGGAAAGTAAATCTACAGCATTTCCAACTAAACTTGCGTTTGAAAATGCTAGTGCAGATACCGACCAATCCATGTGCCGATTTGTATGCAAAGTTTTTGAAATGACTTATTCACCTCCTATATACAGTACTCACTTCTATCCATACAACATTAAAAGTTCGAATGGTATCTTTTTACTCTTTCTCAACGAAAGCTCACTCTTTAAGGATCTTTATTTAGTTAAACTAGCTTTCTTTCCATGTTCTGACGGTGTTCCCCTTGTACACTTCGGTTATGTCCACTTGATTATACATTCATTGTATCAACGTCCAAATAAAAAAAAAAAACTCCTTAAGTAAACCATTCCTCAAACTATTTTCGCTGTCCTTAGAAACTTCACTCTCACCTTCCATTTGAAAAAAATCTTTTATTATCTTCTTGCTTGAAAAGAGCAACAAGCATAATGCAAGCCACTATAGTTGTATCTGTAAAAGTTTGGCAATCCTTAATTTTTCTAAAATGTTTTAACTCCTCACTTGCAACATTTTTGTTCAACACAGATTTTTGAAACGACGTTCAACTACGACAAATTTGCTTGAGCTGACATACTTTGTGGTAAAAGAGTTTCAGAAAAATCTTGAAACTGATGTTATTTTTACTGATTACACTAAAGATTTTGACTCATTGAATTTTTTAGGTTTTTCACCAAAGCTACTTAGGTGGATTGTACGCTATCTGACTGACAGAACTCAAAAAGTGGGGGAGTCTATGACCTTCCCTTGAGCATATGTAACTCCCGTACTCTCATGTATGCGGATGATGTATAGATTTGTTACCAATTTAAAGACGACCACTCTCACTCACACTTTCAAGCCGACCTAAATAGTTTTCATTCGTGGTGTTGTGCCAATTTCTTAACCTGAACAGGAGCACGTCCAAAGTACGATGTTAACACTCTTTGTAGCTGTGTCTTGGGAAGAATCGCCCTAGTTGATGATCTAGGGGTTATTAGGAGATGGTCTAAGGAATTTGACAGCCCTTATCTAACACTTGTTTGTCCTTTGATTCCGGTTCATGCGTACTGGGGACAGAACACTTTTCATTAAGAACTGAATCTGTACAGAATTAATTTTTGCCTTACGTGGTCTTAGCTGGGATGAAAAATTTAGACCTTACTAAATTTAGACCTTACTATTTTAATAAATCTATTTTCCCATACTAATCGCAGAACCATGCTTGGGGTTTATTTATTAACAATCTTGACAAGGTGACATTGACAGTTGGGCCCTATTAAGCCTATGTACTGCACGATCCATTCAGGATACTGTGTTTGGACTTCAATAAACTTCAACACGTCATAGGTAGCACTAACTCTATGCTATGAAGTCTTTAATTCTTGTCTATCTAGCACGTAATTAGTAATAATATCTTCCTCGATATTTATGCCGCGTTCTATTGTATCTCCTATTCGCGTTCTCTAACGCCCTTTTTCCTAAGTCTCAACAACAATATGGATGTACGGCTCTGAGCTATAGGGCAACGCGACAAAAGGCAACCTAGACATTGTTCAGCGAGCCCAATCAATAATCTTGCGCACTATAACTGGGGCTCCGCGGTACCTCCGAAACGAAAATATCCACAGAGACTTGCAAGTCAAGCTTATAAGATGAAATATTTGCAAGAAATGTTTAAAGCAAGCTTTGCCAAACGGTTATTGTGAGTTAGCAGCTCAAGTCGGCTGCAGCGAAATGATCAACCAGCTCTGCGATATCCCATTAGCGCCGCCTTCCTTCAATACAATTTACCTCTCAATTTTAACCTTATATAGTCAACTTTTAGTACGCTTCTAAAAAGGATATACAATAAATATTTACAATACAAGTAGTAATGAAGAAGAAAAAAATAAACGGAAATAAAATTACCCAAATTACTAAAAGAAGAAGTCTGATTCAAATTCAATTACTACTACGAGGTTGGCCATATTAGGTGGACCTATGTGAATAATAGAATAGTATGTATGTATAATAGAATACTCTATAACTCGGCAAGAAACTTCAGATCAAGGATTAAGGGAACTTGTTTGAAGCTTTGGCATCAGGAGATTTGATTACATCACTTTTGGAAAACTATATAAAGCAAGTGTCGCCTTCAGCACAATGTTTCTGTTTTTTGATATTTTTTTTTCGTATTTTCCAATTGTTGGACCGGCAGGCGGTTTTAATCCAACCAATTTGCTCCGGAGAAAAACTTCCTACGGTCTAAAGTCAGATGAAGGCGGAGCCCTGTCAAAATCTCTGTTTTTGCATCTTAAGCGACTTCGAAAAAATCATTGTAGCTCGACCCTATTCAGGTGGTGTCTTACTGGTCCTTTAATGTTCCAGGTAATTTTCACGAATAGTTTGCAAAAAAAAAATCTCCTTGAGGCAAAGCTTCAAACGAGTTATATTAATCGTCGATCAGATGTTTTATGGATCCATCCAATATGGCCAAGTAGAGGTTGAACAAATAAACATGACTGACTCTTCAACAGTCTCTAGGGAATACGCGTGAAAAATTTCGCCTACGATACTCCAGTTTGATGGGAAGAAAGTAAATTAAAATAGATTCCTGAAAGATCTTCGTTTGATAGATATTACAAAAGGAGATCTAAATTTAATAACTTTCGAGGTAATAAAGACAGAGATAATTGGGCCATTAGCAAACAAGGTTGGAAATTAAAGGACAATTACCGGAATAATATCTGCGAATCGCATGTCATTAAAGAAAATTGCTAAACACTCGACAACGCGGTAAAACCACACACCACAGAAATAGAAAATCCACGTAGGTCGCTTGAGGCTAAAAACCAACTTGAGCAGGCTACATAGACGTTGGTCTAGATTCTGTCAATGCAGATAAATTCACTACTAAGGAAGCAATCTCTGCTATGATAAAGAACTGCGAGCATGATAAGTTCAAGACTATCCTAGAAGCAGGAAATTGTAACACAATGAACGGTGTGATTGAAAAATATATATACTACTGCACGGTTATGACCGGCAACTCAAATAGTGTGTTATTCTTTTATAATAGAACACACTATAGAAGTAATAATAACCTAGGAAATTACCAAAACATACGTAATGGCCGAGGTAATCATAATAACTATAATAGAGGCCGAGCTGGTTATCGCGGAGAAAATAGAGGACGCTGCGGCAATCAGAATAATGGATTATTAGTTCTATCTGAAAAGATCCAACTATCACCAACTGTGGAAAGCTGCTTTAAGCCCCCAAAGACAATTATTGATACGCCACCAAAAGATAGACCATTATTTCTAAATATTTGGCGAAGTCTTTGATCCAGATATGATAACATTCTGGATCCTACCATAAAAATCTCATCTATAATTATAAGCTTTACATCAATCAGTTGGCACAGCTAAGGCCCTAAACTCATCGTCTAAAAATTGGGTCGCCGAGACTTCTTGAGGATTGGCGTCTTCTTCATTTTCATTCCTCATATCCTAAAGAACGTTCTCTAACTCCATATCATCGAACACATCAAATTTTAATTTATTTTCCCGTATAAGGTTGTATGAATCTTAAAAGTGTGTTCGTTGTCATTTTCGATAAGTTCGGACTGTTCATTTCGCCAAGGGTAAAAAGCATTACGTGTTCCCTGAAGTAATCAGAAAGCGAAGTGTTTAAGCTGAAGCGGCGCCACCTGATAATCTTGGGCTCCTTTCGTCTCTTAACAGAGCCACTACCATCAAGCTAATTATACCTCAGCTCAATTAAAACCGCTTCAGCTTTCAGTCTTTCTTTTTCTTCCCAATTGTTGTTATTACTAAGACTTGATTACTGGAGATCCTAAGCTCCGAAGTCTTTAAACAAGTACACAACCTTCAAATTGATCGACCTGATTGACGTAATGGTGAAGTTCTTATTACAGTAGATTACACCATTAATTCGGAACTTTCACAACCGGAGATTCAATTTGGTTTTGCATTCCTCTATGATAAATAACACTTTCCCGGTTTTTTCCATTATACACGGGGTGATTAAAAAATAACCGAACTTTTTGGATATAAAATAAAATACACATTATATTATCTTTGAAAATTATTATTTATTCAAAATAGGTTCCATTTGACTCAACACAACGTTTGGAACGATCGACCAGCGCATGCATAGATTTTTTTATGTCATTTATAGAAATGTTCTTCAGTACCTCAGTTCCGGCTGCTTGAATGGCTGGGATATCATCATAAAATGCTCCCTTCCTCTTGGTTTTCATTTTGAAAATAAAAAATAGAAAATCTCAGTTTTTTTAGAACCCCAAATAGTTTTATAGTTTTGTTAATAGGGAAAGTAAATCTACAGCATTTCCAACTAAACTTGCGTTTGAAAATGCTAGTGCAGATACCGACCAATCCATGTGCCGATTTGTATGCAAAGTTTTTGAAATGACTTATTCACCTCCTATATACAGTACTCACTTCTATCCATACAACATTAAAAGTTCGAATGGTATCTTTTTACTCTTTCTCAACGAAAGCTCACTCTTTAAGGATCTTTATTTAGTTAAACTAGCTTTCTTTCCATGTTCTGACGGTGTTCCCCTTGTACACTTCGGTTATGTCCACTTGATTATACATTCATTGTATCAACGTCCAAATAAAAAAAAAAACTCCTTAAGTAAACCATTCCTCAAACTATTTTCGCTGTCCTTAGAAACTTCACTCTCACCTTCCATTTGAAAAAAATCTTTTATTATCTTCTTGCTTGAAAAGAGCAACAAGCATAATGCAAGCCACTATAGTTGTATCTGTAAAAGTTTGGCAATCCTTAATTTTTCTAAAATGTTTTAACTCCTCACTTGCAACATTTTTGTTCAACACAGATTTTTGAAACGACGTTCAACTACGACAAATTTGCTTGAGCTGACATACTTTGTGGTAAAAGAGTTTCAGAAAAATCTTGAAACTGATGTTATTTTTACTGATTACACTAAAGATTTTGACTCATTGAATTTTTTAGGTTTTTCACCAAAGCTACTTAGGTGGATTGTACGCTATCTGACTGACAGAACTCAAAAAGTGGGGAGTCTATGACCTTCCCTTGAGCATATGTAACTCCCGTACTCTCATGTATGCGGATGATGTATAGATTTGTTACCAATTTAAAGACGACCACTCTCACTCACACTTTCAAGCCGACCTAAATAGTTTTCATTCGTGGTGTTGTGCCAATTTCTTAACCTGAACAGGAGCACGTCCAAAGTACGATGTTAACACTCTTTGTAGCTGTGTCTTGGGAAGAATCGCCCTAGTTGATGATCTAGGGGTTATTAAGAGATGGTCTAAGGAATTTGACAGCCCTTATCTAACACTTGTTTGTCCTTTGATTCCGGTTCATGCGTACTGGGGACAGAACACTTTTCATTAAGAACTGAATCTGTACAGAATTAATTTTTGCCTTACGTGGTCTTAGCTGGGATGAAAAATTTAGACCTTACTAAATTTAGACCTTACTATTTTAATAAATCTATTTTCCCATACTAATCGCAGAACCATGCTTGGGGTTTATTTATTAACAATCTTGACAAGGTGACATTGACAGTTGGGCCCTATTAAGCCTATTTACTGCACGATCCATTCAGGATACTGTGTTTGGACTTCAATAAACTTCAACACGTCATAGGTAGCACTAACTCTATGCTATGAAGTCTTTAATTCTTGTCTATCTAGCACGTAATTAGTAATAATATCTTCCTCGATATTTATGCCGCGTTCTATTGTATCTCCTATTCGCGTTCTCTAACGCCCTTTTTCCTAAGTCTCAACAACAATATGGATGTACGGCTCTGAGCTATAGGGCAACGCGACAAAAGGCAACCTAGACATTGTTCAGCGAGCCCAATCAATAATCTTGCGCACTATAACTGGGGCTCCGCGGTACCTCCGAAACGAAAATATCCACAGAGACTTGCAAGTCAAGCTTATAAGATGAAATATTTGCAAGAAATGTTTAAAGCAAGCTTTGCCAAACGGTTATTGTGAGTTAGCAGCTCAAGTCGGCTGCAGCGAAATGATCAACCAGCTCTGCGATATCCCATTAGCGCCGCCTTCCTTCAATACAATTTACCTCTCAATTTTAACCTTATATAGTCAACTTTTAGTACGCTTCTAAAAAGGATATACAATAAATATTTACAATACAAGTAGTAATGAAGAAGAAAAAAATAAACGGAAATAAAATTACCCAAATTACTAAAAGAAGAAGTCTGATTCAAATTCAATTACTACTACGAGGTTGGCCATATTAGGTGGACCTATGTGAATAATAGAATAGTATGTATGTATAATAGAATACTCTATAACTCGGCAAGAAACTTCAGATCAAGGATTAAGGGAACTTGTTTGAAGCTTTGGCATCAGGAGATTTGATTACATCACTTTTGGAAAACTATATAAAGCAAGTGTCGCCTTCAGCACAATGTTTCTGTTTTTTGATATTTTTTTTTCGTATTTTCCAATTGTTGGACCGGCAGGCGGTTTTAATCCATCCAATTTGCTCCGGAGAAAAACTTCCTACGGTCTAAAGTCAGATGAAGGCGGAGCCCTGTCAAAATCTCTGTTTTTGCATCTTAAGCGACTTCGAAAAAATCATTGTAGCTCGACCCTATTCAGGTGGTGTCTTACTGGTCCTTTAATGTTCCAGGTAATTTTCACGAATAGTTTGCAAAAAAAAATCTCCTTGAGGCAAAGCTTCAAACGAGTTATATTAATCGTCGATCAGATGTTTTATGGATCCATCCAATATGGCCAAGTAGAGGTTGAACAAATAAACATGACTGACTCTTCAACAGTCTCTAGGGAATACGCGTGAAAAATTTCGCCTACGATACTCCAGTTTGATGGGAAGAAAGTAAATTAAAATAGATTCCTGAAAGATCTTCGTTTGATAGATATTACAAAAGGAGATCTAAATTTAATAACTTTCGAGGTAATAAAGACAGAGATAATTGGGCCATTAGCAAACAAGGTTGGAAATTAAAGGACAATTACCGGAATAATATCTGCGAATCGCATGTCATTAAAGAAAATTGCTAAACACTCGACAACGCGGTAAAACCACACACCACAGAAATAGAAAATCCACGTAGGTCGCTTGAGGCTAAAAACCAACTTGAGCAGGCTACATAGACGTTGGTCTAGATTCTGTCAATGCAGATAAATTCACTACTAAGGAAGCAATCTCTGCTATGATAAAGAACTGCGAGCATGATAAGTTCAAGACTATCCTAGAAGCAGGAAATTGTAACACAATGAACGGTGTGATTGAAAAATATATATACTACTGCACGGTTATGACCGGCAACTCAAATAGTGTGTTATTCTTTTATAATAGAACACACTATAGAAGTAATAATAACCTAGGAAATTACCAAAACATACGTAATGGCCGAGGTAATCATAATAACTATAATAGAGGCCGAGCTAGTTATCGCGGAGAAAATAGAGGACGCTGCGGCAATCAGAATAATGACACAGAAAGTAGTTACTCCAGGGGTAACCGAAACCAACAGGAAAATCAAAATTGCTAATATAATATAAATAGCAACGTTCGAAACGTCCAGCCGAAAAACCAGCAGGCCGTCTTGAGCAGCAGCCAACATTAATGCTGTATAAAATCAAACTCAATTTGAGCATAAGGGAGTTAATAAACGATTATGATGTTTATTATGAAAATATAGAAAACTAGCGGACCCCAATGCGCATCGCCGCATGCAGTTCACTGCATCATAATAAAATGCAATGAGAAATCTTAGAATTTTCAATCCAAAAAATTTGAGTAAACTATATTTTTCGTCTGTCTATTTGGAGCGTACACAAATAAAGAGCTTTTAATGCCTACTCTTGAACAGGCCACGTATAGCTGCCCGTGGGAAAAACACGGCTCTTCCAAATTCAAATGATAGACGCACTGGGAATTGCATTCGCTTAAATTCAAATGGCATGTCTGTTGGTATCATCGAAATGAGCGGTATGAGTACAATTTCTCCTTTCGCTTTGCCAGTCAATACTGTGGCTTCAATTAAATTCGGCATCAATTTTCTTACAACCAATCTTGTTGCATTGCACAATTTTGGTGCATTTAAATTCCGTAGTAAAATTATTGATACCAGGCGGTTCTAGGGAATTTAAAAATTCAACTGGATAATTCACTGCATCATCTTCATTCGTTGCGCTATCAAAAGATCTATATGAAGTCAGTGCGCCTGGCAATTTTTCTTGAATGTGAAAATTGATTTCATTGACATGTACATTTTTTGGTGACAATATTGCTCGTTCTGTCAATCAATCGTGATTTCTGTGATTTTGAATAATATTTGGAAACACGCGGTCAATTAATTCGCCTTCGGATTGTAGAATTATTCAAAAATTGTTTGTCAAAGTGATCAAGCCATTTGTATTTGGATCTTTGCCACTTCCGGTTTCTAACAATTGCTTCGAAACCCGTTCTGCAGATTGATCATTGTGCAATGCGTGTTCACGCATGATTATGTTCAGTGTCAATTTTTTGAAAAATCGCCACAGGAAAGATGACTTCAAGCACGCATTGACCTCATCCGCTAATGTTGCTCATGGAATCACGGGCAATGTTTGGCGAAAATCATCTGACAAAAATATCATTTGCATTACCATCATTTACTATTGCATCTCGCAAGTATATATATTCTTCCGATCGTAAATTTGCTTAATTGAATCGAAGACGTTCTGTTTCGATTTTGCGTACATGTCAACGACGTATTAATGTAAAAGTTTGCCACATCTAAAAGTGAAATTGTCTTCATGTGGCGGAATCATGAATTTGTACGAATAATAGTTCATCGCATTAACTTTCTTTTGTATGTCACGACCTGTAATGCATGCATTATCAAAAAATTGAAATGTCTTCTTGTGTTAAAATTAATGCATATTGAATTTACATTATACCGGTTTGTGGATCTATCATTGGTATATTGATATGATGGCGTCGTCACCTTTCCAGTACAATAAAGGATATTGTAATGCATCATAGCTGCGGTGAAGCTCTGAAACACGCTGTAATTGCTCATTTCTTCGATGTAGCACGATGTCGCGAGATCGAAACTGGTCCCCAACAAATAGAATAGCCACTTCATCGATTGTCGGTGCATAACATCGTCTGACATGCTCTCCGAAGGGTGTTCTAGCGGCTTTTATGCTGATTTTGTGGTTATCCGATGGCATACGATCGAGAGCGATTTTGAATAATCGAACTAATTCATTGTGTTGATGAAAAAATGTTTGAAGCTCCGAAACAATTTGTCGCCTTGACCTCGAAGCAATTGTACATCGCCGATCCAATACGCGATTTGCATCTCCATGAAATAGATTTGTAAGAATTTATGATCGGTATCAGGATATGGTAATAATGAGCCAGCGCGATGTTTAATCTGACCCTGATGATCTCTAATATGCGAGGTATGAAATTCGATTTTGGGTCTACATTTTTGAAAACCTCGAAGAAATTTTGAACGTCGACATAAAATTGTCTCTTACAATTTTTGTCTTGAATATGAGACAAAAAATGTGTCAACGTTGATGATATCCAAAAATCAGCGAACGTAGTGGATCGGGTGGAGATTCAAATTTTGGCAATTTCACTTTGCCGTTAGCACAACACATGCCATCTGTTTCATTTAAAAATTTGGCTGCATCACAATGTGCACATCTCACCGTCGTTTCACCAATGCAGCCATATGCACTGTAATCAATCACACTATCGTAATAAAAAGCAGCAACGAGCGTTCTGTGCAAAACACGAATTCCCGCTCGCATTGGCCGATTTCGAGGTGGCTGGCTACCAAGAGATCGTTTAGGTGAATTTCCATTTCGTGCATATTGATCTATGTTTTTGGCATTAATTTGTGCACGCTGTTCCTCACTTTGCAATCTTCTATTCGACGATAAAGAAGAAGCATTACGTGTACGGCGACTAATATTAGTACGCCTTAGTCGTGGCATTTTTTTTGCTGTAAAATTTGAAGCACGATTAATTTATGAAATTTGTACACATACTTTGCAATAACGAAACTTAAAAACACATACCGTAGAATTTAATAAAGCACGTGTGTAGCAAATCCGGTTTATTACAAATTTAAAAAAAATTGAATTTAAAAACACCATAAATATATGATGCAAAATACTTACATGGAATACGATTTCCAAATCAAGTGTGGGTGATATGAGTTTTAAAATACATGAAAACTTGTTGTCAATTTTTATACAATTGGAAGAATGCAGTTAATGTTGTTGCTGGTGGGCAGACATGCTTCATGCTTGTTCAAAACCATCTACATAACTACCCGAATGTCTCCTCAAAATTTCAAGGCGATCGGTTTGGTTATATTTGAGTTACGAAAACACATGAAACTTGTAGTCAATTTTTATATATATAGATAGTGCACCAGAAGTTGAGAAGTAGTAAACCTTCTTAAATTCCCATCGTTAATTAAAAACGATTTAACGAATTATGCAATATTTTTGGTCGCAAAACAGAAATCATATTAGCTAATAATTTTTATAAGCAAAAATTAAGATGAACCATAAGACCCCAGTTGACAAATTAATAAGAGACGTCATTGTTGAGTAGTCTATATCAGAATATAATAACCCACTTCTCTTGGTACCCAAGAAAACCCTGCCCAATTCAGCAGAAAAGAGATGGTGATTTGACCATCGTCAAATTAATAAAAAATTGCCAGCTGATAAGTTCCCACTTTCAAAAATAGAAGATATTCTTGATTAATTAGAACGAGCAAAATATTTCTCGTCGAGCTAGATGAAAGGTCAAGAAATATTACACCAATTTCAATATTTTATACATTGCTTAAACAGCAAATTCAGTAGCTCACGAATATTGTCCCAATGAACTTTGGCGGAATGCCAAGGCAATAAGGGAAAATAGACAAAATAGACCAAATACATAATATGGATAACTTTTCTTAATAAGTTAAAATAATATTAGAAATAGCATACAAAAGAGTAAGGCAGATGTAAGAAAAGGCAAAGGCCAATAGAAAGCTCAAATATGACAAAGTACGTGAGGATGATAGGGATTTATATACTAACGGAGTTGTTGATTTAGATAAATTTTCCATAGACTTGAAAAGCAGGCTAGCATATACGAAATCGATCAAATCAAATAGGCACCTGGGGAAATATCTTTGAATATGTTTCAATAGATAATTTCAAGAATATGGGCAATATGAGCAAATAGCAAATATACTAAGCCCGGTGACCCAATAAATAATAAAATGGAAAATGGAAGCTATTTTGTCTTAATTACACGACGAACCAATTCGAGAAAGTCATACAGGCATTACAAAAACTTTGGCAAAGGTCAAAAGATATTATTAATGGAAAATTCATAAGAAATAGTCCAAAATACCAAAAAGCTTAAACAACTAAGCATACTAAAACTCCAATTACCATTACTGGGTTTGATAGAGTAGTATATTTACTCTCATCTGTGATTTAACCAAATATTATATGCCATACCTAACCCGTGATATTGCTTGGGTTGCACAAATGCTGCGTCGGCAAGCCAACGATGCTTTGTGGCGTGATGCATTGAAGCTTGAATAGAATTTAAGTTTACTTCAGTTTTACTTTAACAATTGAAAGAAGCAAAAGCCAGATTAAATCACAATAAGTTCAGATCTACATCGAAAACCATCCTAACCTGATGGAAGAGAATAAAAAACCATGTAAGCTTGACTAGTATTTTTATACTCTTGCAGAGGGTATATTAATTTTAGCCAGATGTTTGCAACGCACCTTAGGAAACATCTCCGACCCTATAAAGTAAATATATTCTGAATCAGCATCACCAGAGGAGCAAAAAATGGATGTCCGTCTGTCCGTCCGTCTGTTGCAACGCAAACTAGTCTCAAAGTTTTTGAGCTATCTTCATGAAACTTGGCACACAAGTTTCTTATTTCTGCCCTCTTTAAATTTGTATATGTCGGAACGGACCAGATCGGACTGATATATTGTATAGCTGTCATGGAGCCTATCGGCCGATTTTCGTTATATTTTATATTTTGTATAACTGCAAGGGTATGAAACCTTCGGCAAGCCGAAGGTAGCCTTTCTTTCTTGTTTTTGACTCAAATGGGATTATATGTCCATAAGCCAAAACAAAACGGAAGTGGAAATGCGAATAACAAAAACACCGCAAGAAGACCATTTAAAAGCACAATATTAGGATTAAATTATATTTGATATTCTTTTAGTAGCCATATCTTGCGAATTTTGTATAAATATTTTAAACAATTCTGCCAACGACCTGTATCAATGTACATGGTATATGGTAATGGTATCCGATGTCAGCAACTGTCCACAAAGTTTAGATTCACGGTCTGCAGATAATAGCATTATCGGTTTACTTACGGTTGCTTTGGAGAACGCATCTGAAGCACGAAATAAATTCTACAAGCGCGATAGACGATCATATTCGAGACAAAGTTCTCGTGTTAACAATTTAACGGACGTATTTTCCCGATCCATGGATTTATCGGATCATTTACTTTCAAGACTAAATATAAACAAAAGATCTTCTCAGAATAAAAAAATCGCTATGCCGAAAGAAGTCATCAATTTTTTAGATGCATCAAATGTAGAACATATTAGTAATGAACATTTTTTTGGAAGCGATGATAGCGACTCGGATTTAGATCACGATGATCCATTTTCTATGCATTTCATGGTAGAAAATTATGATTAATATAATTGTATAATAATATATTAAATAGTTACATAAGGAAAACGCAGTTTTAATATATATTATTTTAATATGATATATAAGAAATAATCATGTTAAATCTACTCCCTAGCTTTTTACATTCATATGGGCGGTATGGGTGGTCGTGCTCCAATCGACTTGAAATTTCACGTACTTTTTTTAAATGTCAACTGTACCAGTTCTACAAAAATTCAGTGAATCTGTCCCAGTGTGCAATGGGACAACTTTTAAGTACCTTTTAATAACTCGATTGGTAACATATCCGGGTAGCCAAGATGCATGACGTGCCCCTCGCGATTGTATGACTCAGCCTTAAAGTTATCAACTAGCAACAAAATACTCTTAATTAAATTTTGCATTTATTAATTAAATAAATTTACAAGTTTATATTGCATACTCGTATGTATATCAAAGAGGGCTTGGGTATGCCAATTATATTTTAACAATTACAATTCTATTTTAACAAAACTCACGAAACTGCCGATCAATCATGCTCGGCGAAAGGACATATGTGTTGTGTCAACCAAATCCCAATGAATTGGGCAGGTTTCTAAAGGGTAATTGTCTAAAAGACGTCCTTTTCCCATATTAGACTTTTTGCATTTTTTTCTTTTTGCAAATCGGTGTGTTTCGATCTCCTAAACCAAAATCCGATAGCGGAAATTGGCAATTTTAGGAGTTATTAACAAAAGAAAATACATGTATACACATATACTCATATTTACATAGCTTCGCTTCATACATTTTGGTTGTTGACACTAATACATACACGTACACTATACAATTTACATGCAGCACCTTAGGAGACATCTCCGACCCTATAAAGAGTATATATTCTGAATCAGCATCACTAGAGGAGTCGAAAAATGGATGTCCGTCTGTCCGTCCGTCCGTCCGTCCGTCTGTTGCAACGCAAACTAGTCTCTCAGTTTTTGAGCTATCTTCATGAAACTTGGCACACAAGCTTCTTATTGCTGTACGCTGTAAATAGGTCGGAACGATCCAGATCGGACTGATATATCGTATAGCTGTCATAGAAGCTATCGGCCTATTTTTGTTGTTTTTCAAGATATTGCAACAAGATTTGGCAAATCTTATTCTTATTACGTTCTTAATGTGCTGTCAAAATTGTATCAAATCGGACTATCGGCTGAAATCAGGGTTTTTGTATGCAAAAAGAAACCAGCAGCAATCCAAATTTATTTTATATTTAGTATAACTGCAAGGGTATAAAGCCTTCGGCAAGCCGAAGGTAGCCTTGCTTTCTTGTTTTTTTATTTGTTTATGATTTTATTGCTAGAAGACCAGTGGATGGTCTTTTCCTTCTATTCTGGAGGGTCCCTTAGGATTCGCAGGATTGGAATGTATTATACTGCGATTGCAGTCTCTTTAAGTCGGTTATATTTTTCCACAGAGTTTATGGGTTATATTAGATTATTCAGCTTTTATTTTACTATGCTTAGGGGAAAGGGGCTATATATTATCGAATTTATTGTAGGATTGTGTATTTTTAACTTCTATGAATTAATGACTATTCTTTATGGTTCTTGATTTAATTTTTCCTAAGCTTTTGAATTGGATCTTATTAGTTTCTAGGAAGATTTTTCTGTATTACTTAACGACTACGCTTACAGGTATAACATAATCCGGCGAATCTGCTACTACTGACTCTGTAGATTTGTTCCTTTTTGTTCTGCGGCGATGCAGCGAAGCGGCGGTGCGGCAGGTGACTGGGGATCCTCGGTAGCGCTAATGTCGTAGCGGTCTGCGAACTGGTACAACAGATGGAGTCGGTAAGAAACAAGACTCGTGAGTTCTCCTTTTAAAGTTAATCGCGCTTGCGGAGATCGGCTCTTGTGAGGTATCATGATCTCCGTACACTGTGTGGCGTTTTGGGGCACTGATACTTATAGCAGGAGGTACACTGTGTGGCATTTTGAGGCACTGGTACTTAGACGCGAGGTACACTGTGTGGCGTTTTTGGGGCACTGGTAATTAAACACGATGTCTTTCTTCTTGTTCGGATGTTCTTACGGTCCCTGCTCGGGCGCCAATTAAATGTTAATTTAATTAAGAGTTCAAAAAATAATGTGGATTCTAGATTGGTTCGCGTAGCCTAGCTGTTTCTCTTGTGCTGATACAATTTTATTTCTAGTTTCTGTTAATAATTTTGGGGAGATTGAGTGAATTAGGTCAATCGGTTTCTTATCTATTACTAAGTGAGTGGTCCTATTATATTCGATAGTTGCTTAAAGAATAATAAATTCAGTGTCATTTAAGTGCATAATAAGCTTTACGCAACGAGATATTTCTGAAAGGGTACTATGAAATCTTTCTACCTGACCATTATAGGGGCTATGAAGTAGTGGGGCATTGCAGATCTGTCTATCGAAGTTGTTTACTAGTATTGACTACATCGTTTCGGAATTTAAAGATATTTCATTATCGCAATATACTGTTTTTATTTTTTTTAAATAAGTTCACCAGTTGCAAGATTGCTGGCTTAACGTCTACAATTGCACGTGAAGAAATGTGCTGAACGACAGCGAATTTCGACATTTTGTTAACACAACTAAGAAAATATTTACTATCCGTAGAAAATATATCGATATGCAGTATTTCCCCGATGTGTAATGGGATCGGTGTTTCGCCTATCAGCAGTTTGCTGGGGTGTCTATTATACTTCCCCATGGAACAGATTTTACAATTTGTTACAATTTCAGTAGTCAGTGAATTCATTTTTGGAAAAAAGTAATCGCGCAGAATTTGCTTCACGTTGTCTTGCGCTGCTCGATGCGCTTGATTGTGTTCCATCGTGGCGATTTCTTTTTGCTCTGTTTTGTCCACCACATCTATTACCATATATTTAGAATACCGAAAGTTGGTTGACGGAAACGCCTGTATGTTGTATAAATTCATGAATGGGAAGTTCACACAGTATTGCGTTTACTACATTGACCTCAACAACGTCGTGTATTGTTTTAAGATGAGTACTACGGTCATAAAACCGTATAGTGTGTCTACTTTTTTCCCTGAAAATAATAGTAGTTTTAACTGAAGAAGTGTCAGCTTTTTCGATTATTATCTGATTTTTATAACAGTTAACTGGCTTATCCGTGGTATCAATAGTGTAGGTAAGGGATTCCTCACTGTGTACGGTGGCGTCATCTGTGACTGGATAGTCATTAAGTGCATTTATGCCCTGGCGAGACAAGGCATTTGCCACAAAATTCTGTTTGCCAGGTTTGTTAATAATATTCGCATTGTGCTCATCGATAAAGGCTTTCTAGCGCTTTATTTCTGCATTGGCGTTTTTATTTTACACTGCAAATGTTAAGATAACATCTTCAGAGGCTAATATTTCCTTTAATTGTCAAAGTCATTTAGCTGTTCTGAAGTTAATTCAATGTTTATTTTCCTTGAAGTATTAGCGCTTATTTTGCCTTTTTCGCCCTTTAAGACGTCCGTGAGGGGTGGCAGGATATTGCCAAAGTCCTTATAAAGCACCTATAATAACTTGCTAGCTCTAGGAATGATCTCAGACTAAACAAAGTTTTTGGGGGCAAAAAGTTATTTTTCGCTTTGACTTTGCTTGGTGAAGTTTGAATTCCACCTTGTGATACAGTGAATCCCAGATATTCTACGCTTCTTTTGAAAAATTTAGACTTTTCTTGAGTCACCCTCATAACAGCGTCGTAGAGACTTCTTAATACCCAATTTAAATTCGCAGAAGGATTATGTGCTGGATCCAAATTAATATTTACAAAGGAGGACAAGCAAATTTGTTGCAAAAATAAAAAAACTAAAAAGTGGTGAAACAGCAATGCGCGTGTTTATCCTAGTGTTGATGAGTCTAAGGTGTTCTCAAAAAGTAAGGTGCGAACCCATAATCACGGTACGCAAGAAGAAATGATTAACACAATGACCATCGTTTCCGAGGTAAAAAAGAGGTTTACAGTGACCGATGAAAAAATTTCCGACATAAGGAAAAATTTTTGCAATGTTTTCGCCAAGTAAGTACGATTTGTTTTCAAATTAGCAATGGTAAAAATATGTGTATCTGACACTATTTTAAAGGGTCCTCTCTTATCTCTATTAAATAATTTTCACACATTACTGTACTAGTGGAACTTGCCTATGATCAATACAAACGGATGCTGCAAAGGAAAACGCAACCAGTAATGCCGTGACTACTCTATTTTTAGTCAGTCTGGTATAACCAAAGGGAATTTGTCAAACATCAAGACATTTTTGCATCAGAAAAAATTATTTCTATAATTGACAGAAATATCCCAATTAATAAACGGCACTTTTAACTGGGTGCCACATTTAAAGTATACCCATTTGGAGCTTTTAAACAGCTTCTTATAATTTACATAAAGTATATAGAAAAGGTAAATCAGCCCTAGTTTAATCTATTGTATTTATACCCGCTACTCATAGAGTAGAGTAGTAACAGGCAGAAGGAGACATCTCCGACTCCATAAAGTATATATATTCTGAATCAGTATCAACAGCCGAGTCGATATAGCCATGTCCGTCTGTCCGTTTGTCTGTCTGTCCGTTTGTGTGAACACCTGGATCTCAGCTTTTACAAGACCTAGAGCTTCCAAATTTTGTGACAATATGTGTTATTACTGCAGGCTGATCAAGTTTATTTTGGATTTTTGCCACGCCTCCATCCGCCCACATAAATTGAAAAAATTGATTACAGCCGCAATATTAGCTTACAGCAACAGTTTTATGTATAGGTTATAAATACTATCTTGCGGACGTTTCGTTAAAATTTCAGTGAGATTAGACAATAAATATGGAAGACAAAGTTAGGGCTATACGGGACTACCCTGAACCCAACCCAACCCAACATCTATAGTGTCTGATCCTTTCTAGGTCTAGCTAGTTATCACAGGGTCTTCATTAATGACTTTGCTGCCATAGTCCGCCCGATTTCAGATATTTAATGAGACTCAACGCAATGCATTCAAACGGCTGCAGAACATCTTAACATCGGAAGATGTTGTGTTAATGAACTCTGATTTCAAAAAATCATTCGACATAACAACCGATGCCTCAGCTATCCGCATCGGAGAGGTCCTGTCTATCGTTATATCTCGCATCTTAAAAAAGGCCGAGTTAATTATGCCATTGTGTGGGGTCCGCGCAAACTCCGCAACTAACTGTACGGCACTAGGTTTGTTAATATTTTTACCGACCACCAGGCATGCTTTCCAGGCAAAATCTCAATGAGTTGCTGCAGCTATTCACAGCGAACTTGCACTGGCCTACAAGGTCGAGGCTACTAAGCAACCGCTAAATTTTTTTAGGAGCCAGATCATCATTTTGCGTTTAATCAGAGATTAGAGCTGTTTCGAAGCAAAAGGCGTAGTCCCATAAGCTTCACTGATAAAGGCGCCATTCTAGAAACAAAAAGGAAGTCGTGAAGTCGGCGGTCGTAACGCAATACACTGCGACCTACCCACATTGGCAAGCGTTAATCATGACCTGATTGCCAGCTTACATTCCACCCAGTTTCGATATTACAAGAATGTTTTTTTGAACGTGATAGATCATAATGAGCAATTGCAGATCGTCACTGCTGAGCACAATCTTACGCTCAAAACAGCTCAACAAAAAATATCAAACAAGTCCTTCGTGACTACTATTTTCTAATGATGGGCAGCCGCTATGGGTTCAATACTTTGCTTGATAATAGCTAATTATTGATTTGCGGGGTATATATATATGCATATGATGTATAGGAACCTTCATGCCAAATGATTCTTATTGGATGTTGTTAATATGCTTTCAGTGTCTTCCATTGGAACTCATTAGAAGGCTCATTTAAAGTAAAAGAGACAGACGCCTATTAAATACATCCAACCAGATTGGTCGTTTTTGTTGTATTGTACTGTATTGCTGAGAAATATCACTTAGGATTCTTACTGGCCTAAAATATTGTAAAAATAAGAACAGAAAAATAATAAAATAAAAAATTTTGATCGCCAAAGTTGCATTATGAGACCATTCAGCTTGTCGTTCAGGACAAACCCAAATTATTACCAAAGAAAACAGTCTTCTATCGGAAAGGATTTTAACTTAGTAGCGCTTTGCAAAATTGCAATCATTATAATGATAATTATCAGTGCAAATATTGTTCCGCCGCCGGCAAACTTATGTCGCCGCTAGAAGTCATAAGATCGCGTGAACTTATGTGGTCAAAATATTATTCGCGGCGATCTTATGGAGTTTTATGGCGTCAAAAGCTCGCCAAGATGTGACCGACGTTATTCCAGCGACAGAAAACTAGTAACATTGCTTAGGGTCATAAGATGGTGCTGACTTGGGACGTTTAATTAAACAAAACCCAGCTTAACTAGATTTAAAGAAGAATGTGTCGTTCACAGATTTACAATCATTGTCAATTATATTGCATTGCATTGCATCATTTGTCGAATATTTCAGTTTTAATTGTTTTATCTAACATACACATGTATTCTAAAATTTGCGTGTTGATCGGTGTACATATCTACATATACATAGTTTTTATGCATTTATTATTTATTTATCTTAGTTTTTATGTATGCATGTATGTTTCATTCGACGCAAACGGAAGTTTTGCATAAGTATTTTGTGTATACATGTTTATGTAAGACATGATCGCAATGAAAAATGAAAGAGGGGTCAAGTTGCTAATTTAGAAAATACAACTTTTTTAAAGCTATAAAATAAAATTTAATGTCGCAGCAAAAAAATCGTATATTTGTTATTGGTTATAAAAACAGAATACGCTTATTTTAAAGTTCTATGTACGACCTTGTTAAAAATTGTGTAAGACAAAAAACTACAAGCTACCGTTACATTTGAGTTTTTATGATGCGTGAGCGACGCACATAGCAGCAATGAATTATAAAAGTATAAAATTTAAATTCGCAGAAGGATTATGTGCTGGATCCAAATTAATATTTACAAAGGAGGACAAGCAAATTTGTTGCAAAAATAAAAAAACTAAAAAGTGGTGAAACAGCAATGCGCGTGTTTATCTTAGTGTTGATAAGTCTAAGGTGTTCTCAAAGAGTAAGGTGCCAACCCAGATTCACGGTACGCAAGAAGAAATGATTAACACAATGACCATCGTTTCCGAGGTAAAAAAAAGGTTTACAGTGACCGATGAAAAAATTTCCGACATAAGTAAAATTTTTTGCAATGTTTTCGCCTAGTAAGTACGAATGCAAGTGATTCCTAGGAGACTGCATCGATTCGACCAACAAAACATCAGCCGATGTCGTGGCCTATTGGAAGCTTCGGAGCCGACACCGATCCTCTGCCACCAAGGGCAGCGCAGCTCACAGCCTGACTCACAGCTTGTTAGGGACAGCTTAGGGTAATTCAGTTGCAAATTGGATATAGACAAATAAAGTCGTTCTTAACTGAACTCCAATTATTTTAATCTTTACTTTGCTACCAGCAAAGTAATAAACTGGCGCCCGAGCAGGGACCGGTACGCGTACGATACAACAAAACGCTTTGTAAGTTCGCGGCTAGCAATAAGATTTGCGTCAACCGGTCAAAACATGAGTGACAAGAACGCGCAACTCACGAAAAATAAACATCTTTCGTTCGTTCAAATCCACTCTGGCAAATTGAACTTAACTTGTTCATTTGCCCATCGGTGGACTCCAAGGACTGAAGGCAGGGCCACAGACCACCCCACAACCCTGTACGCATCGCTGGATCCCAAGTAGTCTTCGTTGGACAAAAAGGATGAAATCCGGATCGTCGGAGGGAGGAGCCACATCAATAAGAATACCCATAGTACTGTAAGCTTAACCAACCAAAATTTAAGAAACAAAACTAACAAACAATTCGAAAAACCTATAGACTTAAGTAATATCGAATCAAATACCGTAAAACGATAAAGCAAACAAAAAGATAACAAAAGTGATATAACTAATTCCAACTTTACGATTCCCAAGGGATCCTCTAAAGTACAAGGAAAAAACCAGCCACTGGTTATAAAATTTATAAAAGACACAAAAACATATTATTTTTAAGAAAATACAAGGTCTTACTAACTCAATTCAAACATAATTAGAAATAAGCTCCATCATTTGCTCCCTTGATCTATTTTAAACTCGACCATTCTTAGCTCGGTTTCACTTAGTGTTTTATGGCTAACGTGAACAACCTGATAAGACCCTCGATACTTAGTGCTGAAGCGGCTAGACAACGCGTCAGACGACAAGAAGAACAAGAACTCAATAGAAACATGGTTGAAAATGTAGACAGAGCTGCATTAGCAGCTACAATTAGCGAAATTTCAGCTCAACAATTACCAAGTCTATTGAGACGCCACAATTCTTCGGAAGAATTCGCGAACGTAACAGACCAGGTAATTGCCCCAGAGCATGCAGGAAACTTAGGTGATTTAGACAGAGTGCCGGATATAGTAAAAACTATCCGAGACTTTTCAGGTGATCCGTCCGAATTTAGCTCATGGAAGAAAGGAGTACACCGTATTTTAGAAGCGTACAGTGCTTTCCAGGGTACTCCAAAATACTATTGTATTTTACATACCATACGTAATAAGATTGTAGGACCCGCCGACATGGCACTAGAATCTTACGATACCCCATTGAACTGGTTAGCGATTTCGAAATGTCTGACTCTGCATTATGCTGACAAGCGCGACATTAACACATTAGAATACCAAATGACAATGCTTATACAGAGTGCTAACCAATCTGTGGAAGAATTCCATCAAACGGTTTACAAGCACTTATCCCTAATCCTAAACAAGATCGGTTGTATGGGGTTATGGAAGAGAAGCAGAACTGTTAATGACGAAAATGTATAGAGATAAGGCTCTAGACACCTTCGTACGAGGGTTACAAGGCGATTTGCCTCGTCTACTGGGAATTAAAGAACCAGTAGACTTACCTTCGGCATCACACCTTTGCCTCAAGTTAGAAAATCAGAACTTCAGGGCAAAACATGCAACAAACGTGGGACAGACAAGACAGTTTAGGAACCAGACTTCAAAGCCTTCACCTGCTTCTCGCAGTAATTCGTTTATCAATAGACAACCACCAATTCCACCCCCAAGAACTCAATATTACCAATTCGGACAACAAACACCGACCGCTTTACCACGACAAAATTGGAACAACTTCGGTTACCAGCTTGCACAGCCAGTAGCTGCACCTCGACCTTTCCAGTATAGGCAATTCCCGCCACAACAGTCAGCGCCACCTAGGCCACAGGCCCCAAAACCACTGCCTCGTCCAGAACCTATGGATGTGGATCCCAGTGTTCAGACTAGAATGGTGAACTATATGAACAGACCTGGCTTTGAACCAGGTAAAAGACCACCTGGTCCAATACCAGATGGGATGAAGCGACAAAGGAACTTTAACATACAGACTACAACAGAAGAAAACGAAACGCGACCCACTGAAACTCCATTGACAACGACGGACTATGAACAAGCTATGGCAGAGTACGAGGACCACAACAACCTTGACGACAACTTGGACGACTACGTAGATCAGATAGACGAAGCGGACGCTGACAATAACACTTAAGACTACTACGACGACGCTGGGTTGAATTTTTTAGAATAAAAAATTCCTCTCTTCTATATTTCGTATGCAAGTTGAGGAATGGCAAATTTATTAGAATACTTTTAGACACCGGTTCAAACCGAAATTATATCCAACCTAAATTCGGGTTATAATAGGGCTATTGCCTATACAAAATAAATCACCTTTCAATGCTGTCTCAGTAGGCGGCAGCACAGTAATTACGCACCATAAGGTAGCGAACCTATTTAATATTCAGGATGTTGAAGTTAAGTTTATCCTGTTGCCCACATTGAAATCTTTCGATGCTATTTTGGGCAATGAAAGTTTAAAAAAATTAGGGGCAGTAATAAAAATCAGCAAAAATATTGTGATATTAAAGAATGGTGTCTCGATCCCCATAAGAGAAAAAACATTCGAAGAATTCAACACAATTATTCCGAGAACATCCCACTTGTCCGACAAACAAAAAACCAAGCTAGGCGAATTACACAAGTCGTTTCCAGACTTGTTCGCAGACCCAAACCAGAAACTGACCTACACAACAAATGTAAAGGCAACGATCCGAACCTCGTCCGACAATCCTGTTTACTCGAAATTCTATCAGTATCCAATGACACTGAAAGATGAAGTAAACAAACAGATAAAAGAACTTTTAGAAGATGGTATAATTCGACCTTCTAGATACCCATACAATTCACCAGTGTGGATTGTACCCAAAAAGGCAGTCGCTTCAGGCGAAAAAAAATATCGCATGGTTATTGATTATCGCAAACTCAATCAAATAACCATTGCAGATTCCCGAAATAAATGAGGTACTTACCCAATTAGGGGACAATAAAGTATTCTCTGTTTTAGATCTAAAAAGAGCTTTCCATCAAATCTCGTTAAAAGATAGTGACATAGAAAAGACCGCCTTCTCCGTAAACAACGGAAAATATGAGTTTACATGATTCCCACTTGGTCTTAAGAATGCACCCTCAATTTTCCAACGTGCATTAGATGACATACTTCGAGAACATATTGGAAAAATATGTTTTATTTACATAGACGATATCATATTTAGCAAAGATGATGATACGCATATTGAGAACTTGGCTAAAATTTTTCAAACTTTACAGAACGCTAACATGAAATGTCAGCTAGACAAATGTGAGTTCATGAAAAACAAAGTCGAATTCCTTGGATTTGTTGTCTCCGATAGGGGAATAGAAACAAATCCGAGTAAAGTGGCAGCGATAGCGAATTATCCATGCCCTGAAACTTTGAGGGATCTAAGATCCTTCCTAGGGCTTTCCGGCTACTATAGAAGATTTATACAAAATTATGCCAAATTGGCAAAACGCCTAACTTCACTTTTAAGAGGGGAAGATGGACACGTGTCCAAAAGAATGTCATCCAAAAAGATAATTTTACTAGACAATGATGCTCTAGAATCTTTTAAGAAGCTTAAAAGTAACTTAGTGTCAAAAGAAATAATTCTCCGTTACCCAGATTTCAACAAGGAGTTCCATTTAACTACTGATGCTTCAAATTTCGCGATCGGCGCAGTTCTATCGCAAGACAACCACCCTATATCATTTCTTTCTAGAACACTTTCCAAAGCCGAAGAGAACTATGCGGCGAACGAAAAATAAATGTTAGCCATAATTTGGGAACTCAAAGCCCTCAAAAATTACCTATACGGTAAAGCAAAGGTTAAGATCTTTACAAATCATCAACCTTTACACATTCTCTGAGTAGCTGGAATGGAAACGCCAGAATCAAGAGATGGAAGGCTTATTTAGAGGAATATGATTATGAAATATTCTATAAACCGGGAAAGGAAAATGTTGTTGCAGACGCGCTCTCAAGAATACCTTTAGAGCAAATTAACTCTGTTGCCTCTACACAACATAGCGCTGAAAGTTCTAGCCATGACCTAATCCCTAGCGTCGAAGCCCTAATAAATGTTTTTAAAAATCAAATATTCTTTTATAAATCAGATAAATACAATTACAAGTTCACCATCCCATTTCCTACTTTCCATAGACATGAAATATACCGACATGAATACACTACGGACGATATAATAACAGACTTAAAAAAACACCTCAACCCTTCCGTAATTAACGGCATTCACACGACTGAAGACATAATGGGAAAAATACAGACAACCTACCGAAGTCACTTTAAAGGAATCAAAACTCGATTCACCCAATCCAGGGTAGAATTCTTCAAATACATAGGAGAGCACATCGAAACGCTCTAGAAAATCAAAAGCAACTAGCAGAAACCTATTATTTTCCAAGAATGAAGCAAAAAATTATACATTTAGTTAAGCAATGTAAAGTTTGCAAAGAAGCTAAATATGACAGACACCCCCCAAATCCGGAAATTCAAGAAACTCCTATTCCAGAATACCCCGGTCACATATTGCACATTGACATTTATTCTACAGAACGACACTTAGTACTCACTGCAATAGATAAGTTTTCTAAATTAGCGCAAGCACGAATTATAAATTCAAAAGCGATAGAAGATATCAGAACCCCTTTGCGTGACATTATATTTTATTTCGGAGTCCCAAAACATATCGTTATGGACAACGAAAAAGCTTTCAATTCCCAATCAATTAAGTTCATGTTGGAGCAGCTACAGATTGAAGTCTATACTGCTCCACAATACAAAAGTACAGTTAACGGTCAGGTAGAACGCTTCCATTCAACACTCTCAGAGATAATGAGATGCCTCAAGAAAGAGGGCACTGAGAGAAATTTTAAAGAACTTTTAGAAAGGGCAGTTTACGAGTACAATTGAAGTTTTCATTCGGTTACAAAGAAACGACCATTAGAAGTATTCTTCGGAAAGAGAGTAACAACAGACCCGGACCAATACGAGACAGCCAGACAAGACAATATTGAAAGACTTAAAAATAAACAGAAAATGGACCGAACAAACCACAATAAGAACAAAAAGGAAATACTTAACTATCAGCTAGGAGAAGAAATATTCGTAAGAATAAACACTAGATTAGGTTCAGAACTTTCGCCAAGATATAGGAAGGAAATAGTTAAGGAAAACAAGCACACTACAGTAACATAATCGGGAAAAACAGTACATAAAAGCCATATCAAAATCTAAAATTTTTCAGGATATTACTATGGATTACGAACGATGTGAGTGGAACGATGAACCTTACGAACTATACAAACGCGCAGATACTGACAATGAACAAGAGGATCGGAAAGCTACAAACTTCAACGACCAAACTAATACACCTCATTAACCTCGACCAAATCCAAACTGCTTTAGACATTTTACATAAACATACGGAAAACAGCCTTAAACGGAGTCCATTATACGCTACTCTTCACCATGAGATAAACACAACTATTCACACATTCCGATCAATCACAGCCTTTCCCAAAGCTCGAAAAACTTGGTCCTTAAATTGGCTAGGGTCAGGATGGAAGTACATAGCGGGTAGTCCAGATCATGATGACCTAGTTTTGATAGAGCAGAATTTAGATAAACTTATTGACAACAATAACCAACAGGTCATTGTTAACAAGCAGTTAGAAGAAAGAATAAATAAACTAACTTTAGTATCCAACGCTCTCAGCAATTCTATTCAAAAAAGCAGTTCAGTAAGTATCGAGATGGCTATTAGTTTGCACAATCAGATTCGCCTTTTAAAAGAAGAAATAATTAACATTAAATATGCCATTCAATGGGCACGATTAAACGTAGTTAACACACTTGTATTAAATGAAGATGAGCTAATTGAAATCGAGAAAATTTTTAAAAGAAATAATATGCCAACCCTATCAATGGAAGAAATAATGGAGTTTTCCGATGTGTCAATTCTACATAATAAAACAACACTTCTGTATATTGTAAAAGTTCCAAACTTAGAAGAAATACAATACCAAGACCTTATTATAAAACCCATTGCAAAAAACAATTTAATTATACACTTAAACTTTCAAGAAATCTTTGTTTTCAAAAACCTTACCTATGGCATTCCCCAAACTTGTACAACTGTAGAATATATAAAAATATGCGATAAGAAAAAAATTGTTAATATAAGTAATTCAAAATGTATACCAAAGATAGTTCAGGCACAGAAAGCGCTGTGTAGTTTTAGCAATGCCAACCATGTACCCAAAATAGAAGTCGATGATGGAATCATCCTACTAAACGACTACGATGAAAACGTAACCTGGAACAACACAGAACTTCACCTAGAGGGCACCTATCTGGTTCAACTGTCAAATGACTCGATGATTATCGACAACCAGCAGTTTAGCAACTTGGAACCTACAGTCTCGACCCCTTTAGCACCTCTTGTGCAGTTTACGGCCGAAGAAAAAGAAAGACTTAAGGTTCTATCTCTTGAAGCACTGGAAGCATTGCACATAAACAACACTGGACAGCTGATGCACATAAGAACCCATTCAACGGTCAACAGCATTACTTTACTAACGCTCTTTGGGATTGTTCTGGTTCTCATCCTGGGTTTGCACATCTATAGCCAACGGCAGAAGAGCATAACCCTGCAACTAGGTCCCACGCCTGGAATGGAAGCGAAAGTCACCGCGATTCTCGCACCTACAACCTGCGAGCAATCTTCGACTGAGGCACAGTACCAGCTAATTCAGTTCAACAACATTCCATACTTCTAGAGACAGCTTGAGGACAAGCATAAATTGGAGGGGGAAGAGTTAACAACAAAAATGTTAAAATCCAGAACAACGAACCCAATAAGCAAGCTTCAATCTGCATAATTTCCTGCACACGCCGAGCTGTTTCCTGCACACGCCGAGCTGCCAAGTAGAATTCGAAGAATCTGTTTGGCAACAACTTCCGCTTTCACCAATGCAAGTGATTCCAAGAAGACTGCACCGATTCGACCAACAAAACATCAGCCGATGTCGTGGCCTATTGGAAGCTACGGAGACGACGCCGATCCTCTGCCACCAAGGGCAGCGCAGCTCACAGCCAACTCACAGCTTGTTAGGGACAGCTTAGGGTAATTCAGTTGCAAATTGGATTTACACAAATAAAGTCGTTCTTAACTGAACTCCAAATCCTTTAATTTTTTACCTTGCTACCAGCAAAGTAATTAACTTATATAGGCATAATATAGGCGTCTCTTTTACACATTCAAAATTAAAAGCCCCCTGATAAGTTCTGACTGGAAAGCACTACAAGCAAAGTGGCAACATCAAATAAGAACCACGTGCAACTTTCATAGTCCGATCAAATTTAAGACTGTGAGACGTGTTTTTTCGCATAGTTGTAGCGGGTATACCACAGTCGGGCGGGCTTTTTCGACTTCTTTTTATTTAACTTAATATATTCGATTTTCAGATTACGTCTTTCATCATCGCTTTATTTCATATATTGACAGCAATTTTTTAATCTGTGTGGCGCTTTGTTGATATGTGATTATGAGAAAGCAAACCGTAATGCGAATCGAAGTTTGCATCCTTCCACAAGATTTTACGCATTCTGGTTTCATTTTTGCCAGGCGTGCAAAAATAAAACGCTGCAAAGATTGTTATACAATTTTTATGAAGTTTCTGCATCTTTCTTTGCTTTCCCCATATTTGATAGAACCAACATTCGCCTTGCTAAAAAACGAAGCGTATGATTTTCACAAAAATATGTTTAAGAACTTTTAGACTTATTTTGATAAATCTGTAAGTACATTACTTCCTATTTAAAATGTTGTCTTTGAACAACCATTTTCTTTGTTTTTAATACTAGTTTGATACTTTTTCTACAATAATAACTTATAACATGGTTGTTAATATGACCACTTCCTGGCTACGCCGCAAACTTGGCAGTTTTCCCTCTTAAGTTTGAAGAACATCGAATAAACCGATCATCCGAGAACTGGCGTCCCCATGGACACATGCGATCGCATTGTCGGTCTGTGGGCTTCGACTCTGAAAGAGAAAAATGGACTTGGTGCTGGGCCTTGCAATTGCCAAACTTCACCAGCTACGCATACTTTCATATGCGATCATGTGCATACATAACGCATACATTGAAACGACGGCACAGCGCATCAAAATACATCCGTGCTCATCGTTCCGCAGTCGTTGTCCGACTGAATTGATGTCGTCGTGTTTTCGGGGTATCTGAAAATGGGCATAGCGTCAGCAGGCATGTTAACGCTATTTGACGCCTCTATGTGTTCTCTGCTTAGTGGTATCACTGTAACAGCGTACCCTCCTCGATGCAACATCGTCTAACCCATCGATAGTTTTTAATCGATTGTTCCCCTGGAATGGTCTTTTTTTTTGGTTCAAGTAAGAAGAAGATCGCGTACACAACACACAGAAGTCGTTGAAGAAAGAAGTCGTTGAATAACTTAAACAACGATTTTAATTAAATTAAAAGTGCTTCACTACATAGTAGGGCCTTATAGTCTATATTAAATGAACAATGTATTCAAGGTATTTAACTGGTTAAGGATTAATGCTGTATTGGTTAAAATCGCTTCGAAAATTAGGCATTATTTGCCGAAAAAAGTAAATGACAAAAAAATTTTATTGTGGGTTATCCATAAGAGATAGACATATACCATCGCGGACTTTTTTGTAGACCTTTTCAATGTGTACAATACAAAGTACATTATTTTGATAAAAATCGTAGGGTTCAGCCGGCTTTTGCAAAAAAAAAATGTAATTAATTACGACATCACATTAGAAACCTCAAAAATAACAGTACTTCTCCACTATTTAATAGATGTTATATACATATAAACCTTTCTCTTGAATCACTCTATCTATTAAAAATAACCGCATCAAAATCCGTTGTGTAGTTTCAAAGATTTAAGAATACAAAGGGACATAGATAAAGCGACTTTGTTTTATACTATGTAGTGATAACTCAGAAACATATTAGCACCTTGTTGCAATGATTACGTTCCTACGCTGATCAAATAATAAGTATACAGATAATTAAAGACTAAGAATGATTGAATAAAAAACGTTCATAGGGGTCTGACGTTCCAAAATATCTTACTTATGGTTCTGAATGGACAGGGAAAATTTTGCATATAGCTGTTACAATACTGTCCATGAATAAATCTAATCTCTACCAATGATGTCCCCGAGGCCTGTAACGTCTCCATGGCATTGGAACCGCTAGCAGACCTTGGACCACCCAACTTTCAGTGATTTCTGGGACACAGATCTTGTGATGCGGAGGAGTTGACACGCGCTGCCGCATTAGCCCCACGACCCCACTCTAACTGCAAGTCAACGACATGTCGCTTACCTTCTCCCGCGCATATCTCCTCAGAATGAGCAAAACAAGCCAATACATAGCCCACCACTCTGCACAACGGATATTTAAATGTGAAAACGTCAAGACCAGAGAACGGCTTTGGTTGAACCTAAAAGTGTGTAGACACCAGAGAACTGCAACATGCATGCACAACAAGCCACTCAAATATGAATGAGATTTTTGCCACTTGATCTTCATTTTGCACGGGCAGCATATAGCACAAGCCTCGGGTCGCACAAGCCTCCAATAGCAAGAGCCTAAAATAAGAGCCGCAGAAAGGCAAGAAACGCTCGGCAAAAAGACAAGTGAGGCAGGAACGATCGGCAAAAAAGACAAGTAAGGCAGGAACATTTGGCAAAAAAGACAAGTAAGGCAGTAACGTTTTGACAAAAAAGACAAGTGATGCATGCCCAAAGTCTCGGTAGGTAGAGACAGCAGCACAAAGGTAGGGGCATACAATTTTGTTCGAGAACGTTCGGTTTCGGATCCAGGTGCGATCCTCAGTAGGTTCAGCAAACCGGACCAAATCCAGACGATTGGCAACACTAACCTACTTGTAAGATAGTTTTAAGAAAAATTTAAAACTTAAAAGAAAATTAGAAAATTAACAATTCAAATCAAACAAAACTAAAAAAAAAACTAGAAAATTAACAATACAAGTTAAGCAAATTTAAAAAAAAAATATATATATAGGCATAAAAAAGTGAAAGTGAAGTGATCAACCAAAGTAACTGACTATAGAATACTGTAGTATAACAATTTCCAACTTTGCGATTCCCTACGAGGACCCTCCAAAGTAGAAGGAAGAAACAAGCTACTGGTTTTCGAACATATAAAAATTTTCCTTTTTGACCATAATATTTCGGAATTTCGTTGAATCACTTTCACTGGAAAAGAGCATATTTAACCACAAATCCTTTTGCGAACAAACACTTACGATTTCTATTTTTATAAGCCTGAATTAATACGACATATTCTAAATTTTTTAAATTTCCGTGACCGTTAATGGCAAATCCTAATAACTTAATTAGACCCCCAATTCTTTCAGTAAACCAGACAGAACAAAATACAGTCAATATTGTAATAGATTTAGATAACATAGCATGTAAGATAAACACATATTGTAACAACATAACTATCGTATTGAATAACAGTTTGATATCGAATTATTGTAAAGAAAAGCAACCATGTATAATATCCATATATCCAATGCAATGTACGATGAATGAAGTCGATAAGTTGAAGTTTGATCTCGAAGCGTCAGGGAAGAAGAAGGGACAATAAGAGTGAAGCTAAGAAAAAAAGTAAAAGCTGTAAAATAAAGAAACCTAATCCAATCTATAATCTATTGAATAACTAAAACACTTAATAAAGATTTTATTGCCTACTACAATATCAGGAGTGGTCCGAATATTCACGTCATGGATATTGATATTTCGGCAGTATCGGTGACACAATTAAAAAGATGGTTGGCAGTTTTGGGCTTGCCAACATGTGGCTGCAAAGTAGAATTATTGGCGCGGTTAAATGCAGTACCGACAGAGGAGCGTGGCAATGTTCCGGTGATGGATCAAGCTGAAATAGAGGACGAAGCTGAGATGCATGATGCAATGCTGGTGGTGCAAATGGAAGAGATTTCCAAGAATCGAGAAATTCTCAGGAATTTGCAAGAGGAGATAGGAGCAGCCACAAACATGATGTCACAATTACAAGTGCGCAGTAGCATTAAAGCGTGTTGCGAGCAAGAAGAAGCAACGCTTGGAAATAATTTAGACGCCGGACAAAACGACGCTGGTATTTCGAATAGTGATGAAATTCAAATTAGCGCGAAATCTGACGACAACGCTGCATGGTCTTCGAGCATGTTTCTACTGGCGAAGGAAGTATTATTAGAATTTGCTGGTCAAACGTCGGTGCGTAATTGGACAACGCAGTTGCGAAATGTGGCTATCGCATATAATTTGACCAAAATGCAATGTCGCTTGTTGTGCATGGCAAAACTCAAAGGTGTTGCACTTCACTGGCTTCATGCTGACCCAGCACGCATTATTCAACCTTTCGAGGAGTTGTTGCAGCAATTAAAACTGGCATTCGACGGGAAAGTAACTAAAGGAGAATTATGACGTAAATTTGAACGGCGTAACTGGAAGTTTGGAGAGAGTTTCGTAACTTACTATGATAGTAAGGTTGATTTGGCGCGAGATGTTAACATGGATGAAGAGGAGTTGGTGGATGGAATTATTGAAGGGATTCCAGTGGACAATCTTCGCATGCAAGCAAAATTGCAGGGTTTTGAGAGTGCTGAGAAAGTTTTGCGGGTGTTTGCTGGGATGGTACTACCGATACAACAACGGAGTGATGCCAAGTTGGAGGCAGCGCGGAGCGGTGCAGTAAAGGAGTTGCGTTGCTATAATTGCAATATAAAAGGGCACTGGAAAAAAGATTGCAAGCTACCAATTCGAGAGAGGGGAACATGCTATGGATGTGGATCTGCAGAGCACCTGGTAGCTCAATGTCCTAAGAGGAAATCGGAGTCTGAAAATAATTATGTAAGACCAGTTGAAATTTATTTTAGCAAAGGTATTAATAAGTCAATTATTACAGAAGCACTCATATACGGGAAGTCCGGTATCATTTATTAAGATAAGTTTAATCCCTGATGGAGTGGGTCTGCAAGAAAGTTATAACATATATTTTGGGCTAAATGAAAGCCAGTTAATTGCTATTGGAAAAACACAATGTTATGTAAAGAAGCAAGAAGTTAAAATATACTTTGATTTGATAATTGTTTCCGACGAATCTATGAGGTGTGGAGTAGTTCTGGGTAGAGACTTTATGAACAAATTTGATCTGAAAATTGATTTATCGGCATTAAAAATGATTACGGTAGAGCGTATTGAAAATCACGACGAAAACACAATGGAAGAAATAAGTGTATTGGAAGATGAAGATTTAGTAAATGAAGTACCAATGCAGGAAATAAAATTAGTTAAATTGTTAGATAGCATACAATTAAAAGAGAAATTTTTAGATGAGGAATTGTTAGAAATGAAAAGTAAGAGTAAGTCATTAGACAATGGATTAGTTAGTGAGAGATTATGTGAATTAGAAGATAATACAAAAGGACATGCACAGGTGAATGATAATTTTGAAGAAGCTTTATTATTTATTTAACAGGTAGAATGGCAAGTGCGATGTGAATTAGAAAAAATTTTAAGAACGATGTATATTAATGCGGAAAAGCCTATGATGCAAAAGGTTAAATACGAAATGAATATTACGGTAGATAATGCAAAACCTTTTAGTTGTTCACCAAGAAGACTATCATATGTAGAAAGAGAAAAATTACAGGTGATGTTAGATGAGTATATGCGGGATGGTATAACACGAGAGAGTAGTTCAGAGTATGCATCGCCAATAGTGTTAGTAAAAAAAAAATCAGGGGAGTTAAGAATGTGTATTGATTTTAGGAGACTTAATAAGGTGATGATAAAAGACAACTACCCTTTACCGTTAATAGATGATTTGCTTGATAGGTTAGTGAATAAAACGATATTTACGAAGTTGGATTTAAAAAATGGGTATTTTCATGTGTTGATGGATAAGGAATGGATAAAATACACTTCGTTTGTCACCCCTTTAGGCCAATACGAATTTTTAAGAATGCCGATGGGATTGAAGACAGCTCCACAGGTTTTTCAAAGATTTATTAATAATATATTTATGGACATGATAAAAGAAAATAAGGTTATAATATATATGGATGACATTATGATTGCGAGTGCGGGTATGAAGGAACATTTACTAATTTTGAAAGAAGTCTTTAAACGTTTAGTGGAAAATCGATTAGAATGAAGGCTAGACAAATGTGAATTTTTACAGGATAAAGTTAAGTATTTGGGATTTGAAATATCTAAAGATGGCATTAGAGCAGAAGGAGAGGGATTAGAAGCAGTTAGGAATTTTCCCATACCAGTGAAAACTCAGGCAGTTCACAGTTTCCTGGGGTTATGTTCTTATTTTAGAAGATTTATAAAAAAACTTTTCAACGATAGCGAAACCGTTATATGATTTATTAAGAAAGGATAAAAAGTTTAAATTTGAGGAAAGAGAGTTAGATTGTTTTCAACAGTTAAAGGACAAATTAGTTTAGGCACCGGTTTTGGCCATGTTTGATCATAACAAGAATGCAAGGCTACCTTCGGCTTGCCGAAGGTTTCATACCCTTGCAGTTATACAAAATATAAAATATCTATGGATTGTTGCTGGTCTCTGTGGTATTTATTGAAGAATTATAACAGTACATCGATTATATCAACCTCTTATAATTTCGAATACTCAGCCTCCTCACCACGGCAAGGTCGCAAGTTTGATAAGTGATTGCGGCAGCACCGCTTACTGTGTTATCACAAAATATCCAATCAATTTGAGTTAAATGTTTTGTTGTTGGCACATTTTGTTGTTATTATTTAAAGTAGACTCGAGCTGATCAGTGGTTGTTGATCGGCAAATGTTAAAATCTCCTAATATTACCAATTTTGTATTATTTTCAGCTGACGTTAGCCTTTCAACATCATTTCTGATTTCATTTCGAAACCTTGTAATAGGAAAAGCTGGATTCCTATAAACAACTATGAATATTGTATGCAAGTATTTAAATGTTATGGACTGGTATATATTTCTTACATTATCAACTGTAACTGTTTTATATAATAATGTTATGTTTTCCGATATATTTTGTTTTGCATATATCAGTATACAATTCTTAGAAACTGCATTTGGTCGAATGTCTTTGTGTTGTAAAGGATCTGTTGGTCATAAAATCTAAATTTGGAAAGTTCTCATTCAAAAATGCGTTTGAATAACAGCTATATAATTTTTGTTTAACAGCTACATGTAATAGTACTCAGATTTCCATAAAATTGCAACAAGAACCTTCATTAGAACGATCGTTGATCGTTATAAGTTATAAAAGATGTGGTAAGCCTGATAGCTATATCTTGAAGTATAACGAAAATCGGCCGATAGGCTCCATAACAGCTATACAATATATCAGTCCGATCTGGCCCGTTCCGACTTATCTAAAGAGGGCAGAAATAGAAAGCTTGTGAGCAAAGTTTTATGATGATAGCTCAATAACTGGGGGACTAATTTGCGTTGCAACAGACAGACGGACTGACTGATTGTTCCTATAACAGCTATAAAATATAAACGTCTGAGAAATTTAAATGGAAAAACAAAGGGCGGGTTACTGTATAACATTAAAAGGTATTGATAATGTGCGGTATTTCCAAAAACAAAACAGGTTTGCATACAAAAACCCTGATTTCAGCCGATTGTTCCTATGGCAGCTATATGTTATAGTGGTCCGATTTTGATACAATTTTGACAACACATTAAGAACGTAATAAGAATAAGATTTGCTAAATCTTGTTGCAATATCTTGAAAAACAACAAAAATCGGCCGATAGCTTCTATGACAGCTATACGATATATCGGTCCGATCTGGCTCGTTCCGACTTATTTACAGCCTACAGCAATAAGAAGCTTGTGTGCCAAGTTTCATGAAGATAGCTCAAAAACTGAGAGACTAGTTTGCGTTGCAACAGACGGACGGACGGACGGACGGACGGACGGACGGACGGACAGACGGACATCCATTTTCCGACTCCTCTGGTGATGCTGATTCAGAATATATATACTTTATAGGGTCGGAGATGTCTCCTAAGGTGCGTTGCAAACTTCTGGCTAAAATTAATATACCCTCTGCAAGGGTATAAAAAGGAAACTGAACTTCATTGTGATGCCAGTGCATTAGGATTTGGGGCGGTATTGATGCAAAAAGAGCATGATGGAAAATGGCATCCGGTATTTTATTTTTCGAAAAGGACAACAGAAACAGAAGCCAAATACCATAGTTTTGAATTGGAAACCTTAGCAATTATATATACTTTACGGAGATTTAGGATATATTTGCAAGGCAGACACTTTAAGATAGTGACAGATTGTAATTTTTTAACGTTAACGTTAAATAAGATTGAGCTTAATCAGAGAATTGCCAGGTGGGCTTTGGAATTGCAAGAATTTGATTATGAACTGAAGCATAGAGCGGGTAAACAAATGCAACATGTAGATGCACTTAGCAGATGTAATGATGCGATAATGATCACTGAAGCAAATAGTTTTGAAACCAATTTAATAATTGCTCAGGCCAAAGATGAAAAATTACAGAATATTAAGAAATTGTTGGAGGAAAATGAGCATGAGCTTTACGAAATGAGAAATGGCATTGTGTTTATAAAAACCAATGAGGATCATATAAGTATCATGATCAGTTAGGACATATTGGTAGAGACAAGATGTTAAGTGCGATAGTTAAAAGTTATTGGTTTTCGAATATGAGGAATAAAGTTATGGAGCACATTGAAAATTGTTTAAAGTGTATTGCTTTTTCAACAAAATATGGTAAAGGGGAAGGATTGTTGCACAGTATACCTAAAGGAAATAAACCATTTGAGATAATTCATATAGATCATTATGGTCCAGTTGATAATAGCAGATTGAAAAAACATATTTTGGTAGTGATAGATGGTTTTACAAAGTTTGTAAGATTATATACAATTAAGACTACAAACACTAAGGAGGTTATAAGCGCTTTAAAAGAATATTTTAGGGCATATAGTAAACCAACTTGTATTACATCCGACCGTGGTAGTTGTTTTACATCGGTGGATTTCGAAGATTTTTTAAACGATTTGAATGTAAAACACATTAAAATTGCTACGGGTTCGCCACAGGCAAATGGATAGGTAGAGAGAATTAATAGAAGTTTAGGACCTATGATTTCTAAACTAAGGGAACCTGGGAATGGACAATATTGGGACTCTGTGATTGAGGAAGTAGAGTATACGTTGAACAACACGCAGCATTGTAGTACGAAGAAATTACCAAGTGAAATGCTGTTTGGATTAGCTCAGAAAGGGAAGGTTAGTGATGAGTTAGAAGCAATGTTAGAAACGATGAATCAGTTAGAAAATAATGAACGGAATTTAGAGTATATTAGAGAAATAGGCGAAAAAAATCAAGTATTAGCACAGGCAAATAATGAAAAGACATTTAATGAAAAGAAAAAGGTAGCGATCAAATATAGTGTGGGTGATTATATGATGGTAAAAAATTTCGATAGCACAGCAGGGGTAGCAAGAAAATTAATACCTAAAATGAAGGACGTCAGTGGTTTTCAATTAGCTCGAAACCCGTATCATGGAGTGTGGGGTGCGCACAATATGAAACCTTGGATAAAAATCTAGAATATTTAATGTAATTACAAGAATATAAGGGAGATAGAGAGCTATCTCTTAATCAGGATGGTCGAATTGTAATAGATTTAGATAACATAGCATGTAAGATAAACACATATTGTAACAACATAACTATCGTATTGAATAACAGTTTGATATCGAATTATTGTAAAGAAAAGCAACCATGTATAATATCCATATATCCAATGCAATGTACGATGAATGAAGTCGTTAAGTTGAAGTTTGATCTCGAAGCGTCAGGGAAGAAGAAGGGACAATAAGAGTGAAGCTAAGAAAAAAAGTAAAAGCTGTAAAATAAAGAAACCTAATCCAATCTATAATCTATTGAATAACTAAAACACTTAATAAAGATTTTATTGCCTACTACAATATGAACCAACAAGAACTTAACGCACACATTAGTAGAATAGTTTCAGAAGCCATCGCTTCTCAGGTTCCACAATTAATCAGACAACAAAATAACCCGCATAGTGACTTCTTAGATGTACCAAATAATTCAGCTTCAACATCGGGGAAATCTTGACGATTTAGATAAAATACCGGATGTAGTTAAAAGCATCCGAGAGTTCTCAGGCGACCGCGGAGAATTTAGTTCGTGGAAAAAGGGCGTAGATAGAATCATAGAAAACTACGCGGCATTACAAGGCACTGCTAAATATTTCGGTATAATACATACCATAAAAAACAAAATTGTTGGCAATGCCGACACAGCCTTAGAATCCTATAACGTGCCACTAGACTGGAATGCTCTTTCAAGTGCTTAACAACGCATTACGCAGATAAACGCGATTTGAGTACATTAGAGTACCAGTTAACAACCATTACTCAGGGAGTCAATCAAACAGTAGAGGAAGTCCATCAGGTAGTTTATCGTCACCTGTCCTTACTACTAATAATACTAATAAAGTTGGTTGTATGGAATTATCTCGCGAGTCAGAACAAATGATGACTAAGCTTTACAGAGATAAAGCTCTAGACACTTTTATTCGTGGATTGAGAGGAGACCTACCTCGCCGTCTTGGAATGAAAGAGCCTGAAGATCTACCTCAAGCTTTGCATCTGTGTTTGAAAATCGAGAACCAAACATATCGATCAAACTATGCTACAGGCAAAATTCAATCTACGGTCTTCCGACCAAACCAAAAGCCAATACCAATGCCTAGAACCCAATACTTGAATAATTCGACTCCCCGAGCACCTCAAAACATGCCTCAAAGAGCACCAATTGCTCAACAATATAGCAGACCAATGCACAACATGACCTTCTTTGGCAGCCAAGCACCAATACAACAACCGTACGTATAACAACCATACGCACAGCAACTGTACGCAAGACAGCCGTTCACACCAAACCCAACTTTCGTACCGAATCGCTCCACAGCACCAAAACCGCTGCCCCGTCCTGATCCTATGGACGTGGACCCCAGCATCCGCACAAGACAAGTGAACTATATGAACAGACCACCGAACTTTGAAATGGGTAAACGACCAGGAAACCCCATTTCCCCTGTTTCACAGGATGACAAACGACAACGTACTTTCAATATAGAAAGTAACAAACAAATTAATGACACTACTACACCTAGTAGCAATGACCAGAACACAGAAAACGAACAAACAGAATATGAACAGTTAGCGTACAGCCAAACAGACTCAAACGAATACGGACAAACGTTAGACGAATACCAAGAACAATACGAGTACTGTTACGGGACCGATGTAGGACAAGAACAATACGCCGATCTGCATTTTTTAAAAGAACTTAAAGCAGTAATTCACACACATTCGAACTATATGATCATTAAGGACAACGTAAAAGTAATTATTAAAGAAAAAAACAAGTAGGTAAGGCTACAGTCGGGCGCCCGACAGTACAAGCGTCTAACTTTAATATTCATAATTTCAAACAAAAATTCTGCACAAATTTTTCTACTACATATAGCTTACTCGCTCGCAGTCACACAGCGACGCGCGTAAAGAGTAGAGCGACGTCACTACGCAATGTCGGATCGGATTGTTATTTGGAGGATATGTTTATATTGCATTCAGCTTTATACATACCAAAGCATAACTTTATATATTTATTACTTTGCTAAATAATCGTAAATTACCGATTTGAGGGGGCGGTGGGCGTGGCATCAAAAATTTGACATAAACTTCATCTGCCCCGGATATATAGGAATCTTCATACCAAATTTGGTACAGATAGACGGACAGACAGACGGACATGTCTCAATCGACTCGGCTAGTGATCGTGTGCAAGAATATATATACTTTATGGGGTCTGCCACGCCTCCTTATGCCTGTTACATACTTTTTGCACAAAGTTGGTATACCCTTTGTTGACCATTTTCAATGTTCGAAGGGTATAAAAAACGAAAAGCAGGTACGCACAAAACGCATAAGATTTCATGTTTGATGCGATTTAGGAAAATGTGATTTTTGCAGTTCTCTGGTCAAGACCTAAGGTCAGCGAGAAGGTCTAGTGTGACCTAGCTGACAACGTAAACAAATTTTTCAAAAATAGTTTTTTTTTTTGTTTTGGATTCAGCTAAAATATTTTTAATGATCATTTACGGAATAAACTAAAATCTAAGTACATTAGAAACAAAGTACAGGAGATACAATGACACCTTAAAAGTGCCTATTGCAAAAGGCGTTGAAACAGAATTAAAAGTGGTATTTTAGGATGGAACAAATTTTTTATTTTCAAAATCTACCAGGAAGTATAATGTTTTGACTTCGGATTCGGGTCAAGGACGTCCAAAAACATATGAAAACATATATCACATGACCAGGTCATGACCCCCATTATTTGTTGGGGTTTTTAAGGTTTTTCATGTTTTTTGAGGTTAAGTCAAAACATAGACGTGCAGGACACATTTGATTAAAGAATCGGGGTAAGAAGGTAAAAATACATATATCGCATGACCAGATCATGATTATATATTTTTGGGGAAATTTAAAAATTTTTCAGTTTTGTGAGGTTATGTCGAAATCCTGAGACGAAAATCCGACTCCGGATTCGGATTTAGCGACCCAAAATACATATGACTGCATATGCAGCATGCCCAGATCATGACAAACAAATTTTTTTGTGGGGCTGTGTAAATAAAGAACGGTTTATAATGTGAATCCTCAATCAATTCATTAATCCTTCGTAGATTTACTTTCAGTCAAACTCTATTTTGGCGCAGTCTAACTCGGACGCTTTTCGGTCCATCATGATCCGTTTGGATAACAATGAATAGGTAACATATAGTGATAAGATACGCGTTCTGACCAGTAGACGGGTAGATCACATTTTGTTTATGAGCTTAATAAACTTAACCTACTGTAGACATTTTTGACAATATTTCTATTTTGACCTAATTGCTTATGTGTAGCTATATAAATTTTAGTAAAATTGTATTTCTATATACTTTAAATTAATGCCGATATGAAGAGATATTTCTCACATTAAAATATATTTTCATACAAAAATCAAATTTCGGGTGTTTATTCCTATGGCAGCTTCATATATGTTATTATGGTATGATCTTAATAAAATTTTAAGGATGTGTTATTGACATGGATGTAAGTCGATGTACTAAGTTAGTTTGATTGCAATATTATGAAAAATAATAGAAATACCGATGGGGCAGTTTCGGTCTTATTGATATCGTGCACCAAGATTCACACGCTTCAAATTTCATAAAAATAAATAGTTTACGGTGCAACAGACAGATGGAAAGACGGAAATGGTCAATAGTAAATAGTCAATGCCGATCCATACTTATATTTTATAGAGTCGGAGATGTGAATAAGATAGCGATACGCCCCTTTAAGACTTTAAAAATAGCGAAAAATTAACATCAATGTTTTGTTAGTTATGTCTTTTGAAAAGTATTTAAAGAATTTTGTATTTTTATTAGTACAGAATTTGTCTTACCTTTTGCCGCTAGGGATATGAAAGCTTGAGCGTGATGTCGTATTTTTTTAAAGTTGAAATCAGAAAAATGTTTTTTTCTAATAGGCAGACGTGGTAACAATAGTCCTACAAAATCTAAGGGCGTCACCGTTGATAGATCCCAACCAAGATGACTTAAAACGTAAAGTTCCCATTTCTGTCAATAAAAAATGTTAAATTGTAATTAACAGCTATATAAAAAATACTAGTCAGAAAGACTTCAACAGCCGAACAAGCCTGACAGTAAGTTACCCATCGCCCAATAGCAAATTCTGCACACATTTTTCGGCCATCTATTGCTTTCCCGCTCACACACACTCAGGGCGCATACAATAAAGACTCGTCGTGACGTCGACATTAAGTACATAGGATATAAAGAAACCTTCATGCCAAATTTGGAGTCTAGCTCTTTAAGAATTTGACGCGCATACAGACAGACAGACAGGCGGACATGACTAGGTTGGCTAGTGATCCTGAACAAGAATTAACATATATATTCTACATTACGGCGTGCCAGATGTGTTATTTTGCTTGGCACGCATAATCCGAGAAACACTATAGACCATACATGTTTTAAAATACATTGCATAAAAAACAATGCTAAATACAATGGTCGATATAATATCTAACATGCAATTAGTAGAACACCGCGTCGTCTAGACGACTCTTTTTTCCTCTGCCTTAAAGCAGCTACAGTTGCGTACTTGCTTTTGGTATTTTAGAAGATTTTACAACTCACATTTCTTTTTGGAAAACCCGAGAAAATGGTTTTGTTTCGCTTATTCATGTACAGGGTTGGCCAAATTAGGTAATTTAAAAGCTCAATAATTTTGGCTAAAAAACTTCAGATCGGTCATGGATTATAACTTGTTTGAAGCTTTAGCCCAAGATTAGGGATTTTTGCTACAAAACAGTACATGCCATTCGAGCATCCTGGAAGGTGTACATCGAAAAAACCTTTCAATTTGTAAAAGCCAAAAGCATAGGTCAGGAGCGCTATCGAGATATGATAACCGATATTTTTTAATGCAAACTATTCGTGAAAATATCCTCGAATACTTCCGGTATATATAAGATACTAAAACAGCTTGAGCTACAATATTTTTTTCCTGAAGGCATTGTTTTCTTAACACTTGAAATGCAAAAACAGTGATTTTGACATGGCTTCGCGTTCACCAGACTTTAGACCGTAGAAAATTTTCATCCGGTGCAAATTAGATTCGCATGTTTATTTAAACAAGCTAAGGATTCTTAGCGAACATATGGCTAAGATTTGTCGAAAAATAGCCGCGAAGTCAGTCTAAAAATTGGAAAATACGAGGGAAAATATTAAAAAACCTATACATTGTGCAATTTGAGCTTGTAGCGACACTGGTGCAATATCATGTTCCAAAAGGGCTATAAACAAATCTCCTATGCCAAAGTTACGAGTATATAGCATTCACATTATTCCTTTCTTAATTTTTATCAAAATTAAATTATAGTAAATATGCAAATAAATATACCTGTGAGGCAAAATAAATCTGTTCTTTTTGTTTGATACTAAATTCATAGTCATTATCAAACAAAAATATGAGCTGTGCGTAATTCATCATTCCATTTTGTATTCCTTTTTAGTTAAATTTTTTCCAAGACACGCATTCAAACGAGATGACACAAAATAATATGTGATGATGCTTTTCATTAGGGATGAAACATGTAAAACGCGCTGCTTTGATATCACATTAGGCTCACCGTATACAAGTTAACGTAGAAGAATTGCATATCAACAATATAACTAGCACTGCACTTATCGTTACCCAGCGTCATTGTTATTACTTAGGCTGAGTAGGCTTGCCGACTGTAGCTTTGAAGCTAATGGGTCGAGCTTTCAGCTTCAATTTCAATTTTGTACTAAAACCAGTGCGTAAAGAACGTTTATAAATAAACCTGCAATACTCCGGCACCATGCCGTAAATACAAATTGTTTTATTGTATATTTAAATTTAATATTATATAAAAAACCACAAAACCAGTAATTATCAAAGGGGCGAATTCAAACCCTCTACTGTGATCATCGTAAGAAGACCTATCCAACTTTAACAATCATTGCTGGACGAAGAGACGGACTAACGCCGCATCGCTGGATCAACACAATTTGTAACACGCGAAGCGAAATGCTTCAAGACAAAAACTAAAGACACAAAGCAACGCGTCGGTAAGCCAAATGCAAACAGATTCGTTTGGTCATTTTATGTGAATCGAAAAGAAACGAAAGTGGCAGGTGCGCCTCCGAGATGTTTTTGCTACAGCAGCGAACATCTTGACGCATATAAACTTGAAGCTGTGCGCCGAATGCTGTGAATTTTCAGTGATTAATTTTGTCAGATCATTTTTGTGCTCAACTGAACTGGTTCTCTAGTATGTTAATTTATGTTAATTTTTCAATTTTTTGGCTTATATTCTGGCACATCCTCTAGATGTGCTTTACACTTAAATATATAGATTTTGTCATTTACGTACCATCGAAAATCAAAATTTACCGTGGCTTGTCTAAATTTTAATTGTCCTAAAAAACTCCCCAAAAACTGCAAAGCCTCAAAAAAAAAAAATGGTGATATCTTTTTTAACAATCCGGATCCGAAAATTTAGATACGACCAAAAAAATAAATTTTAGGATTTTTTTTCATTTTGGTTAAAAGGGGTATATTTACTTTGTGCAAACGTATGTAACAGGCATACCAATAAATATAAATATATATACTTGCTCCGGATTACTAGCCAAGTCGATTGAGCCATGCCCGTCTGTCTGCCCGTCCGTCTGTTGCAACACGATCTAGCCTTACAGACTTAGTTTTAGAGCTAACTTAATAAAACTTGGTAGACATGCTTCTTATTGCAGGCTGTATATACATGGTATGTCCCAAAAATAACCGAACTTTATATTTAAATCATACAAAATACGTGTACAGCGCCATCTATTGAAAATTTGCAACATTAAAAAGATAAATTATATCATCCTCTTTCAAACGCACCTAACTTCATGTAAGTCGGATGACAGATGTAACAGTGACAGCCATTTTAATAAAATTAAAAGTGTGCTAAAGGTTCACATTTTGGTCACAAGACCAAAAAAGTGAACGAATTTTTAATGTAAAAAGGGATTTCTCTCATCGACCATCCTCCGTATTCGCCTAAATATCACCATGAGACTATTTTTTATTTCCAAAACTGAAAACCAAGATGAAGGGAGCATTTTATGATGATATCCCAGCCATTCAAGCATCCGGAACCGAGGTACTGAAGAACATTTCCATATATGACATACAAAAATCTTTGCATGCGCTGGTTGATCGTTCCAAACGTTGTGTTGAGTCAAATGGAACCTATTTTGAATAAATAATAACTTTCAAAGATAATATAATGTGTATTTTATTTTATATCCAAAAAGTTATTTTTGGGACACACCGTGTAAGTCAAATGATTGGATTGATATATCATATAGCTGTCACACAAACGTTCGGCCGATTTTCGTTAGTTTTCAAGATAGCTTTTTCGAGCTTACCATATCAATTTTCATTAATTGATGCCTGAAAAATTGTATCCAAATTGAACCAATGCATGAAACCTTTACCCTTTCACAATGAAAGTACCCACTTCCGGGTGTTTGTCGTACAGGTATAAAAGACGTAAATGTAACCTTAAATGAGAAATTGATGTTAAGTAAGCTATGTAACTGAGCACTACGGAAGCTTTACCTTTAAAGGTGGCTGACAAATCGAAATAAAACTAGCGTAGAATAATACATCGGTTTTGTAGATACAAACGGTTGAGCTCAAAAATGTTCTGACAGAATCAATCACTGCAAATTCACGACTTTCAGCGCTCACCTTTAAGTGTGTATGCGTCAAGATGTTCGCTACTAAAACAAAAACATTTTAGAGTCCCTAATTCGACATACCGACGCGTTGCTTTGTATCTTTCGTGTTCATCTTGAAGCATTTCGCTTCTCGCACAATTCATCCCTTATGAAACGCATCATCACAAATTATTTATTGTTATCTCGTTTGAGTGCTTGTCTTGTATGTAAGTTAACTCCACAGACTTTAAATACTTCTCTCGCATAAGAATTATGCAACAAAGTATTGCCAAATAAAGAAAGCCAAACCATTCGCGTCCAATTTAAAACATCCGCCGCGACGGTATTCTAAAAAGCTAAACTGCATAGTCTGCAATAGGAAGGTGAGTAAATCCAGTTTAAACCAACGATTCCAAGATTCGCTTACGTGATATCCAGCTGAATTTGGATTATGGAAGAAAAGAGTAGATAGAATTTTAAAAACGTATTAACACACTAAATGCACTTCTAAATATTTTGGTATTGCACAAAATTCGCAACAAAACTACCAGCAATGCCGATACAGCATTGAAATCGTATAACGTTCCGTTAAATTAGACTGCTTTATCTAAATATCTGTCAGACAGATACGCCTTCCACCAGACACAGATGAGCAAGATATGGTCATATCCGAAGAAGTCATAGCAAGTCAAGAAAAACAGAACAACTTTAACCAGTCTCTTAGTGAATATGAACATATCACTAACAATAATAAATACAATTACGACTACACCTTCCTTCATTTATTAAAGGTACAGATTCCTATCCTCCATACTTCGAATGTAAGTAAATTACATTCACATAAATTAGTTCAAAATCCAAACGTAAATGCTTTCAATGCTGTTTCTGTGGGAGATTCAAATAACTTTATATATTCAAATTCTTTCGATTACCCTCACTTAAAACATGTGATGCGCTACTGGAAATAGATAGCCAAAAATTACGCGCCGTGATCGACACCCGTAATAAAGTAATGTTTTTAAAAAGTGGAAATAAATTATCCCAATAAAAGAAAACAAATTTGAGCAAAATTATTTTATAATTCCCAGGTGATCCTCACCTTTCATTTAATCAAAAATCAGAATCAACTAAACTTTTAAATAAATACCCTCACCTCTTTGCTGAACCTAACGATAAATTGACCTCCACAACAAACGTTTAAGCAGAAGTTCGGACAAACATTGACACTCCCATTGACCATGTAAGAAATAAGTTGGAAAAATTTTAATTTTCGGTCCAAACGACCATTTTTGAAGACACTACCGCAAAGAAAATGTTATCAGATTGGATTAAGAGTTGTTCAGGTTTAAGAAATTGCGCAACACCAAGAATGCTAACTTTGTAAGTCGGGTTGTAGGTAACAGTGAGAGTGGTCAACATTATATTGCCAGCAAAGCTTGACATCATCCGAATACATGAGAGTACGAGAGTTATACATGATCAAAGCTAGGCTATTGATGAAGAGGGTAAAGAGGAGGGGGCCCAAATGGCTCCCTGAGGAACACCAGATGTGGCATAAAGAAGGTGTGCAAAAACGTTATTAAAGAGAAGTCTTTAAGTTCTGCCATTCAGTAATGAGCAAGAAGTGAATAATTTACGGAGTCAAATGCTTTACTGAAATGATGAAGACTAGGTGTGAAGATACCGAAGATATTCGAACAGGAAATGTTATATAAATAAAAATAAATATTTTGTGTAGAAGGCGAGTAGAAGGCCTAGTTGCTATCTACCATAGAATTAAAAAAAAAAAAAAAAAAAAAAAAAACAACTTTAAAGGTATGACCGAAAACTAACGCTTAATGTTAGTAAAACTATAAAACTGGTTCGAAAGGAACTGAGTCCTACAATCAGCTTAATAGTTTTGATTAAAATTCGCGTGTAGTACCGAAAAATTTAAACTAGCAGCTAAAATAATTTGCGATTATTAAGCAAAGTATTAAACTCATAACGTTCTTTCGTATGTATAAAGCTGAATGCAATATGAACATATTATTGGTACGAGCAGCAGCCGGCGCGCTGCTTTAAGCAGTTGACGTCGGCGTCGACGTTGCGTCGTGTCGCTTTACTTTTTACGCACGTCGCTGTGTGAGTGCGAGCGAGTAAGCTATATGTATTAGAAGTTTTTGTGCAGAATTTTCTGTTTGGAATTATGAGTGTGGTTACACCTTTGTAACGGAGTTGGAAAATTGGGAGAAGGGTATCTGTCGGGAGCCCGACTGTAGCCTTACCCACTTGTTTCTATTACCCACATTAAAAAACCGTTTACGGTATACTATATAACGATACGTCGAAACGGCTGCACGCTGTAATTGACATAAGAACGACGTTTTAATTATAGATGGCAAATACAAAATTAAAATAAAACAAGAAAGCAAGGCTACCTTCGGCTTGCCGAAGGTTTCATACCCTTGCAGTTATACAAAACATAAAATATATTTGGATTCCTGCTGGTTTCTGTGGCATTTATTGAACAATTATAACAGTACATCGATTATATCATCCTCTTATAATTTCACATACTCAGCCTTCATTAGGCCGATCGTTGATCGTTAGTTCGATTTTGATGAAACTTTATTATTTAGGACACACTTAGATTTGGATGTGGTAAGCCTGATAGCTATATCTTGAAATGTAACGAAAATCGGCCGATAGGCTCCATGACAGCTATACGATATATCGGTCCGATCTGGCCCGTTCCGACTTATTTAAATAAATAAGTCGGAAATAAGAATCTTGTGAGCAAAGTTTCATGAAGATAGCTCAATAACTGGGGGACTAATTTGCGTTGCAACAGACAGACGGACTGACTGATTGTTCCTATAACAGCTATAGAATATAAACGTCTGAAATATTTAAATGGAAAAACTAAGGGCGGGTTACTGTATAACATTAAAAAGTATTGATAATGTGCGGTATTTCCAAAAACAAAACAGGTTTGCATACAAAAACCCTGATTTCAGCCGATTGATCCTATGGCAGCTATATGTTATTGTGGTCCGATTTTGATACAATTTTGACAGCACATTAGGAACGTAATAAGAATAAGATTTGCCAAATCTTGTTGCAATATCTTGAAAAACAACAAAAATCGGCCGATAGCTTCTATGACAGCTATACGATATATCGGTCCGATCTGGCTCGTTCCGACTTATTTACAGCCTACAGCAATAAGAAGCTTGTGTGCCAAGTTTCATGAAGATAGCTCAAAAACTGAGAGACTAGTTTGCGTTGCAACAGACGGACGGACGGACGGACGGACGGACGGACGGACGGACGGACGGACGGACGGACAGACGGACATCCATTTTCCGACTCCTCTGGTGATGCTGATTCAGAATATATATACTTTATAGGGTCGGAGATATCTCCTAAGGTGCGTTGCAAACTTCTGGCTAAAATTAATATACCCTCTGCAAGGGTATAACAATATGTTTTGAGGACGGCTTATTGAACATTTTTACATAGTACACTAACGGCTTTTTAGTTCCGAAAATATTGAGGGAAATATGCAGAACGTATATCGCTTAAATCTTAGCAATAAAAAATTAGTTACACACAGAAGCAAGTGGCAAACATACATTTAGATGGAGAACAGAAATTAATAATTAAAAAAACACACACGCAAAAAAAAATAAAGCACAAATAGTAAATACGTTTTTTTCCCCGGTTAAATGAAAAAATAGCAGCCATAGTAAGCCAGTGCGAAACGAGCAAACTATCAAAGTACGATAGGTACCCGCAAAAAGGCGAAATTCAATCTACACCAATTCCCACGTTAATTGTTCACATAGATTTCTACACCACAGAAAATAAATCAATGTTGACAGCAATAGACACAAATTTTCAAAATATGCGCAGATAAATACTAATATCAATGGCTGCAGAGGATTTAAAAGCTTAGTTGCAAGAGGTAATGATAGCGTTTGGTATACCAAAAACAATTGTTATGGACAACAAAAAGGCTCTGAATTATGCTTCAATTAAGTTTTTGTGAAAACACCTACTCAAAGCTCTACTTTGTACCACACCATCTTATGCCTTCTTTAGTAACGGACAAGTAGAACGATTTCATTTAACAATTACCGAAATCATGAGATGCTTCAAAAAATGACGACGAAAATATAGGTTTCGACGAGTTAACTAGCAGTACGGGAATACAATCAGACAATCCAAACAACAATAAAAAAAAACCAATAGAAATTTATTTTCGAATGAAATTCCAACCAGAACCGAAAAAATTAGCGACAATATAAAAAAAAAAATACAAGAGATCTTACCACAATCAAAACAAAAAGCCACAACAAAAAATAAACGGAAGGAGACATTATTAATGTCTAAATTGATAAAAGACAAGGGTCAAAGCTAACGAAAAAATATAAAACAGAAAAACTAATATCAAAAAAAAAAGGTTCATTACAGATTCATCTTTTTAATTTACGTTCTTGGGTAGTGCTATGGATTAGCAAAAATTCAAGACTACTCACGTTTCTTATTAAAATAGGATCAGCAGCAATCCAGAACGGTTCTTTCAAAATCATTCATGTCTTGAACTTGGATGAATAGGATAGAGTTTTCGACGAACTTAAAGAAAACCAGGAACAACTTAATGAGACCACCAGTTATTCCTATTTCTCAAATATGAGTAAACAAAATCCGTGTTAAGACGGATTTTCGAAAACTTCAGGCAGCAAAAAGTACAGTCTAAGCAATAAATGCAATGGTTGGCAAAAAAAAAATTTACTAGATAATGAAATTATAATATTTGTTGATATAGAAGAGGTATTAGAATTTGCAAAAATTAAAATAGCAACAAATGGCAAAAATATGCTGTATATGATAAACATGCCATTGTTAACAGATTTAATATGTGATGCCATGCTACTCAAACCAGTAAAATGAGGAAAATTATAAGCGAGATTATGTTTTAGTTAAATGTTAGATGGTTCGATTCGATTCAGATGAAACTTTGCAGGCATACTAAATTAATTAATGAAAATCGATATGTTAAATTGGGAAACTATATCTTGAAAACTAACAAATCGGACGATAGTTTGTATGGCAGTTGCACGATATAAGTACATTCTTTAAATATATTTCATGTTGCGCAAGGATACGCGGACAAAGCTCTATGAACTCCCCTGTCGATGGTGATTCAGAAAATATATATAGTTTATGGAGTCGAAAATTCCTTCTGGCCATAACTAATTTACGCTCTACAAGGGTATAAACAACAGCGAGATTTAAAAAACTATAACAGGGAACGTAAATAAATTATGACATACACGGTGTGTCCCAAAAATAACCGAACTTTATATATAAATCACACAACATGTGGCAACACCGATATATCGGCAGCGTCACCAACTTGTACATCTGGCAGCTCTACATTAACACTAAGATAAGCGATACGGCAACACTTTATGAAAAGCGTCTTTGGATACTAACTTGTAATACGCGCGGTTTTTGCATTGTGTGTGCCCTTTATAATCTAGCATTATAATCAAATATAAACTCAAATAAAGTAAATGGCGAAACTCACATTGCCACAGTGGTGACCCCGACTAGTGCAAATTGTGCGAAAATCAAAAACATTCACTGAAAACAATTTTTCGTACTATTGTGAAATTCAAGTGCACGCACACTTACACACATACGTTGACTCAAGTCAATGCGAAACAACCGTTACGATTTGCGAAATTTACAAAGAAGACGTCTAAATTTTAACGACGAAAGCGATGAAGAGAATCTGTCCATCGCCATGCTGGACCCGAACCCAGATTTCTCCGCTCAAATTCGAGAACTACAACAACAGCTCGAGGCACTTCGGACAAACGTTCCTGCAGACAGAGATGAGTCGCCGCGCACGCACACACGTGTTACCGTGCATTTGCCAAAATTCACACACAGCAACCCGCACCTGTGGATTGCTCAAGTGGAGCGATCATTCCGTTTGCACCACATTGTCGACGTCACTGACAAGTTCGACTTAGTGACACTGCATTTCGAAGAAGATGTGGTATTGGGTGTGGAGGATTTGGTCACTCGTCCACCGGCAGATAACAAGTATGTTGCAACCAAATCTCGATTGCTGCAGAAGTTCGCTAAGTCGCCCGAATCAAAACTGCGACGACTACTACAAGGAGGAGGTGCCACAAGGTTAAAGCCTTCGGAAATATTGGCAAATATGCGACGCTTGACCCCTGATCCTGGCAGCGAAAGCATCATTCACACCCTATTACTCGCTGAGATGGCAGCCTCCATCCGTCTGCTACCGTATGGGAGGAGACGGACTTGGACAAGCTTGCGAAGATCGCAGACAAAATGCTCGAAGCCGTTAACACGAACGCCTCGTTTGCCATCGGTACATCTCCAACTCATGTTCCTCCTGCCAATCCGGCTATCTGCGCAATTTCCCCTGCAGATCCTTTGAAAGAACTTTCCGACAACCTACATTCGCTCATGCAAGATGTCTCGGCATTGAAAAAGGATGTCAAGCGCATCCAATCACGCAACCGATAACGCAGTTCATCTCGTGGAGCCAGACCAGCGGACTATTCCGGTCAACAGACTTTAGGAGCACAGGAAAATCTTTGTTTCTACCACAAGCGCTTTGTTGACAACGCAAATAATTGCGGACCCTGCGCACGCCCTACGTCGTTAAACTAGAGGAGCTGCCGCCCGACGCGCTAGTCAGCGGCAGCCAGGACAGGAGCAGCAATTTTTGAAAAATTGTTGAAACAATTGTTAAGTTATGTCGAAAATATTCTGAAAATATTTTGACTTCGGATTCGGATTAAGGAGGTCCAAAAACATATGAAAACATATATCACATGACCAGGTCATGACCCCCATTATTTTTTGGCGCTTTAAAGATTTTTCATCTTTTTTTGAGGTTAAGTCGAAACTTAGACGTGCAGGAGACATTTTGATTGAAGAATCGGATTTAGAAGGTCAAAATACATGAGAAAACATATATCGCATGACCAGATCATGATTCTATATCTTTTTGGGGAAATTTTAAAATTTTTCATTTTTGTGAGGTTATGTCGAAATCTAGACTTGATGACGTAATTCCGACCCCGGATTCGGATTCAGCGACCCAAAATACATATGACTGCATATGCCGCATGCCCAGATCATGACAAAAAAATGTTGTGGGGCTGTGTTATCGTAAACTCAACTCGATAACGATACCAGATCGCTATCCAATTGCTCACATTCACGACTTCACCGAACAGCTACATGGAGGGAAAGTCTTCTCAACGCATGATTTGGTAAAGGCGTACTACCAAATTTCCATGGCGGAAGAAGACATCCAGAAGACGGCCGTATGCACCCCTTTTGGACTCATAGAATTCCAGTACATGCCTTTCGGGTTAAAGAATGCGACTCAGACTTTCCAGCGTTTTATGGACAATATTTTTCGTGGCATGGACTTCGTATATTGCTACATAGACGATATACTGATAACTTCGAAATCGATCGCTGAACACGAATAACATCTTCGAGAAGTGTTATCAGTCCTGCAGAAACACGGAGTAAGCATCAATCTGAGCAAATGTCAATTAGCGCAAACGCAAGTTAATTTTCTCAGCTACACGATTAATGAACACGGCATCAAACCACCGTCCTTTCGCATCGATGCCATCGTCAATTATGATCGTCCTAAAACTATCAGCCAACTAGGCCTTTTCTTGGGCATTATAAACTACTATCGCAGATGCCTACCCCGATCTTCGCACACTCAGGCACCGCTGTCCGAGCTGCTAAGGAATGTAAAGAAGAACGACCAACGACAAATCCTCTGGACTACAAAGCTCATATCAGCCTTCGAGAATTGCAAGCAGAGCATGGCAGACGCAGCGCATTTATCCTTTCCTGCACCGAAGTCTGACCTACAACTGGTTTGTGACGCATCGGACCTCGCAACCGGAGCAGTTATGGAACAACGCACTAGTCATGACTGGCAACCTCTAGGATTCTTCTCGAAGAAGCTCAGCAACACTGAGAGAAATTACTCCACATACGACCGAGAGTTACTTGCCATATACGAGTCAATCAAATTTTGCAGACACCTCGTCGATGCACGCATTTTTGTGATCAAGACTGATCACAAGTCATTGGTATACGCATTCCAACAGCGGCCTGAAAAAGCATCACCTCGACAGCTGCAGCATCTAAATTATATTTCGCAATTCTCGACGACCATCCTTCACATAAAAGGAACGAAAAATATAGTTGCAGACGTTTTTTCAAGGCTTTGTGCTATCACGATGCCCACAGCGATCACCGCGGCGCAGCTCGAGGAGGAGCAAGCCTCGGATTCTGAATTGGCACGCATCTTGCAAGGAACTACTTCCTTAAAGCTCAAGAAAGTTTGTTTCGGTGGAGAAAGTTCGATATACTGCGACGTATCCACACTAAATCTCCGCCCTTTTGTACCGCAATCAAATCGCAAACAGGCTTTCTCATTTATCCACAATCTATCTCATCCCAGTGGATGCAACAGCCTGCCAAATCAAACAAAAGTTTGTCTGGCCTTCGATGAACAAAGATGTCCTCAAATGGTGTAGACTTTGTCTTCCATGCCAGCGCTCCAAAATTCACAAGCACAATCACCTCCAGCCGGAGAAGATCGCTGTGCCAAATGGAAGATTCGACCACGTCCACCTGAATATAGTTGTCATGCATTTTCAACAAAACTACCGCTATTGTCTTACCATGATTGAGGTGTTATATGGAAAACCAATTCGGCTGCCAAACGAATTTTTCGCCAACATGGATGAAACAGTAGATCCTACGACATTCCTGAGTAGTTTTCGAGAGCACATGCAGAAAATTCGACCAACTCCCACAGCGCACCATATTAAAGAAAAAATGTTCCTACTCAAGGGAATTGACAAATGCACCCATGTATTTCTCCGCATAGACGCTGTAAAGCAACCTTTGGAGCCTCCCTACACCGGACCGTACGAAATCATCAAACGCGACAACGACCGAGTTTTTAAAATACGAATCGATGGGAAGGACTCAGCAGTATCACTCGACCGCCTTAAGCCTGTTTTCCTAGTCAAGGACGACAAGCAGTTCGACTCGGAGGAATCCAATTTCACTCCTCAAAGGACTTACGAAAAGCGACGTATGGTAACATTCGCGACCCAAGGATCGTGACGGATTCACTGGAAGGGGAGTACTGTGGCAGCACCGATATATCGGCAGCGTCACCTACATCTGGCAACTCTACATTAACACTAAGATAAGCGATACGGCAACACTTTATGAAAAAGCGTCTTTGGATACTAACTTGTAATACGCGCGGTTTTCGCATTGTGTGTGCCCTTTATAATCTAGCATTGTAATCAAATATAAACTCAAATAAAGTTAATGGCGAAACTCACATCGCCACAAACATACATGTACAGAGCCATCTATTGAAAATTTGCAACATTAAAAAGATACATTCATCCTCTTTCAAGCGCACCTAACTTCATGTAAGTCGGATGACAGATGTAAAAGTGACAGCCATTTCAATAAAACTAAAAGTGTGCTAATGGTTCAATGGTTTGGTCACAAGACCAAAAAAGTGAACGAATTTTTTATGAAAAGGGATTTCACTCATCGACCATCCTCCGTATTTGCCTGATCTATCACCATATGACTATTTATACCCTTCGACCATTGAAAATGGTCAAAAAAGGGTGTACTTACTTTGTGCAAAATGTATGTAACAGGCATAAGGAGGCGTGGCAGACCCCATAAAGTATATATATTCTTGCTCAGGATCACTAGCCAAGTCGATTGAGACATGTCCGTCTGTCTGTCCGTCTGTCCGTCCGTCCGTCTGTCCGTCTGTATGAGACAACAGATCTCAGCTTTTAAAAAAGCTAGGGATACCAAATTTTGCATGAAGGTTCCTATAAACCATAGACAGATCAAAATTATATCAAACGTTTGATGCCACGCCCACCGCCCCCGCAAATCGGTTATTTGCGATTATTAAGTAAAGTATTAAACCCATAACGTTCTGCTTTGGTATGTATAAAGCTAAATGCAATATAAACATATTCTCCAAATTACAATCCGATCGGACCAATAACACTGAAGTTATTCAAGTCAACGTTTTCAGTACAAATGTTCGGTACGGGCAGCAGCCGACGCGCTGCTTTGAGCAGTTGACGCCGACGTCGACGTACTCTTTACGCGCGTCACTGTGTGAGTGCGAGCGAGTAAGCTATATGTACTAGAAGTATTTGTGGAGAATTCTCTGTTTGAAATTATGAGTGTGGTTACACGTTTGTAACGGATTTAGAAAATTGGGAGAAGGGTATCTTACTGTCGGGCGCCCGACTGTAGCCTTACCCCCTTGTTTATTATTTCCAAAACTGAAAACCAAGATAAAGGGAGTATTTTATGATGATATCCCAGCCTTCTAACAGCCGGAACCGAGGTACTGAAGAACATTTCTATAAATGACGTAAAAAAATCTATGCATAACTTTCAAAGATAATATATTTATTTATAGATTTTATAACCAAAAAATATTCGGTTATATTTGGGACACACCGTGTATGTGACAGGGAAATAAGTATTGGTCACACAAAACTCCAGACAAGGCTTTTATTTAAATCATCGATATACAAATAAAATTGTTAAGAAAAATATAAAAATAATTACAAAAGGTCTCAATAAACTCAGAATTAGTCACTTGTCCTTTTTCATGCATACCTTGACACATGAGAAAGTCCAAATACTTTCTGCATTAGGTACTCTCATTTTTAAAGACCGATATTCAAGATCAAACAAGCCTAGACAACGACGATTAAATGATGATAGAAAATAATCTCAAAATAACACAATTGCTAACAATAATGATTAAATAATTACAAATAAGCAACCACAGAGCAGAATCAATTAATTAACTTGTATTTCAAACATATTAGCAAACTCCATCAAAAAGAACAATTTTTAAGGTAATAAATAGCAACAAGTCTACAAAATCGGATATGACTTTATTAACGTAAAATCCCTGTCACAGTGATCAAAACTTTATGTAAAAACACCCTCCTTTTAAAGAAATTAGAAATCGAAGAAATGCATAAGGTGATCAAAAAAAGCATTATAACCTCTTTGTCGATTTAAGAATAAAAGTGCAATAATCTATATATTAAGAATTATTAAAAGTAAGAACCAACCACTAACCATAATATATAAATGTAAAAACTTTAACCTGTTGAAAAAATGGGCCAATAGTTCGCTTAAAAACTAACTAACCCATCAATTGTAAAAAAATCAATAAGACATATGACATAAGAAAAACAAAATTTATAACTACGTTAGTGCAGTTAAAGGTATTGCTGTGTGACTTAAGTAATGCAGAACATATAAAGAAAATGGAAACAACAAATAACAGTCTTAACCTACTGATTGATTTCAATGGCAATATAACTCAAAATAACAAAACTTTTAATTAATCGGAACATACCCCATATACAATATTTCTGGAACGACACTATAAAAATAGATACTCGAATTCAACAAGAAACTCCGAAAATACTAAATAACAAAATTAAAAGTAATAACATTCCATCTAAAATTAATCACCTCGAATTTAATAATATTCCCTGCGGCTTCGCCTAGTTGAGGACAAGCGGGAATTTAAAATACTTCCCTCGCATAAGAATTCGCCAATTTATGAACATCAACATCTGCCGCGACCGTCTTTTTATAACCAAAACTGCATAGTCTGCAATAGAAAGCTGGGTTAATCCAGTTTAAACTGGCGATTCCGGGAATCTCTTTGCCGTCAGCGACGGCACAAATGTTCTGCCTACGCCGCTGCTAACAACAACTAGCTTAGGATTTCCTTATTTTAAAAATTTCAGGCTCAATTCTGTCCATAATAAAACAAAACCATCTTTGGATTGAAGTCGCGTTTTTATTTCACATTTCGATTACTAATTGGTATTCAATATAATGCTGTTGACTGTTTAAAATGAATTATTATGTAATAAAACAAGGTTTAAATAAAATGCATAAGAATAAAGGAAAGCATTGTTTTAGCACATAAGTATTTTATTGTTTAATTTTTAAATTTTGATGAAAATTAAGACAGGGACACTCTCATTGCATAACATATAATATACGACAAGGCCCACTGTGTACAGAGTTGGCCATATTTGGTGGATCCATGTGAATATTTTATAACTTTGGCAAGAAACTTTATATCAAGGATTGATAGGACTTATTTCAAGCTTTGGCTTTAGGAGATTTGTATAAATCCTTTTGGGAGATGATATTACGCAAGTATCACTACACGCTCAAAAAGCGCAATGTTCCTGTTGTTCAATATGTTCCTCCGTATTTTCCAATTTTTAATCCGACTTGCCGGCTATTTTTTGACGGATTTAGGCTTAATGTTCGCTTAGAGTCCTTAGTTTGCTTGTTTGAACGATTGAGTCTAGTTTGCTCCGGAAAACAAATTTATATTTTTTCTGCTACTGTCCGTAAGGCTACAGTCGAGCGCACCCGACAGCAAAATAACCTTCGCACAATTTCAAAAATCCGTTACAAACGTGTAAGCACACTCAAAATTTCTGTACAAATCATTCTACTATATATGGCTTATTGGCTTTCACCTACACACACGCGCGTAAATAGCAATGCGACGCGTCGCGACGTCGACGGCTCATAGCATATACAGGGTTGGCCATATTAAGTGGACCCATGCGAATACTCTTTAAAAGCTCTTTAAGAAGACGGAGCCCAGTCAAAATTTCTGTTACTGCATTTCAAGCGTTAATAGAATAATGATTTCAAAAAAATCATTGTAGCTCGACCTGTTTTAGGTGGAAGAGTGTCTTACTGATTCCAAACGTGTTCCAGGGCAGTTATTAAAGTTTTTCTCTAAACGCGATCGGTCAAATCAAAAATTCTATATCACATTATCAATTCTGGGTCATTAAAAGTTACCTAGCTAACAATTTGTGGGTTAAGAGTAGATTTATAAGTTTTATTGTGCTCTTTGAGGCCTCTCTTTTCACTATTTATTTTACTCCATGAAAATCTGAGCTTTGAAAATTGAGATGTTTTTTTTTCGATGTACGGCTAAGAAACACCAAAGTTATAAAGCATTCATATGAGTCCATCTAATATGGCCAACCCTGTATATACAATACACACACAATACATTTTTGTTTATAAAAACGTAACAATACTGCAATGCACTTTTTTCACATTGTGACATTGTTTTCACGCCTGAGTTTATTGTCTAGTCGGCATTGGTAACCTGACGTTTTCGTAATTATCGTATGAAGATTCGGATAGTATTAATTCGCGGACTGAACACGAAAACCGCTAAACGGCGACTAATTCGGCCGACCACATCCGCTGTTAGGCTTCTTCAACTTAACGTGACAATAACCATTAATTGGCACGCAACCAACTAGGATCTACTTCTAGAGAGGATTATAATTTGCATGTCTTTTACTATGTAAGTTTATGATAAATAGGTAATTGGCCCTATAGAATGTATGTATTTTTGGTCGGAACACTTGCCGAGTCGATTGATCCATTTCCGTGTGTCTGTCTATCCGTCTGTGTGAACGCATAGATCTTTTCTATTATAGGACCTCGTGGCCAAATTTGGCATGAAGACCATAAGCTCCCCTCAAATTAGTAATTCGGGTATTAAGAAAAATTTTGAAGTTAAAATTCTGCTGTGGTATAAACCTTTAGATTGTCAGATGGACTAATCTTCCAAATTGCAATCTGATTGCATGATGATAGAATTAAATACTTACTATTAAGTCGTCTTTGTTTATACTATTATCTGTATAAAACACCAGAAGCTCTGCGGATAGTGCCTGACAACTTGGCTCACGCAGTTTGGAAGCTAGTAACAAGCAAGCAGCTGCGAGGATTTGAAGATGTGTTTTTCGCACTGACTTTTTCGACAAAAAGCGATCCAAATAGTTTAAAGCTAGCAAAACTACTTCTTCCTGGCATTCTTCTGCTGAGCATAACTAAAAATAAAAACAAAAACACAAATGTATATTAAATAATTTGTTGATCCACGAAAATAAACAAATGTATGTAAATACATACATATATGATTCAAATTGCATTTTAAAGATAGCACTTTCATCTTTTGATTGAATGTTTAAAGTGCTGAAACATACGGTCGTTTTTTAAAAGAATGTCAAAGTCAACAGTTGCTGCCATTATCAAACAAGTCGGTAAGGCTACAGTCAAGCGCGCCGAGAGTAAAATACCCTTCGCCCAACTTTCAAAATTTGTTACAAACGTGTAACCACAGTCATAATTCAAACAGATAATTCTGCACAAATTATTCTACTTGTGCTACATGTGCTTTACTTGCTCGCACTCACACAGCGGCGGGCGTAAAAAGTAAAGCGACGTTGAAATCAACTGCTCATAGCCGCGCGCAGGCGGCTGCTCGCACCAAACATTTGCACTAAAAACGTTGACGTGAATAACTTCTGTGTGATCGTTTTGTAATTTAAAGGATATGTTCATATTGCAGTTGGCTTTATATATACCGAATTAGAACGTTATGAGCCTAATACATTCCTAATAATCGCATTCATACCAAATTTGGTGTCTAGATATTTTAATACCTGAGATCCGTGTTCTCATACGGACGCACAGACGGACAGACAGACGGACATGGCTCAAGCGATTCGGCTAGTGCCAGAATATATATACTTTATGGATCTGCCAGGTCTTCTTATGCCTGTTACATACATTTTGCACAAAGTTAGTATACCCTTTTTTGACCATGTTCAATGGTCAAATGGTGTAAAAACCGAAAAGAGCTTTAGAACTCTCGCAAAATATTTAAACGATAATAACAAAAATTACTACCTTTACCAACTGCAAAGTAGAAAGAGCCTTCAAAGGGAATGGAGCCTGAAGTAACACCCGCTGAGATAAGTCACGCAGGCATTAAAAGATAAGGGATTTAATGCAAAAACTGTCTTAAACATCCTAAAAAAGGACAGAAAACCACAACCACTGTTTAAAGTCGAGCTGGAATCTGAAACTAAAGATATCAGGAAAAATAAAGTGACCCAATTACAAGCTACAGTTTCTGCTACATCGTTGAATGACCTTTAAGAACCTCACAAGCGCAAAGGCGATGTCCAATGCTCGCACTGCTAAGAATATGGCCATACTGCATACTGCACATTGCGCTCAGTGTGGGTCATTTGAAGAAAGCTTCATGACTCTGCTCATTGCACGACAAATTAAAACGATCCCACTACCAAAAATGGGGAAACCCCTGCGGTAGCCAGATAGGCAAATATAGAGGCTGTTCAATAAACAACGACCGTAAAAGTCGCATTCATCCCCGAGTAAAGTAAGCACACCTCCATTGCGCACAGAATACACGTATGCCTTCTGAAACAGCCCCAGACGTCTTTTTCTCAACCGTCATTTGACCCTGCATTCACTTCACCAAATCTGACTCTCGGAAACGTCCTGAAATCGCGACTTACAGAAACTATGATGCATACTCTACAGCAGCATATGATTGAATTCATGTCCTTAATGTCCTTAAAACTCCTCGTTTTAATGTTTCCGAACAACAATTTCTGGACTTCTTCGACACCCTAGGAGACCACTTCATTGCTATAGGTGAATACATCGCCAAACACACACATTGGGGATCACGGCACAAAAAAACAGTTGTATAACGTCATTATTAATCAAATAGAAAGCAAATACTGGCTAACCAACCCGAGCAAAATTCCTGACCTGATCGACTTTGCAATTATCAAAAATATCCCTCGAAGCCAGACTAACATTAAAGAGCACAAACTGGATTAAATACAGAAAATATATAAGTTTACACATTGAGCTGAAAAGCTCATCCCAGTTTAACTATGCCGGTAGAAACTATTTCACCTTTAAGAAACATCGCAGGTGGATGGGCCCGAAGCGATAAAGAGAGAACGACGACATTTGCAACGCCCCTTCAACATGTGTTTCAACCGAATCCTGCTACAAGTTTGTTTGCTTACCAACGCTAAGCGATAACGACCAATCACCGCATGAGTCAACCGAACATCAAGCGAATGATATAGCAAACATCATAAAGTACCAACTAAATTTGAAAAAGTCCCCAGGGTGTAATCTAAATACCCCAAACATTATTAATGAGCTGAAAAGTTAAGAGTATACACAATGTCATAACTTCACAAATAGGCTCTCAATGCGATCTCTTCACCGTTATTACCGTTGTTTGATACAACAGATCTCAGCTATTAAAAAAGCTAGAGACACCAAAATTGGCATGAAGGTTAATATCAAATGTGATTATTAAGCAAAGTATTGAACTTATAACGTACTGCTTTAAAGCCTAATGAAATATGAACACATCCTCCAAATTACAAACCAATAACACAAAAGTTATTAAAGTCCCTATTTCTGGCTGACAACAGACAACAGATCTTAGTTATTATAAATTCTAGGCAGATCAAGTTTATTTATTTGTTTATTTGTATTTGATGCCACGCCCACCACCCACGCTTAGCGGTTATTAGGAAAATATTGAATTCTTACCGTTCTGCGTCGGTATAAGCAAAACCGAATGTAATTTGAACCTAGTCATCATATTACAATAACAGCAAGTTATTAAAGTTAACGTTCTCAGTACGAATGTTTAGTACGAGGAGCAGCCTGCGCGCTACTATAGGTAGTTGGCGTTGACGTAGCGACGCATCGCTTTACTTTTAACCCGCGTATCTATGTAAATGAGAGTAGAATTACTATTACAAAATTCTCTGCTTGAAATTATATGTGGCGTTACATGTCTCAAAATTGGTAGAAGGGTATCTTACTGTCGGACACGAGACTGTGTAGCCTTAAGGACTAGTTTTCAAAATATTTTACCTGAAAGTGAAACTGTTGCTCTTTTTTATATTCAACAAGAATGCAAGGCTACCTTCGGCTTGCCGAAGGTTTCATACCCTTGCAGTTATACAAAATATAAAATATCTATGGATTGTTGCTGGTCTCTGTGGTATTTATTGAAGAATTATAACAGTACATCGATTATATCAACCTCTTATAATTTCGAATACTCAGCCTCCTCACCACGGCAAGGTCGCAAGTTTGATAAGTGATTGCGGCAGCACCGCTTACTGTGTTATCACAAAATATCCAATCAATTTGAGTTAAATGTTTTGTTGTTGGCACATTTTGTTGTTATTATTTAAAGTAGACTCGAGCTGATCAGTGGTTGTTGATCGGCAAATGTTAAAATCTCCTAATATTACCAATTTTGTATTATTTTCAGCTGACGTTAGCCTTTCAACATCATTTCTGATTTCATTTCGAAACCTTGTAATAGGAAAAGCTGCATTCCTATAAACAACTATGACAATTGTATGCAAGTATTTAAATGTTATGGACTGGTATATATTTCTTACATTATCAACTGTAACTGTTTTATATAATAATGTTATGTTTTCCGATATATTTTGTTTTGCATATATCAGTATACAATTCTTAGAAACTGCATTTGGTCGAATGTCTTTGTGTTGTAAAGGATCTGTTGGTCATAAAATCTAAATTTGGAAAGTTCTCATTCAAAAATGCGTTTGAATAACAGCTATATAATTTTTGTTTAACAGCTACATGTAATAGTACTCAGATTTCCATAAAATTGCAACAAGAACCTTCATTAGAACGATCGTTGATCGTTATAAGTTATAAAAGATGTGGTAAGCCTGATAGCTATATCTTGAAGTATAACGAAAATCGGCCGATAGGCTCCATAACAGCTATACAATATATCAGTCCGATCTGGCCCGTTCCGACTTATCTAAAGAGGGCAGAAATAGAAAGCTTGTGAGCAAAGTTTTATGATGATAGCTCAATAACTGGGGGACTAATTTGCGTTGCAACAGACAGACGGACTGACTGATTGTTCCTATAACAGCTATAAAATATAAACGTCTGAGAAATTTAAATGGAAAAACAAAGGGCGGGTTACTGTATAACATTAAAAGGTATTGATAATGTGCGGTATTTCCAAAAACAAAACAGGTTTGCATACAAAAACCCTGATTTCAGCCGATTGTTCCTATGGCAGCTATATGTTATAGTGGTCCGATTTTGATACAATTTTGACAACACATTAAGAACGTAATAAGAATAAGATTTGCTAAATCTTGTTGCAATATCTTGAAAAACAACAAAAATCGGCCGATAGCTTCTATGACAGCTATACGATATATCGGTCCGATCTGGCTCGTTCCGACTTATTTACAGCCTACAGCAATAAGAAGCTTGTGTGCCAAGTTTCATGAAGATAGCTCAAAAACTGAGAGACTAGTTTGCGTTGCAACAGACGGACGGACGGACGGACGGACGGACGGACGGACGGACAGACGGACATCCATTTTCCGACTCCTCTGGTGATGCTGATTCAGAATATATATACTTTATAGGGTCGGAGATGTCTCCTAAGGTGCGTTGCAAACTTCTGGCTAAAATTAATATACCCTCTGCAAGGGTATAAAAATTGTTAAACTTTGCTTGCGAACAAATCTTAAAGTAACGATGCGTAAGTTTTAAAATCAAAAATCGAACAAACAAAATTTATTTTTACAACAAGATTATCTCCAAAAACTAAAATTTTTAATATCTACAAGTACAATATACATGAAACCGATATTACATAGAAAACAGATATCTGTATTTTGTTATGCACATATTTTTAATTCGATTGGGATTTTGGTATTAATAGCAAGTCAAAAATCTGCGAATATGTTGTTATTTTGTGGATTTTTTTTGTGGAGGATTTTATTTTAAATCCATGGCCGAAAAAACTGAAATAAGAACGAAAAAAAATAGGAAATTGTTAAACTATTGCAATCTTCAATAAAACCAGAAAAAAAACAAAACTATTTTCGGTACGCCCAAGACTATATATCCTAGCAGGGATTTTTTATTTAAGGTTACATTTAAGTCTTGAATATCTGTACAATTACAAACAACAGTTAAAGGGTACTTGCTATGTAATAGTAAGGAACAAATTTAACAGATAAATAATTGAAAATATGGGTCAACTATATGTTATAGTGGTTCGATTCGATCCTGCAAAATATTCCACATCAAAGAAACATTTAACTGCCGCGCAGTATATGGTATATGTATGATATAGAAATATAATTTAAGTTTTCGAAATATGTAGCATTGGATTTTATGCCTATAATCATAGTGCCCTGGGCTATTTAACACTTTAGACAATTTATTTATAGAATTCATTAATTTCAAAAACGCATTGTCTATTGAAAACGCTACTTAAAACATAACTGGGTCATTCCCATTTGCAAGAGGAGAGATAATCACGTTGCTAATGTAATAATTTACAGACGTTTATAGATATTAACAGAATTATATGATTGTACAATCAAAATTATCAATAAGACAGGAAAAAATCTGCGCAGATAAAAAATAGTAAATTTCATACAGAATTAAAAAGGTCCAATGTCTATAAAGTCGTGAGCCAGGCTGATTTTGTTTTTAGTCTGTTTTTAGTCGAATAGAGAACGCGGGCATGCAGTTAATACTAAGGACAGAATGCTGCGAGGAAAGATTACTTAATTTCTAAAAAGATAGGACAGGATTTCGAATTTTAGGCATGCAACAGAGGAAGCGTTAGAAGTAAGAAAGTATAGATTATTGTAGTCCGAGCATAATACCCTAAACGGATCGTGAAGGGCAATAAGTAAAAGTTAGTGGTAAGTTGTTTTGTGTTTTTCTACAAGGAACAGAGAAGTGTAGCGGGCTAACTAGGTCTACATTATCAATATCACCTTGAATGAGGTTATTAATAAATACTACACCCAGCATGGTTCTACGGTTAGCTAGAGATGGTAGATTAAGCAACAAAAGTAAGAATTCCTTCTTCTTTGTGTTAAGTTTACATCCCAGTTCAGGCCTCGCAAGGCGAAAAGTAAACGGTTTTTTTGTACAGATTCAATGCGTTTTTTATGAGTAGTGTACTGGGGACATCATACGCAAGATCCCTATTCCAGAATTGGACGAACAATTGAAGTATAGAGGGTCTTTGTTACATAAGGATCGTCAAACTCCTTAGACCACCTCTTAATAAAGCCAAGAACACCCGTGGCTTTATTGACTATATTAGAAATATGTTCGGACAATTTTTAGTTTTCGGTCCAATCGGACCCCCTAAGACAAAGCCACAAAGAGTATAAGAAACGAACTGGCTGGGGAGAATGTCATCAGCTTGCATTTAGAGCTATACAGGTTTAAGAAACTTGCACAACACTAAGAATGAAAACTATTTAAGTCGGCTTGTAGGTGAGAGTGACAGTGGTTTTATAACAAAGGTTGTTAGCTCAAGCAAATTCGTCGTAGTTGATCGACGTTTCATAAATCCGTGCTGAGAAGACAATATGACGTATCTACAGAAATGTTGCAAGTGAGAAGTTAAAACATTCTCAAAGAATTTATGTATAGCCGACAATTTCGAGATACCTGTATAATTGCTTGCATCAGACTTGCTGCCTTTCTTAAGCAAGGGAATAATAAATGATTCCTTCCAGATAGAAGGAAGCGAAGTATCTAAGAAAAGCGAGAAAAGTTTGAGCAATGGCTCACTTAGAGAGTAAGCACAGAAGCAAAGTACACAAGCGGGAACCCCGTCGGGACCTAGAGAAAAAACTGGTTTAACCGAGTGAAGATCCTTAACAAGTGAACTTTCGTTCAGAATAGGGCTAAAGATACCATTTCAACAGGGAATGTTATATGGATAAAAATTAACATTTTGTGTAGAAGGCGAGTACGTAGTTTGAAAAAACTTTGCAAACATGTGGCATTTTTTGCATTATAATATTTCGTGTTCAGTACTGAAAAATTTAAACGAGCAGCTAAAAACGAAAAGTCTGCAGGTGAATTATTATACCCTTCGACCATTGAAAATGGTCAAAAAAGGGTATACTAACTTTGTGCAAAATGTATGTAACAGGCATAAGGAGGCGTGGCAGACCCCATAAAGTATATATATTCTTGCTCAGGATCACTAGCCGAGTCGATTGAGACATGTCCGTCTGTCTGTTTGAGACAACAGATCTCAGCTATTAAAAAAAGCTAGACCCACCAAATTTGGTATGAAGGTTCCTATATATCCGGGGCAGATGAAGTTTATGTCAAATGTTTGATGCCACGCCCACCGCCCCCTCAAATCGGTAATTTACGATTATTAAGCAAAGTATTGAACATATAAAGTTCTCCTTTGGTAGCTTTTCAGCTTTGAATGCAATATGAACATATCCTCCGAACAGACAAATAACACAAAAGTTATTCAAGTCAACGTTTTCAGTACAAATGTTCGGTACGAGCAGCAGTCGGCGCGCTGCTTTGAGCAGTTGAGTGAGTGCGAGCGAGTAAGCTATATGTAGTAGAGGTATTAGTGCAGAATTTCTGTTTGAAATTATGAGTGTGGTAACACGCTTGTAACGGATTTTACAAATTGGGAGAAGAGTATCTTACTGTCGGGCGCTCGACAGTACCCACTTGTTTGTTTTAGTTTTTTGCGAAGATGTAGGTGCTTGGATTTGTAGAGATAAAGCAATCGGTTTCCGATTTTTCTTATTTTCCGCTTCAAACTCTTTAACTACAACATGGTCTGGCCAAAATTTGGGAGAACATATATATTTTGGTTAAGAGTTCAACTGGGACACTAATTTAAAGGACAATATGTCCCTTTCATAAAAGTTAAGTCTACAGCTTGTGTTTAGACTTGAATACTACACTAGACTTGAAGCCACTACATCTTGAGATGTAAGATCAGGGGAAAGCCTAAGTGGAACTCTTAAAATCTTTTTAGGCTCCACAGGCATTGCACATGCGGGAATGTTCATATCCTGTAGTCCGGAAATTGAACCTGCCATTGGTATTTCTAATATCTGTGGAATAGGCAATGAAACCACAGCGGACACATCAGATACTTTATGTGACACCATTTGTACACACTAGTCGAAACCGATGATCTCGTCACCATAGGAGTGGTGAACGACATCACCGGCTGAGTCACCGGTGTACAAGGTTGGTCAATGAGAGGAGGCGGAATGGCAGCTGGCAAAGACTTGCCACATGAGCAGGTTTCTTGCGTTTGGGCGACTCATTGAATAGTTTTATGCTATTAAATGAGTTGTCCAACGCAGAGAACTGATTGGCAAGTTTTCGAAAACTGCCAAAAAGTTTACGAAACCCTGACTTTGTCTGCTGCATAAACGTAATTTTTTTTTGAATACAATGAATGTATTAACAAGTGGCCCAACGACACCAAGTCGATGCTTGTTGCGTGCGGAACCCAGACGAAGTCCACCTCCCGCCTAACCGACTGAGAGGCATCGTCGCATAACGGACGACACGAAAACGCGGTAAAAATGCGAATAGACCACGAGGAAAAATTAACGCGATTAGGATAGAGAACGCGGATAGGAGAAATTGTAGAGCATGCAAATAAAAATAAAGAATTAAAACGAATATCGAGGAAGATAATATTAATCATTATGTGCTAGATATAGGAGAATAAAAGACTTCATAGTAGCATAGTAATCATCTCGTTTTCCGCCTCCCGAAACAGGTCACAACAATAGCGCAGGCCAGTGCGCTTGGATACGGCATAAGCCGGCACATTTTATGTGCACCACATTGTCACACAGCCAGCAAGAGATGCTTGGCTGAGTAACAGTCACTTTCTTTAAGCTTGATTTCTTATAGCAGACAATACCCTCCATTGCAATGAGTAAATACTGTAACAAAGCAAAAACAACCGCAAGAACAGAACGAAATTGAAAAAACAGTGAGCGTTTGAGAGAGAGCGTACGCCAAAGCTAGTGTGTGAGCGCGAGTGAGAGATTAGGCACTCACACAAAAAAATACGTGAGAGAGAGGTTTGTTATTTGTGTAGCTGTAGTGGAACTGCAAAAACAAATGCCAACACCGAAATATAAATAGGAAAAGAGAGCACAATTAAAACAGATGATCTCCGAAAAGAAGAGTCGAAATAGATAAAAACGACAGTAAACAAATCTTATTATTATTTATTAATTACGAACCAGTGGGTTAAGCAGCCTTGCACTCGAAAAAGTGAACGACAAATTACACATGTTAGAGATATTAAATTTGGCAAACACCGATCGTTTGCAAGCAAAATTTAACAAAAGCGGGGAGCAGAAAACAAACACGTCCGTTCACTTAGAAGAGAGATCAGTTATACATATGTATATTTTATAGCTCCAAACAAACATTTTTACACAATGTTAAATTGCTAAAGATATATGTATATTAATTTTAGCCAGAAGTTTGCAACGCACCTTAGGAGACATCTCCGACCCTATAAAGTATATATATTCTGAATCAGCATCACCAGGAGAGTCGAAAAATGGATGTCCGTCTGTCCGTCCGTCTGTTGCAACGCAAACTAGTCTCTCAGTTTTTGAGCTATCTTCATGAAACTTGGCACACAAGCTTCTTATTGCTGTACGCTGTAAATAAGTCGGAACGAGCCATCGGACCGATATATCGTATAGCTGTCATAGAAGCTATCGGCCGATTTTTGTTGTTTTTCAAGATATTGCAACAATATTTGGCAAATCTTATTCTTATTACGTTCTTAATGTGCTGTCAAAATTGTATCAATCGGACCACTATAACATATAGCTGCCATAGGAACAATCGGCTGAAATCAGGGTTTTTGTATGCAAACCTGTTTTGTTTTTGGAAATACCGCACATTATCAATACTTTTTAATGTTACACAGTAACCCGCCCTTAGTTTTTCCATTTAAATATCTCAGACGTTTATATTCTATAGCTGTTATAGGAACAATCAGTCAGTCCGTCTCTCTGTTGCAACGCAAATTAGTCCCCCAGTTATTGAGTTATCTTCATGAAACTTTGCTCACAAGCTTCTTATTTCTGCCCTCTTTAAATAAGTCGGAACGGGCCAGATCGGTCCGATATATCGTATAGCTGTCAAGGAGCCTATCGGCCGATTTTCGTTTTATTCAAGATATAGCTATCAGGCTTACCACATCTTAATCTAAGTGTAATAAAGTTTTATCAAAATCGAACTTTTATAACTATTTTGTATAACTGCAAGGGTATAAAACCTTCGGCAAGCCGAAGGTAGCCTTGCTTTCTTGTTTAAATTGTTAATTTTGGACTTATGTATGTTCACAATGAAAGCCATGGGCCAAGTTGGCAACTTTAACAAAATGGTATTATTACATATGGGTTACACTATACATTTAATTGAGACCGATATGTTAAGATTTCCTTTTTCTTACAATAAAAGATGATTTCATGCTAAAAAATTAATTTCGGCCTATGGCAGCTTTATGTTATACAAGGTGCGTTCCAAAGTAAACAGGTCTTTTTGAATCTAGCGCGCTCTAGTGGCGCCATCTACATGTCGAATAGTGCGTTAAAATCTCGATTATCGGCTTCCAGTAACAATTCCATGACATTACATCTATTCGTAGTGAAGTTATTGCGTTTTAAGTGTTAGTATGTTTTTGTCATCGGTGCGAAAATGAGCTTCAAACAAAGAGTCAACATAAAATTATGTTTTATAATTGGTACATTTTTTACCGAAACGTTTCAATTGATGAAACAAGTTTATGGCGATGATTGCCTATCCCGTAGCTGAGTGCACGAGTGGCTTCAACGTTTTCAAAGTGGTCTTGAATACATAAATGACGATGAACAACCAAAATCCGTGATCACCAAAAATATCATCGAACTGTGCGTGAAAAATCAGCCGTAGCTATCATTGAAATTCATGGAAATAAAATTGAACATCTCTAAAACATCGATTTATCGCATTTTGACCGAACATTTGGGCTTACAAAAGGTGTGTATGTGGTTTTTTCCGCACAAATTGACTGACGATCAAAAATTGCTCTGAATTCAACATTCGAAGGACATCATTAGAGAGACAAAAATCACATATTAACGATCAACCACTCCCCGTACTCACATGATATGGCACCGAGCGACTTCTACTTTTCGGAAATATGCATTTGCAAGGAAAGCGTTATGCAGACGTGGAGGCCATTTAAAAGGCTTGCACCGGCATACTGGCGGCCATAACGGGCAACAACTAAAACACTCGTTCGACATGCTTTTGGACTCTGCAAAAACCTGTATTAGAGCAGGAGACTATTTGAATAAAATTAATTGATTTCGCCAATAAAACCATTTGTTCTGTTTTTTTTTTTTGTAAGTCCTGTTTACTTTGGAACGCACCTAGTAGTAGTCGATATTGATTTTGAGGGTGTGTTATGGGTATAGATAAAAACCGACGTATTATGTTTCATAACGGTAACTTGAAGCGCGTTTTAACTTAAAATAAATATATGTATTTTCGGTAATTGTCTAGAAGACGGGCTTTTCCGAAATCGCACGATTTTTAATTTTTTTTGGAAAACTGTGTATTTCGACCACCTGAACCCGAATCCGATGGCGGAGGACGGAAATTTTGAGTATTTTGGAAGTTAGTTGCGGAAGAAAAACTGAAATTCACTGTTTTTCCACACTGTTCGCCACCTTGATATGTAAACAAAACGACGCATTTTACGTAAAGTTGAGCCCACCTCTGGCTCTGGTCTACAACTATGAATTACAAATTTGGTGTCAAAGTTAATTTTACCCAATGCGAGGGTATTAAATGCGAAGGTATTAGAATTTTAAATGTAGGAGTGAACCTTCTAAAAATATAAAGTAATGTTATAACAAGAAACATACCTCAATCATCCATTCTGCAACAATTTTGCGCATAGGCGGCGTTATATCCTTTTGTACAGTTTTAAAATAGGTATTAACAATATACTGTTTTTCTTCACATTTAAGCGCATTTTCCAAGCAGCGATCTGTTTTGAAAATAGGATCTGTAACTGCCAAATGAGCTTTAACAAATTGTATGTTTGCTCTAGCAGAGTTGTTTGCCGGCGTGAGAATTAATTTGGATGAAGATTTTATTTGCTGATCTAAAGGTTGATAATTGCCAGATTTTTCCCGTTTTAACTGTTTTGTTTTGTTTGTTGAACACACAGAACTTTCGACTGAAGTGAAAACATACATAAATTTACTCATGTTTCCATCGATGGACACGTTTGCTGAACATCCCAAGTCACCATGGGTAATCAGAGATATGTTAGGTTTTTTTGAAGAGATTGTTGATGCAGCACAGCAACACAAAGAACCGTTAGCATTATATTGGGCTGTGTTTTTTTTATATTTATATAAAGAATGTTCGGAATCAGTTAATACGCTTTCTGAACATAGTAAATCCATGTTTTATAAGAGACGACTCCTTATTTGTAATGGATAGCAAAATTTATATTCGTTTATGCATTAAAGAGTTTTTCTTATTTCAATTTTTATCCAGTCAAAATAAGAAAGAATATTTAGTTTATAATAGTCATCGGAATTCATTTATAACGTATTGCGAACACTAGGAAAACAATACATATTTATGTATTTATAGATAGATATAACTTCAGTTATTTGTTTTTGGTTTTGATTTTTGTAGTTATTCATTTTTTGTACACTAAAAGTTCTTACACCTCTCTTTTTTGACTTATAAAACTTCTTTGTATATATAGTAGGTACATTTATATTTATGTACATACAACCAAACATACATTTATATGAACGTCAAATTTCTTTGTACCTCCACACTACGGTTTAAGGTAATTAGTTTTGAATTATTAGAATTATTAAATCACTAGCGTTATTAAAAAAAACTATTTTTAGATCTAAAATGGGGTTCGTGATTTTTTTAAACTTTAATTACGGCATCAGAAAAATAAAGTTATTACAAGCACTTCCAAAATATTATGGATTGCCGGCGGATGAACATATGTATGTATAATGTACTGATTGCTACTGATTGTTGCCTCGCTTAAAAATGGTTCATCTTGTCGTTCAATTGAACGATTAAAAAAAGTATATAATTTAATACGTTGATGCTTGAGTGCGGATATATTGCAATTTCGGCGTTCGATTTTGACGACTGGTCCTTATAAAAATCCATGAAATAACACGATAATATTAAGAAACAAATTTTTGATTTTCGCTTTAAAATATAAAGCCTCCGATAACTTCTCAATTTCTATAAATTTTGCACGCCAAGTGGAGAAGTGTAATAAGACCTCGAAATGAACTACCTGTTTTCCTGCATGGATATGGTCTCACTGTTAATCAGCTGTGTTAGTTAAGTTTGCGTTGGAAATTTAATAATGATTGTTTTTTGGTAATTGTAAATGCCTGCATATGTATGTTCTAGGACACGCTCTCAGAAAGACACCGATTAGCATCGTTAGGATGGCACTAGAGTGGAGCCCCCAAGGAAGCAGACGTGTTGTCAGGCCTAAGGTTGCATGGAGAAGACATCCTTCAGGATCTGTCCCAAATGAACGTAACCTGTGACACAGCTAAACAGACGGCAAAGAACTGGGGTCGATGGAATGCTTAGTAGTACCCTTAGTACCCAAAAGGAATAAATAGGAATATTAACAAGAAATCATAGCTACCCCTACAGTTATACTAAATATAAAATACATTTGGATTGCTGCTGGTTTCTGCAGCGTGCAGCAATAAGAAGCTTGTGTGCCAAGTTTCATGAAGATAGCTCAAAAACTGAGAGACAAGTTTGCGTTGCAACAGACAGACGGACGGACAGACGGACATCGACTCCTCTGTTGATGCTGATTCAGAATATACACGCGTATACTTTATAGGGTCGGAGATGTCTTCTAAGGTGCGTTGCAAAATTCTGGCTAAAATTAATATACCCTCTGCAAGCGTGTAAAAAAAAATGGGTAAAATATGTGACACACACAATGTACAAGTAAATATATGTTTTGTATAATTGTTCAAATATAAAGGGGTGACACAGAAAGTCAGAGCGGTTATACCTTGCCATTTTCATCTACAATAGATATTAATTGATCAAATTCTGCAAAAAAAAGATATCGAATTTCAAACGAAAACAGTCAACGAACACAGCTGATGAACTGAACTGACCTTAACTATCCAACGGTGCAGTGTCAAAATATGGGTGGTTATACTTGTTAAGATCTGATGTTATACTTGTTTAGATCTGATCACTCTGGTCAATTGGGCCATCAAAAAATTCGTGGAGCTATCGGAGGCCACATCTTCTAAACTAAGCGCTCAACAACACTGCTTACTAATACCATACAACTACACTATGCACATGAATTTCATGTGCGTGTGCTAGCAGGCATATGTAAGGCAATTTTGGCGTAAAAAAAAAAAATGCAAACAAAATTTAAAAATAAAAGAATATATCGCCGTCAGGCGAAAAAATGTTTGAAAAAAAAATCGCGCGACGGCGATATTTTCTTGTATATAAAAAAATTTTTTTTTGTCTGCAGCCCATTGTTTTATTGTATCCTTCTGATTATAAATTTTATTATTTGAATTGCGCGAACAAAAAGTGTTGGTTACAAGAGGAAAAGTGTTGTTCAATAAACTTTTTTCACTGCCTTACATGTGTGTGTAAACACAGACACATCAAATTCGTGCGAAAAGTGTCGAATTTATCGATAAACAGTTTTGTATAATGCAGTTTTGTGCATTTTCTTTTGTTAATAACTTTTATACCACTTAACTTAGCACTTCAGCGTGAACAGATTTGGATTCAGGTGATTTTTTTTACATATCAAAGTGAAAATCAAAAAATTCTTACGTCGCGATTAACTGTGAGCCCGTTATCTAGACAATTACCACCGCAATACTGCCGAGTTATTTATGTAAATAATAAATTGTATAGCGATACATTTTTTGATAAAAAATAAGTTTATCGTTTTACTTCTTGGGTGACTCACAAAAGAGTTTAATTAAAACGCCGTTTTGTCAAAGTTTCGTAGGCTGTTGCATAGACGGGAGACTTAAAAGCTATCATTTCTGTGACACGCATCTGGACTGTGCTCAGCGAGTAAGCTGATCATACTAAATTGTTGCATTCTGCAAAACAGCTGTGTTCATTTTTGCGTCGATAGGCATGTATCTATGAACACAGCTGTCCTGGTACGAAAACATCGGCTGGCGGAACAAGTAGTGCGAGCCAAGCGCGACTTTGGATCGGCATCATCTGGTGGTGGGCGGAGAAACCTTCTCCGCTAACAGCCAGATCGGTGGCCGATTCAAGGCTCCCGTTTTGAGCAAATGCCGTTTAAGCCGATGGCAGATGCCCGAATGTCAACCTGTGTGACCACCAACATCTCTTCCAAGGGCGACCAACGAACAGTTTGTTCTGGGCGACCCGTCGGTACAGTAAAGTTGCGGGAAAATAATTGCGTGATTTTGTTTATGATATTTATTTTTATTTATTTTAAATATATTAGAAAACATATTTTTGTGTGTGTGTAAAGTAACTTTGGACCAACAACTAGAGACGTCAATCCACAATATACCTGCCCTGGTGAGTCCGTTCCTGTGGGGATCCGCCAGGGTGATTTTATCCGACTTGCCAACAATTGGTTGGAGGAAAAACCCCTCCCCAAGTGCTGCTGAGCTAGCCGGCGCGGCCCTGTCAGGAAAAAGCAGTCCGCAGCATAATGGCGCCCAAATTTAAAGAAGGAGCAAAAATGTTGGCCAGTTAATTATGTAAATCTTTGCTAAAAATCGACTGACCGCGGTATTTAGACACCTCACTACGGCTTGGCTAATTGAATCAGTGTACAACAAACTGCGGCACGTTGAATGATCAAAATCACGTTTGCGCAGAGAGTTGTAGACTGAGAAACATCAGTTGATAGAGGTATTTGGATGTTGAGGCATGTTGCCAGGCAGGCCGCGAGTCGTGTTCTACCAATGGTGGTAAAAACACTGTGCTGCGGACTTGCCTTGAGCCGTGTCCAATATCCAAATGTGTTGCATGTAAATGTGACAGTTTTATTTTCTATTTGTTTAACGTAGTAGATCGGGCAACGTGGCTTTATGAGGGACAGTTGACCCGTGAATGCCTAGGGCAACACGCGCTGCACCGCCTCACGGATTAAAAGGACGCACACCCAGTGAAAGCAGAGCCGATCGAACACCAGCCGCGTCCAAAACTGGCAACTGTTAACACGCGTGACAGTTAGACTTGTTGACAGACGGCAGTGTGTTTTGTTTTGTCCAACACAGCAAGTCGTGCTAAGAGTCCACCGGCGATGGAACTCCCTAATTTCGTTTAGTTTGAAAAAAAAAAAAAAAGTGGGTAAGACAGTAAGATACCCTTCTCCCAATTTGCAAAATCCGTTACAAGCGTGTTACCACACTCATAATTTTAAACAGAAATTCTGCACTAATACCTCTACTACATATAGCTTACTCGCTCGTACTCACACAGCGACGCGCGTAAATAGTAAAGCGACACGACGCAACGTTGACGTCGGCGTCAACTGCTCAAAGCAGCGCGTCGGCTGCTGCCCGTACCGAACATTTGTACTGAAAACGTTGACTTGAATAACTTCTGTGTTATTGTTCTGATCGGAGAATATGTTCATATTGCATTCAAAGCTGAAAAGCTACCAAAGGAGAACTTTATATGTTCAATACTTTGCTTAATAATCGTAATTTACTGATTTGCGGGGGCGGTGGGCGTGGCATCAAATATTTGACATAAACTTCATCTGCCCCTCCTGTGGTATACTCGCTACAAAAATAGTTAAAACTTTGCTAGCATCGATTTAAAAAGAAGATATAGCATAATGCAAAAGAAAATATATAAATAAGAACAGAAAAGAAACAAAATTACAAATTTTGACTCACGTAAGGACTTAAACCATGGAAATCCATAAAACTTGGACTATGCAGCCTGCAACTATAATCGCTCTGCCATCGGCACCCCATTCGTTGGATCGTTAAAGTTTCACTATGATCCCATTCAGCTGTCGTTCAGGTCAAACACAAATTATTATAGTTTCCGAGTCCCCTCCCCACTGCGTGTTGTGTATAACAATACCAACTCACTCCCTTAAAAATCTGTTTAATCAAATGTATTTCAATACGAAACTTAAAATATGTTAATATAAATGTTATATGCTTGAAGAAAAGCTAGGACCAAAAAAAATCCACTTGCATCAGGGGGTAGGATAAGAACTGGCACCTGTTCGTTCGACATCCAAGACCACAACCACTCAGCCACTGCATCTTTTTTATAACAGTTCCAAAAATTGCAATGATGATCTATGCAAATTATATTGGTACATATATTTGTTGCTGCAGAGCAAATATTGGGACAGTAATCAATTTTGTTCAATTTATGGGGGCTGGTGGAGGCGTGGCAGAAATCCTAAATAAACTTGATCAGCTTGCAGTAATAAAACATATTGTCACCAAATTTGGAAGCTCTAGCTCTAATAATAGCCGAGATCCAGGTGTTTACATGGACAGATAGACGGACATGAGGACATGGCTATATCGACTCGGCTGTTGATACCAATCAAAAATATATTAACATTATGGGGTCCTTCTACCTATTACATAAATTTTCGGTTGGGACAATGTTATAATACCCTTCTACTCTATGAGTAGCGGGTATAAAAATGAGTAAAAATGAGGAAAGAGATGTTGGTGGGCACAACTTACGGTCGAAGGGACCAGTGCCAGAGGCGTGGGATGTAACATGGTTCACCGATGTCCTCAGATGTCAATGGGAAACAAGGGACTCCTACGGACGCCCAGCAGGATCGGCAAAATCCGCAGCCATTTAATTTTCCTAGTGAACGGACGTGTTTTTTTTGTGCGCTTCGATTTTTCAGTTGGGCACAACTTACGGTCGAAGGGACCAGTGCCAGAGGCGTGGGATGTAACATGGTTCATCGATGTCCACAGATGTCAATGGGAAACAAGGGACTCCTACGGACGCCCAGCAGGATCGGCAAAATCCGCAGCCATTTCATTTTCCTAGTGAACGGACGTGTTTATTTTGTGCGCTTCGATTTTTCGGCTTTTTTTTATTAAAAACAACCGGTGTTTTTACTTTAATTTACTTTGAAACCGAAGTTTTAACTTTAGCCCGTTCACGATGCGTGTGCATGTTCTTAAAATTAGTCAAACTAATCTGTGTTTGCTAATTTTAGATCTTTTTTTTTTTTTTTTTTTCTGTTTTGTGCATTGGTTCTGCCTCTTTTGGTGCACTTCTTTGTATTTATTCTCTTTTGGGTAAACGACGTAGTTGTTAGTGTTGTTAGTCACCGCTAATTTCTCTCTCTACTTACCTCTCCCAATTCTTTGAGCGCGCCTAAGAAGCTCTCACGCTTTGCCGCTCTCGCACTTATCTTTTTTATTACCTTTGCTCTCTCTGCTCTCTGCGCTCATCCCTTTTCTTGTTTTGGTTTTGTTTTCTTTTGGCTGATTTTATTTTAACAGTAGGTGTCCCCTATAATGGACATTTCCATTTGTTCTAAGAAATCCTGCCTTGGGCAGGTGACTGCCGCCCAGGCAAGCATTTCGTGTTGGCTATGTGACAACGTAGTACACACGAAGTGTGCTGGATTTACTGGCCCGACGGCTGACGCCGTAGCCAAGCGCACGGGGTTGCGTTATTGCTGTGATGTGTGTAGGGAGGTGGAGAACGAAATGTGTTCGTTTATGCGTCAAACGAAGACTGGTTTTAGGGAACTGTTTGGAAGTTTTCGCAAACTTTCCGACCAGTTCTCAGCGCTTGATTCGTTTTTCAATAACCTTAAGTTATTGAATGAATCGCCAAAGCACAAGAAAACCTCGCGAAATCAAAAGTCTTCAGTTAGCGCCACCCAGCTCCCTCTAATTGATCAGCCAGGCACGCCAGTGACCCAGCCGTTGATCTCGTTCACCAATCCCCCAATAGTAACGAGGTCTTCGGCTCAAACGGTTTCGCGTCCCGATAATGTCATTGAGTGTGAGCAACCCGTGACGCCCATAATTTCTGACAAGTCTGCTGTGGTCTCGTTGCCCGTGCCACAATTAATAGTTTTACCGAAGGCGTGTTCAAGTTCCGGTTTACCAGAAGAGAACCTATGCTCTGGAGTTACACCCGAGGCCTAAAAAGATTCTAGGTGTTCCACAAAGGAAACAAATTTTTGTTTCCAGGCTTGCCCCTGACCTCACATCAAATGATGTAACAGCCTATATCCAAGGAAATACTCATGCCTTGAATATCAAAGTGGAAAAATTTAAGTTTTCTTATGAGAGGGACATATCATCCTTCAAAACAAGTGTCCCCAACGAACTCATGGGCATTATATGCTCGGCTCAATTTTGGCCGGAGCATGTAATTGTCAAAGAGTTCGAAACAAAGAAGAAGAAAATTCGCCCACCGATTAATCTTCTTTTGCTGTCTCTAGCTTCAGCCCAAACAAAAACAAGAAAGCAAGGCTACCTTCGGCTCGCCGAAGGTTTTATACCCTTGCAGTTATACTACAGTTATATAAAATACATTTGGATTGCTGCTGGTTTCTGTTTGCATACAAAAACCCTGATTTCATCCGATTGTTCCTATGGCAGCTATATGTTATAGTGGTCCGATTTTGATACAATTTCGACAGCACATTAAAAACGTAATAAGAATAAGATTTGCCAAATCTTGTTGCAATATCTTGAAAAACAACAAAAATCGGCCGATAGCTTCTATGACAGCTATACGATATATCGGTCCGATCTGGCTCGTTCCGACTTATTTACAGCGTACAGTAATAAGTAGCTTGAGTGCCAAGTTTCATGAAGATAGCTCAAAAACTGAGACTAGTTTGCGTTGCAACAGACGGACGGACGGACGGACGGACGGACGGACGGACGGACGGACGGACAGACGGACATCCATTTTTCGACTCCTCTGGTGATGCTGATTCAGAATATATATACTTTATAGGGTCGGAGATGGCTCCTAAGATGCGTTGCAAACTTCTGGCTAAAATTAATATACCCTTTGCAAGGGTATAAAAACTAACATACTCCTTAACTCTTTCATATCAAAATGTTAGAGGTCTATGTACTAAACTTTCAACTTTATATATCAACAGTCTTTCTTTTTCTTCTCAAATTGTTGTGTTTACTGAGACTTGGTTAAAACCGGATATCCTAAACTCCGAAGTTTTTCCAAGCAAGTTTACAACCGACAGGTGTGATCGACCTGACCGTCGTGGTGGAGGAATCCTTATTGCAGTCGATTCCACCATCAATTCGGAACTTTTACAGCCGGAGATTCAACTTGCTATTGAATTCCTCTGTGTAAAATTACACTTTCCCGGTTTTTTTCATTATATAACCTGTTCCTATATTCCGCCGTCATCGGATGTATCTGTCTATTTGCAACATTTGTCTACAATAAAGACTATTTTTAATCTGTTATCAGACAGAGATCACCTTTCAGTCCTTGGGGACTTTAATATACCAGATTGCAATTGGACAACAAGTGTTGATTCAAATTCTCTGCTGCCCTCACGGCACCACGACCTTTTTGACGGTCTGTTTGATATGTCATTGTCGCAGGTCAAACATAAATTAAACTGTAGTAACAGATCGTTCGACTTATGCTTTGTCTCCGATCCATCTAGAGTGAATTTAGTCAAGACTGAACCACTTTCTTTCCCAGAAGATCCTTACCATCCTACTCTGGAAGTGTCTTTTGATTTTGGGGCTTGTATGGATAAACATGAAAAATTGTGTAAGCGCGTACGCTGCTTTAGAAAAGCAGATTTTAATTTATTAAACTCTTTAATTTCACAATTTGATTGGTCGGAATTATATTTGTCTACTGATGTATCAGTAGCGACCAATATTTTTTATAAAAATATTAATTCATTTTTTTAATATTTGCGTTCCGTGCTTTTATTCATCATCCCCGAGTAAGCCGCCATGGTTTACAAGAGAGTTATCACGGTTAAAAAATTTAAAGTCAAGCCTTTACAAAAAATTTAAATGTAGTAACTCGCCCTTAGCCTTTTCACGCTACTTAAGCGCGCGGTAAGACTTTACAGTCTTAAACGCGAAATGTTATAAAAACTATTTAGCTCGTTGTAAGGTTCAGTTCATTCAGAACCCCAAACAGTTTTATAGTTTTGTAAACACGAAGCGTAAGTGTTTCGCATTTCCTACTAACTTAACGTTTGAAAATGCTAGTGCAAATACGGACCAAACCATGGCCGATATGTTTGCAAAGTTTTTTCAAACGACTTACTCACCTTCTACACATACTACTCATTTTTTTTCATGCAACATTCCAAGTTCGAATGGTATCTTCTCCCCCATTCTAAACAAAAGCTCCCTTGTCAAGGATCTTTATTTAGTTAAGCCAGTTTTTTCACCTGGACCTGACAGTGTTCCCGCTTGTATACTTCGGTTCTGTGCCAACTCCTTAAGTAAGCCATTGCTCAAACTATTTTCGCTGTCCTTAGAAACTTCACTCTTTCCTTCCATTTGGAAGGAATCTTTTATTATCCCCATATTGAAAAAGGGCAGCAAGTCTGTAGCAAGCAATTATAGAGGTATCTCTAAGTTGTCGGCTATATCTAAATTTTTCGAGAATGTTATAACTCCTCACTTGCAACATTTATGCAGATCCGTTATTTCACCTTTTCAACACGGATTTATTAAACGTCGTTCAACTACGACAAACTTGCTTGAGCTGACATCCTTTGTGGTAAAAGGATTTCAGGAAAAACTTCAAACTGCTGTCATTTATACTGATTTCAGTAAAGCTTTTGACTCAGTGAATCATTTCCTTTTGGCACATAAGCTTGACCTTCTAGGTTTTTCACCTAAATTACTTAGTTGGATTGTAAGCTATCTGACTGACAGAACTCAAAGAGTCCTCTTTAAAACCAGCCTCTCAATTCCACTTCACGCCACATCTGGCGTTCCTCAAGGGAGTCATCTCGGCCCCTACTTTTTACGCTTTTCATCAATGACCTGCCTTCGGTCATACATAATTCTCGTACTCTTATGTACGCGGATGATGTAAAGCTTTGTTATCAATTTAAAGACGACCACTGTCACTAACACTAGCAAGCCGACCTAAATAGTTTTCATTCGTGGTGTTGTGCCAATTTCTTAAACCTGAACAGCTCTAAATGCAAGCTGATGACATTCTCTCGAGCCAATCCAATGTATACTTCTTATTCTCTTTGTGGTTCTGTCTTGGAAAGAATTACCCTAGTTGATGATTTGGGGGTCCGTTTGGACCGAAAACTAAAGTTTTCCAATCATATTTCTAATATGGTCAATAAAGCCATGGGTGTTCTAGGCTTAATTAAGAGATGGTCTAAGGAATTTGACGATCCTTATCTTACAAAGACCCTCTACATCTCACTTGTTCGTCCTATTCTTGAATATGGTTCATGCGTATGGTGTCCCCAGTACACTATTCATAAAGAACGCATCGAGTCCGTACAAAAGAACGTTTTATTGCTTTCCTATAACAATAGACTCTTATTATTAAATTTGCCTTCCCTAACTAATCGCAGAACCATGCTAGGGGTATTATTTATTAACAACCTTATGCAAGGTGACATTGACAGTGAGGCCCTTGTAATGCAGCTTCACTCTGTCCCTTGCAGAAGTACTCGTAATTATCTTTCACTAACTCTTCTTTATTGTAGATCGAACTATGCACTGCACAATCCGTTCAAGGTATTATGTTCGGACTACAATTAACTTCAACATGTCAGAGCTGGCACTATCCCTATTGCCACTATGAAGTCTTTAATTCTTCTCTATCTAGCACGTAATTAGTAATATTATTTCCTCGATATTCTTTTTTATTATTTTTTATATTTTGCATGCTCCTATCCTATCTCCTATCCGCGTCTTCTTTCTTTATCGCGTTAGTTTCTTCTCGTGTGTCTATTCGCATTTTTATCGCGTTTCCGTGTCGTCTGTTACGCGACGGTGCCTCTCGGTCGGTTAGGCGGCAGGTGGACTTCGTCTGGGTTTCGCGCGCAACAAGCATCGGCTTGGTGTCGTTGGACCACTTGTTAATACATTCATTGTATTCAACGTCCAAAAAAATATAGATGACGATCCAGTCGACGGCAAAGACTGTGTCAAGGCGGAATTTAAAAAAAAAAAAGCAGCCAGGCGCACTGGAAGAAAATATGGATTGCTTGATTAGATCAGTAGTAGATGTGGCGGTTGCGCAAGCGGCGAATACATACCGAAAAATGTATGAGTTGCAGATAGCTCAAGCCCTGAAGGATGAGATGAGGCAGGGCCAATTTGCTTGAATAAGCTGCTCAATGACGTAATTAGGCTGCTAAACGCCGCGTCTGGGTCATGCAAAGTATCGAAAGAGCGAGGAAAGCAAATGGACGCGTCCAGCAGGCCCAAAGGGCATCGAACGCCAAGATTTTCGCGCGCCGACGCCACCACCGTCTGCCATCAAGAGATGCGGATATACAAAATGGACCACCTTATAATTGGCCGAGAGATGACCACACGGAAGCGGACAATGCGAACGTAGTGAATCCGACTCCGTATACCAGAGTAGAGCGGTGGGGCGTGTCATTTGACGCCTAGGACCGCTATAACTCCGTAGAGGATTTTATCTTCCGGTTCGAGTTCCTCCAGAGGCAGTTCCGATGTCCATGGTCAGAAATCCTGTCCACCTTCCATGTGCCCCTTACCGGGAGGGCGAGAGAGTGGTACTGGGTACACGTACGCCACTAAACGGTCCCAGCTACATACAACTGCGTCAGGCGCTGCTCGACCGTTTCCGCAGCCACCAGACGGAGCATGAACGCAAGCACGAGCTCCTGCGACGGAAACAGCAAACAGGAGAGAGCGTTGAGGAATCTGTCCACCAAATGAGTAGACTGGCGTCGAGACATAACAAGCCCATGGCGGAGAGACACCTGGTCAAAATAATAAAAAAGGGTCTCAAGGAGAGTGTCGGACGCCGTGAACGAGCTGCGGGACGAGGCAGCAGAAGTTGAGCGCAGTTTTGGGCGTCGAGGGTGAACACCATACGTCCAACAGCTAACGCCTTCCTCCACCTTCAGGCCTTGCGTCCACGAGGTGGTATTGCCACAAGTTCATGAGGAAGACACATCACTCCCGACTGTTGAAGAGCTGCGCTAAGAACACACAAAGGCCCCAGACAAGATAGTGTGCTGGAACTGCGGTGCGACTGGACACAGGTTTCGCAACTACGCCCAAATTGTTCGACCCTTCTGGAACGAGGCTGCAGAGAGTTGCTGGAGAGCATCGACGTGCCAATGACAAGGTACTTTGCGAAAGTTCGCACGGTTCGTTCCATTATTGGTCACGCGAAGTTGCCTGTGGAATATTTGGGAAAAATAAGAATGGTTTAGGGATCGATTTCTGGCGAATATTCGAGCTTGCACCCGAAATTATCGGACGACAGGCTACAGAGGGCAAAGCGAAAGACGCCGCGGAGCTCCAGGTCCAGGATTTGGAACACTACGCCGAGGACGCAGCCGACGTGCATAAATAAGACCCAAAGAGGAGGGAAATATATCCCGAATACCAGCAACAGCTCGACAATGTGTAAAGGCAGTTTCTATCGTTTGAGCAACATGGTATCGGCAGGACTCAACTCAATACCCACTCCATCGAGTAGGTGCAACCGAAGGACGATAGTGTCAAGGCCTATTAAGAACCGCTTTTGTGTCTGTTAATTGCATTTGGTGAATGTCATTGTCCCTATTCAGCGGCAGGGACTCCTTGAGGAAATGCTATTTTTGTAATTTGTTGATGTGTTTTGTTTATATGTTTAAGCTTTGTTTATGACGTTTTGGATATATCAAAATCAATCACCCCATTTAACTAGAGGCATTTACTTACAAACAGCGGGAACTTAGTTGCGCACCTAATACTTTGCTCAGTTTGTGGTTATTGTGAATAAGGCTTGTGAACCGACCGGTGTTCTTGATAGAATTTGACTGCCTTTTCTCTCTCTCTTTTCTTCCATCGCACATCTCGCAATCAGCTGTGTCCGATTGCGAGCTTTGCACAGTGGGACAAGCATAACCAATCAGCACTAAAATTTATACACGTGCCTCTCACGCTCAAGTTTAGTTTCATACCCCTGGTCTGAAATATACTTTGAAAAAATTTAGAGGATCGTGTACAATTTTTAATTAATGCAAGTCTAAGAGATGTGGACGAATCATGAGTGGAGAGGACTTTTAAACTAAAGTCGAACTCTAGGTCAATAGGTTTTTGGCATGGACGTATTCCAATTCATTGCCCGACAAGTCCTCCAACCAATAAAAGGTGTTGCCCAATCTTCCTTTAACGTCGAATTTTGTGAAAGTGGCAGCAGCCTTGCTCACTTCGAAGTGGCGCTTGATCACTAGTTGGGCAACTTTAAAGGAGGTAGATTTGGCAATCAGGTTATAGCTGCGTTGATTCTGCTCGTACGACTTAAGAAGATTTTTATCGATCTTCGAGCGAATCAACTACAAACTATCCGGCTCTACCATGTTTGCTCCGGCATCGCCAAGCATGCTAAGCAGATGCATGCGACATCATTTGTTGCCCATAGACAACCAAATATGGTGACATGCTGACTGATGCAAAGACTTTCGTAGCGACGAATTGATGCTACCTAGGACTTCATCCCATTCCTGCCGATCACCCTGAACATATGCTCCCAGAGCCGCATTGATTGAACTCGCTCCGATGCGTTCGATTGCAGAGCATACACATCCGTGCAGATGTGACGGACTCCGTACATCCTCAGGAAGGTCGAGAACTCATGGGGTAACGACATAAGTTCGCCATCATAATTCCGCCACTCGATCTTATGCCGTTTTGGGGCGTCACAATCTCGCCAATATGAAAACGACATTATTCCACCGCTGGCGACCTTTCGTCTTCGCTAGGCGAAATTTTGTTGTCCAGATATTATTCGTGGCGATGCTCAAAGACGTCATAAGCTCGCCAATACATGCCATTACTCCACCCTCTGCAAATTTATGATTATTCTGAATGTCATCAGTCTGCACGGACATACATATAACCCTTACATAACGGATGCCGATAAGCTGTTGAATATTAGCTAGTGCATTTCTGCAATAAAGGATATTGCATTTATTTTAAAAGCTAACACAAGAATTTATTATTTTATCATTTGAATTCTATTACCAATACTACAACTTTATTTTTAGGAAACAAAATGTATTATGTATTACTTATAAAGAAAAACATTTCTTATAAAGTCTGTTACAACCTGGTTGCTCATCCGACATTGGGGTGGAATTTTCAAGGCATGTGCTTTGTCTATTATATAATCCCAACAAGAATTGAGGCTTTTAAATGCTTGCAAGGCTGCAACAAAACTGATTTGGGATTGGTCAAGCAGACATTGCAAGGATTTTGCTGGATTGCGTCCGACTCTGACATTTGGCTAAGATTTGAGTAATTAGCCGAAAACTCGGAAATACCGAGAGCAGACATGTCCTCCAACATGAATTCGTAATTTTTAACCGATTCTTGGTTCAATAAATTCAGTTTCTTAAAATGTTTATTTAGTGCCAGTGTTTGACAGAAAAATCCTTGCACGTCAAGTTTTTTTTGTCTCTATAAGATCCATTGCATTCATTATTTTTTTTGAGCGGTCCTTCAAAAATGAAATAAGTTAGAAATATTTATAAGAACCATATAAATATAATAACCTTATGCTTATCCTTTAATTAATTTGAAAAACCTTGGTCCCTTGGCATGAATTTTATTTCCTAAGTTTTATTGGTATGCCTCCATAAAAATTGTCGTTCTAAGAGATCTTAAATATAAATGGAAGTGGCCATATCAACAATCATGTAATGTAACTCATATTGTAGAAAAAAAACATGAATATTAAAAAAAAAAAAAACAAGTGGGTAAGGCAACAGTCGAGCGCCCGAAATTAAGATACCCTTCTCCCAATTCCTAAAATCCGTTACAAACGTGTAATCACACTTATAATTTGAAACAAATATTTCTGCACACATTATTCTATTACATATGGCTTACTCGCTTTCAATCACACACACACGCGCGTAAAGAGTAAAGCGACGCGTCGCGACGTCGACGTCAACTGCTCAAAGCAGCGCGCAGGCGCTAATGGTTCGCTCGGATTGTAATTTGGAGGATATGTTCATATTGCATTCAGCTTTATACATAGCAAAGCAAAACTTAATAATTTCAATACTTTGCTTTGCGTAAATTTCCGATTTGCGGGGGCGGTGGGCGTGGTATCAAACATTTGACATGAACTTGATCTGCCTGTGATATATAGGAACATTCATACCAAATTTGGTGTCTGTAGCTTTTAATAGCTGAGATCTGTTGTCTCATACAGACGGACAGAGAGACGGACATGGCTCAACTCGGCTAGTGATCCTGAGCAAGAATATATATATACTTTATGGGGTCTGCCACGCCTCCTTATGCCTGGTACATACATTTGCACAAAGTTAGTATACCCTTTTTTGACCATTTTCAATGGTCGAAGGGTATAACAAGGTTAATGTATTTAAATTTCTTCTTGTTGTGTTACCCTTTCCACAAATCAAGCGAGGCATGCGCTAGCAACCTAATACCTCTCATGATTTGATACTGAGTTCTTTTTATGGCTACCAAATCATTAATAATATACTGTTTCTGTTGCTTTCTTTTTAAATCCACGCGTTTTTATTTTCTTCCTGTATTCTCAATGTTTTCACAAGCTTCTTGCCGCAAATTTTCACCTTATCTTCTAACTCTCTAATCATAAATTCGCTTATTAAATCTTAGACCCTTATTATAACGAACCGCATTGTGACTCCAGTTATTAACTTAAAAGGTGCTATTTTCGTGCTTCTTGGCTCTGTATTATTTATGACTTGCTGCACTTGTCCTAAATTTGTATACCACAATCCTGGATTGTCGCTACTTAACTTGGACAACATTGGAACTACCAGCTTTTGCATCCGTTTCACCTGACCATTTCCGCGGGGTACACCGGTGGCAATGAGCAAATGTTAAATATTTTCATTTTCACAATTTTCGTTTAAGGTATTCGAGGTAAAGGCGGAACCTCTAATAGAGACAACACGGTAGGGGTTCTGAAAATTAACTGCTTGTTTTTTTCAATCACTCTATAACCTTATCGACACCTGTACCACGGGTTGGATACAACCAAACAAAACCTATCTAACACAACTAAAATGTGATTATATCCCAAATTCGTTAGTTCCATTGGGCTAACATGGTCAATATGGTATGTCATAAACGGTATATTATCTTTGTCGATTGCTATCAAAAACCCTTCCTTTTTACCAGTTTTCGCGTTAACTGTTACGCAACGAACACAACTTTACGACACGATCAACTTTTCCTTCCAATTTCGAAATGAAATACGACTTGTCCACTAAATCTTGCGTTGTTGCAGCCGAGAAATTAACTTGTTTATAAGCAGTAACAATTATCTTGTTTTCCATCTGACCATAGAACTTAGCATCTTGCCTAGAAACATCTGATAATGGCTTATCCATTGATGAATTTTTTAAAGTAAGACGTTAACCCTAAGAAACGTTGTATACCCTTTTTATCTTTGGGTTCCAGAAATTCTGAAACGGCCTGTATCTTTTCTTTACTTGGGGTTATGGTTCCATCTTGTACGATATATCCCAAAAAATATACTCTTCGTTGTAAAACCTTGCATTTGCTTCAATTAATTCGAAGTCCATTCTGAGAAGATACTTCTAACACTTGCTTAAATTTTCTTTACTCCTCATCGACATCATTACTAGGCACAAAAACATCATCCATGTAAAGTGTTACAATGCCATTAGCGAGCAATTCTCATAGAACAGCCATTATAAACCTAAACAAATACAAATTCGTACTGCCCACTTTAAATCACGAGCGACGTATATTTTGTGGAACCTGTTTCTACGGGCACATGGAAAACCCATTGGTCACATCTAATGTAAAAAAAAATCTCATTTAATTTGCGATAGTCGCAGCATAGATGTTTTTCCCATTTTTCCTAGCCATCAGGACTACTGGTGAAGCATACTCGTATGTACTTGGCTGTATTAATCTTTCCTTTAAACATTCTCACACCTGCTCATCACTATACAACTGTCGCCTGGGATACTGCTCAACTGGAACGTCATCTCTCCAAACAATTTTTGTCTCGACAGGGGCATCTGTGTTACAAATCGGACAATATTGTTAGATCATCTCCAATACCGTATTATCGACACCCCTAGTTTATCCTCTTGAACTACATTAGCATTTGTTTCTTTCTTGATATCTGGTTGTGCTGTAAATTTGCTGCTCGGTGTCCTGCCTCACCACATTTAAAACAAACAAAATTATTTTTCTTACAGTCTTTCATTACGTGAGAACTATCGCCGAATTTAAAACATTTCCTGGATGTTCCAGACTTTACCTGACCTTTGCGTTGATCTTTTTCTTGCTTCTGACGTTCCCCAGTTTCAGTTTGTGTATATTTCTGTTATACCATAATATATTCGTATTCCCTTCCGAATCTGGAAAACCCTTTACGTAATAGTCAATTAAACTGGGCTCATATATATTGACTGGCTTTGCGATTTCTTTCAGAGCATACAAATATTCAAGTGATTTGTTTTTTTTTTCAGACGCTCGTCCAATCTTCTATGAACCTTAACTGATGACTCTTTGTTTGAAAACTCTTTACTCTTCTCGTCAAGTTGCATTATGAAATAGTTAGAAAACAATCAAAATTAGTAAAAGTATACAACACTATACTACTATTAGTTAACCCATCCTTTACACCAGCACTGCCTCTGTCGATGCTCGCGCTAGTTTCGCCTCAGCAGCTTTGCCTCTGTCGACGCACACACCAGCTTTGCCTCTGAAGTTTCATGCAACAGCGCTGCCTTTGCCGACGATCGCACCACTCTCTGCCTCTGTCAAAGTTCGCACCAAGTCCTGCCTCTGCCTACTCACACAAAAACACTGCTTCTGTCGACCAGTTCTGCCTCGATTAATGCAGCAATTTGGACTCTGCTGACTTTCACAAACAACAACTTCGCCTCTGTCGACGCACGCGCCAGCTCTGCTTCTGCCAACTTAAGCAGCAAGTTTGCCTCTGCCAAGCACGCGCCAGTTCTGCTTCTGTCAAATAATGATTCAACGATCAACGATGATTTCAACAGGTACTACTTTAAGCATTATTTTAGATTTTGCTGGTTTTATAGTATTTACCAAAACTTCTTTTGCAGCGTTCTCTTTACATGGTTTTTCTTCTGAATGCAACAATGAATGCAGTTTCTTGCATCCATCCTTTTTACATTCCTTCTTATTTTTGCAAACATTTTGTCTATGTCCTTTTCGAAAGCATCCAAAACATAGTTGATGTTTCTTTACCATAGACCATTTTTCTTCTGTTTTCGCTTTAGAAAATAAGCTGCATCTGTCAAAAAAATGATCTCCGTGACACTCATAGCATTCAGGTTTATATTTCGTTTCTTTATTGGATTCTTCATCCTTAGTGGCCTGCATAACAACTCTTTGATCTTTGTTCTTCTTCTTTGATTCGTCTGCTGAGAATACGATCATCGTCCTTGCAATGCTCGTGGCCATAGTGCTGATCCATGTAATAAAGTCCTTTAAATATGGGTAATTTCAAAGAGTCGTTGTTCACTGTATTGTGGTATACATACATATATATACATACATATATTGACATAAAAAACATACAGTCGGTATACATTGTCACACTTTGTTGCAATGTTTATAAGCACCGAAATACGATCAGGCAAGAATGCCGATCCGCCGTCTTAGTGCCGGCACTGTAACATGTGCTACCCTTAGGAACTTCACTCATTTCTTCCATTTGGTATCTTTTTATACCCTTCGACCATTGAAAATGGTCAAAAAAGGGTATACTAACTTTGTGCAAAATGTATGTAACAGGCATAAGGAGGCGTGGCAGACCCCATAAAGTATATATATTCTTGCTCAGGATCACTAGCCGAGTCGATTGAGACATGTCCGTCTGTCTGTCCGTCTGTCCGTCTGTATGAGACAACAGATCTCAGCTATTAAAAAAGCTAGGGATACCAAATTTGGCATGAAGGTTCCTTTAAATCATAGGATCAAATTTATTTCAAACGTTTGATGCCACGCCCACCGCCCGCGCAAATCGGTTATTTGCGATTATTAAGTAAAGTATTAAACCCATAATGTTCTGCTTTGGTATGTATAAAGCTTAATGCAATTTGAACATATTCTCCAAATTACAATCCGATCGGACCAATAATACAGAAGTTATTCAAGTCAACGTTTTCAGTACATATGTTCCGTACGGGCAGCAGCCGACGCGCTGCTTTAAGCAGTTGACGCCGACGTCAACGTTGCGTCGTGTCGCTTTACTCTTTACGCGCGTCGCTGTGTGAGTGCGAGCGAGTAAGCTATATGTACTAGAAGTATTTGTGCAGAATTCTCTGTTTGAAATTATGAGTGTGGTTACACGTTTGTAACGGATTTTGAAAATTGGGAGAAGGGTATCTTACTGTCGGGCGCCCGACTGTAGCCTTACCCACTTGTTTTTTATTTCCTTGCTTAAAAAGGGAAGCAAGTCTGATGCAACTGCGTTATCGAGGTATACCTTAAATTTTCGAGAATATTTTAACTCCTCACTTGCAACATTTCTGTAGATCCGTCATTTAGCCTTTTTCGCACGGATTTGTGAGACGTCGTTCAACTACGACAAATTTGCTTGAGCTGACATCCTTTGTGGTAAATGGATTTCAGGAAAATCGTCAAACTGATGTTATTTATTAAGACTTCAGTAAAGCTTTTGACTCTGTGAAGCATTCCCTACTGGAACAGAAACTATTCTAGGTTTTCTACTTAAACTATGTGAGGCCCGTGTATTATTTTTTAAACCCTTCGACCTTTGAAAATGGTCAAAAAAGGGTATACTAACTTTGTGCAAAATGTATGTAACAGGCATAAGGAGGCGTGGCAGACCCCATAAAGTATATATATTCTTGCTCAGGATCACTAGCCGAGTCGATTGAGATATGTCCGTCTGTCTGTCCGTCTGTTTGTTTGAGACAACGACGCCGACGTCGACGTTGCGTCGTGTCGCTTTACTCTTTACGCGCGTCGCTGCGTGCGTGCGAGCGAGTAAGCTATATGTAGTAGAAGTATTTGCGCAGAATTCTCTGTTTGAAACTATGAAAGTGGTTAAACGTTTGTAACGGATTTAGAAAATTGGGAGAAGGGTATCTTACTGTCGGGCGCCCGACTGTAGCCTTACCTACTTGTTTTTTATTTTTTATTTAGCGAGCAATTTGCTTACAAATTTCATAACCGTTTCGAAACGCAGGAATTCAAATTTAAATTTGAATATGAACAATGGTTTACACCACACCCAGAGTCACACCGAAAATTGACCGGTCTGGCAACTCCAAATCGGCCGACCCGAACGATCAGTGTTGGGAAGTGGAGTGGGGATATATCGATTGCATGGGCCACCTGACGTGCTCGATATTCTTATTTTCACTAAAAAAAATGATTGCAGATAAAGAATCGAAACAAAGGGATGATTGGGCGCTTGCCAGCTGTTTCTTTGACAACAACTAAACAAAGCACAAACACACACATGCGAGCGCATTTTCAGTCTGTGGGCTTCGACTCTGAAAGAGAAAAATGGACTTGGTGCTGGGCCATGCAATTGCCAAACTTCACAAGCTACGCATACTTTCATATGCAAGCATGTGCATACATAACGCATACATTGAAACGACGGAACAGCGCATCAAAAAACATCCGTGCTCATCGTTCCGCAGTCGTTGTCCGACTGAATTGATGTAGCCGTGTTTTCGGAGTTGATACTCGTGTCTCGTTCCGACAGAGAGCCGAGACCCGATGGTATCTGAAAATCGGCATAGCGTTAGCAGGCATGTTAACGCTGTTTAACGCCTCTATGTGTTTTCTGCTTAGTGGTACAAGCTTTTCAAATCATTGTTTGGCAGCTTCTAACCTCGCTCTTGCCTTTTAGACAACCACGTGTGGCCAGAGGAGCGCTAGCGCTTTCGCGCCTTTTTTTTACCCTTGCAGAGGGTATATTAATTTTAGCCAGAAGTTTGCAACGGACCTTAGGAGACATCTCCGACCCTATTAAGTTTATATATTCTGAATCAGCATCACCAGAGGAGTCGAAAAAGGGATGTCCGTCTGTCCGTCCGTCGGTTGCAACGCAAACTAGTCTCTCAGTTTTAAACTATCTTCATGAAACTTGGCTTCTTATTGCTGTACGCTGTAAATAAGTCGGAACGAGCCAGATCGGACCGATATATCGTATAGCTGTCATAGAAGCCATCGGCCGTTTTTTGTTGTTTTTCAAGATATTGCAACAATATTTGGCCATTTTTACTTATTACGTTCTTAATGTTCTGTCAAAATCGGACCACTATAACATATAGCTGCCATAGGAACAATCGGCTGAAATCAGGGTTTTTATACGCAAACAAAAACCAGCAGCAATCCAAATGTATTTTCTATTATATTTACCATAGTATAACTGCAAGGGTATAAAACTTCGGCAAGCCGAAGGTAGCCTTGCTTTCTTGTTTTCTTTGAAAGCGACAGTGCATGCTTGTGGTGTTGCGGAGGTGCAGAGCATTTTGTTTGCTGTTTTTTTTTTTTGTTGTGAGTTGATAGAAAATATGTCTAGACAGCCACCTGACGTGCGTTTCCCAAACTAGTCTCTCAGTTTTTAAACTATCTTCATGAAACTTGGCTTCTTATTGCTGTACGCTGTAAATAAGTCGGAACGAGCCAGATCGGACCGATATATCGTATAGCTGTCATAGAAGCTATCTGCCGATTTTTGTTGTTTTTCAAGATATTGCAACAAGATTTGGCCATTTTTACTTATTACGTTCTTAATGTTCTGTCAAAATCGGACAACTATAACATATAGCTGCCATAGGAACAATCGGCTGAAATCAGGGTTTTTATACGCAAACAAAAACCAGCAGCAATCCAAATGTATTTTATATTATATTTACCATAGTATAACTGCAAGGGTATAAAACTTCGGCAAGCCGAAGGTAGCCTTGCTTTCTTGTTTTCTTTGAAAGCGGCAGTGCATGCTTGTGGTGTTGCGGAGGTGCAGAGCATTTTGTTTGCTGTTTTTTTTTTTGTTGTGAGTTAATAGAAAATATGTCTAGACAGCCACCTGACGAGCGTTTCCCAACGTCTATATACAAACAAACGCACACTTGCGTACTTGAAGTACACAAACACACAATTTGCATACATTCATATTTTTCACACTTATCTTTTCATTCATTTATTCGTTTTTTGTTTACTTATTAGTTTCAAAATTGTTATAGTTTTTTTAATTTCGCTTTCATTTCCTATTTTTGTTATACCCTTGCAGAGGGTATATTAATTTTAGCCAGAAGTTTGCAACGCACCTTAGGAGACATCTCCGACCCTATAAAGTATATATATTCTGAATCAGCATCACCAGAGGAGTCTAAAAATGGATGTCCGTCTGTCCGTCCGTCCGTCCGTCCGTCCGTCTGTTGCAACGCAAACTAGTCTCTCAGTTTTTGAGCTATCTTCATGAAACTTGGCACACTAGCTTCTTATTGCTGTACGCTGTAAATAAGTCGGAACGAGCCAGATCGGACCGATATATCGTATAGCTATATTGCAACCAGATTTGGCAAATCTTATTCTTATTACGTTGTTAATGTGCAGTCGAAATTGTATTGTATAAAACCTTCGGCAAGCCGAAGGTAGCCTTGCTTTCTTGTTTAATAGCTGAGATCTGTTGTCTCATACAGACGGACAGACAGACGGGCATGTCTCAATCGACTCGGCTAGTGATCCTGAGCAAGAATATATATACTTTATGTGGTCTGTCACGCCTCCTTATGCCTGTTACATATATTTTGCACAAATTTAGTATACCCTTTATTGACCATTTCCAATGGTCGAAGGGTATAACAAAAACGGCAATATTTATCTTACATGAAAATATAAAAGTGGTAGCTTTCGTATTAAATTAAGAATTGAGTACGCGTGTAAATGCAAATTATCGCGGTTTCTCCTTCTGATTTTCGGTTAGCGCACATATTTACATATTGACCGCTAACTTGGAACATCTGTGAATACATAAATTACAAACGTACCTATTGGCGTTTGCATATGCACACATACATTTGTCAGCGCTTGGATAATTTTCGTTTGTTTGCTCACACAACGCATGGGTATTGATTTCCATTTCAACAACACAGCCTGGACATTCCATGGGTATTTCAAATTGGAAAATACCGAAAAATAGAAAGCTGGCAGATCCAGAATTTAATAGGTCAACTAAGGAGGACATCATTTTGTGAGCAGAATTGTTTTACAAAATATTGTGCGTTGGGCAAATAAAACTAAGTTCTTAACTTTCCACAATGCAAAAAATCCTGCCATGATGGATAGTAGCAGGGAATTGTACTGAACAAGTGCCTAGGCATAAGTGTTTAATGGGCCAAGCTAATTGTTCTCTCGACTCGTTAGTTAACCGTTTCTGGGAATTGGATCAGTGTCCGTTCGAGTCAAAGGCTGTTCGCCAAACAGCTGAACAATAGGCCTGTGAACTCTTTGAAAACTAAGTTTTTTAATGTAATTAATGTAGGTTTTGAAAACAAAAAAATGTTTCCATTCTAAAATACCACTTTAAATACTCCTTCAACGGCTTTTGCAATAGTCCTTCCGGATTCGGATTAAGGAGGCCCAAAAACATATGAAAACATATATCACATGACCAGGTCATGACCCCCCATTATTTTTTGGCGCTTTCAAGATTTTTCATGTTTTTTGAGGTTATGTCAAAATTTAGACGTGCAGGATACATTTTGATTAAAAAATCGAATTTAGAAGGTCAAAATACATGAGAAAACATATATCGCATGACCAGATCATGACTCTATATCTTTTTGGGGAAATTTTTAAAATTTTTCAGTTTTGTGAGGTTATGTCGAAATCCAGACGTGATGACGTTATTCCGACCCCGGATTCGGATTATGCGACCCAAAATACATAGACCTGCATATACCGCATGCCCAGATCATGACAAAAAAAAAATTTTGTGGGGCTGTGTTATCAAAGAATGCAGTTCTTTAAAACATGTACTATGTATGACTTTATTAAAGAATATTTAGATTTGGGAAACATGTCCTTTCTGAAGTCAACTCCTCTAGGACAGCATTATTATATTCCTCATCAATGCGTTCTTAGGCCTAAAAGTTCCCCCACAAAGCTTCGTGTAGTTTTTGACGCTTCTAGTAAGACGTCAACAGCTGTTTCACTTCATGAAACACTGATGGTGGGGCTGACAACTCAGAGAGAGCTATATTCAACCCTTATTAGTTTTCGGTTGATTACTGCTGACATTTAAAAAATGTATAGGCAGATAAATGAAAAAGACGGAAATTTCCAATTTATTTTGTGGCGAGAAAATACTTCACAAAATATTTACGCATACCGACTTAATACAGTCACATACGGTACAGCTTCTGCACCTTTTCTGGCGATACGCTGCTTGTTTGAGCTGGCCAACATGCACGCACAATCACATCCTATTGGATCAGATGTGATTAAAAAGTGCTTATATGTTGATGATATGTTGGCAGGTGCAGATAGTGTAAAAAAACATAACACTATTTGCACTGACGTTAAAAAAAATAAGAAAGCAAAGCTACCTTCGGCTTGCCCAAGTTTTATACCCTTGCAGTAATACTAAATATAAAATACATTTGGATTGCTGCTGGTTTCTGTTTGCATACAAAAACCCTGATTTCAGCCGATTGTTCCTATGGCAGCTATGTTATAGTGGTCCGATTTTGATACAATTTTGACAGCACATTAAGAACGTAATAAGAATAAGATTTGCCAAATCTGGTTGCAATATCTTGAAAAACAGCAAAAATCGGCCGATAGCTTCTATGACAGCTATACGATATATCGGTCCGATCTGGCTCGTTCCGACTTATTTACAGCCTACAGCAATAAGAAGCTTGTGTGCCAAGTTTCATGAAGATAGCTGAAAACTGAGAGACTAGTTTGCGTTGCAACAGACGGACGGACGGACGGACGGACGGACGGACGGACGGACAGACAGACGGACAGACGGACATCCATTTTTCGACTCCTCTGGTGATGTTGATTCGGAATATATATACTTTATAGGGTCGGAGATGTCTCCTAAGGTGCGTTGCAAACTTCTGGCTAAAATTAATATACCCTCTGCAAGGGTATAAAAATGGAATCAGGCAACCAAGTGTAGTGATCTGTCGTTCAAAATAAAATATAGTGACAAAGTAACTCTCAATATTGATGAGCAGAGTTCCGTCAAAACTCTTGGGATATGCTGGACTTCTCAAGAGGATGTATTGTATTTTAATATCATCCCGATGTGAATAGTTTTGCCTCGGTTAAGCCAACGAAACGCAACATATTGCCTGCAGCTTCCCGTTTGTTTGACACTGTTGGTTTGCTGTGTCCAGTTGTTACCAAGGCCAAAATGTTGTTGCAGAAGTTGTGGAGACTGAAGATAGACTGGGATGAAGCCATGCCAATGAGTCTTCACACAACATGGAATAAGTTTACCACGACATTGCGCGATTTACATAAAATCCGCATCCCTCGGTACGTATGTCAACGTATCAAAGGGTTCAGATACATGGCTTTGCTGATGCATCCAGTCATGCATATGGTTGTTGCTTATACTTGTGCGTTCAAATTTGCAACAACCGAGACGTTTGCATTACATTGCTCACTGTTAAGTCTAGGGTAGCTCCACTAAATGTGAGACAATATCCCGACCAGAGCTATGTACGGCACTCTTGCTGGCCAAGATCTGGCACCAATTTGCGACAACCTTAACAAAATTCAATATAGACAAGAAGGCAAGGCTACCTTCGGCTTGCCGAAGGTTTTATACCCTTGCAGTTATACTAAATATAAAATACATTTGGTTGCTGCTGGTTTCTGTTTGCATACGAAAACCCTGATTTCAGCCGATTGTTCCTATGGCAGCTATATGTTATAGTGGTCCGATTCTGATACAATTTTGACAGCACATTAAGAACGTAATAAGAATAAGATTTGCCAAATCTTGTTGCAATATCTTGAAAAACAACTAAAATCGGCCGATAGCTTCTATGACAGCTATACGATATATCGGTCCGATCTGGCTCGTTCCGACTTATTTACAGCCTACAGCAATAAGAAGCTTGTGTGACAAGTTTCATGAAGATAGCTCAAAAACTGAGAGACTAGTTTGCGTTGCAACAGACGGACGGACGGACGGACGGACGGACGGACAGACGGACGGACGGACAGACGGACATCCATTTTTCGACTCCTCTGGTGATGCTGATTCAGAATATATAAACTTTATAGGGTCGGAGATGTCTCCTAAGGTGCGTTGCAAACTTCTGGCTAAAATTAATATACCCTCTGCAAGGGTATAAAAATTGGAGTTTTTGGTCGGATTCACAGGTTGGTCACAAGGCGATTCTTCCACATTGGGCACATTTTTGGCACATAGAGTTGCATAAATTCAGGATTGTCAAATGGTATTGTGTGGTGTCACGTTTCAACAGATGCCTATCCGGCGGATTTAGTATCGAGAGGAAACGACATAGACGATTGTTAACTCGTATTGATCCGACGGACCAAGTTTCTTTAAGCTGAAGGAACACCAATTGCTTCAGCTTCACCAGGTGGAAGTAGCGTCGCAAGTCAAAACTTCCAAAGAAAAAAAAGTGCTGTTGTTGAGCTTAATTGTTTTATGGAGCTAATAAATCGTCACTCCAACTTTCCAAAATTGATTCGCATAATGGCTTATGTGCTTCGATTCTGTCACAAAGGGCTCAAAACAGATTCTCTTGTGGTGTCGGCATTTATTTCATTTTTAAAACTGATCGCCGTAGTACAAAGCACCTCGTTCACAAGCGAATTGAAATTATTAAGACAAGAAAGCAAGGCTACCTTCGGCTTGCCGAAGGTTTTATACCCTTGCAGTTATACAAAATAGTTATAAAAGTTCGATTTTGATAAAACTTTATTACACTTGGATTTGGATGTGGTAAGCCTATCAGGCTATATCTTGAAATATAACGAAAATCGGCCGATAGGCTCCTTGACAGCTATACGATGTATCGGGCCGATCTGGCCCGTTCCGACTTATTAAAAGAGGGCAGAAATAAGAAGCTAGTGAGCAAAGTTTCATGAAGATAGCTCAATAACTGGGGGACTAATTTGCGTTGCAACAGAGAGACGGACTGACTGATTGTTCCTATAACAGCTATAGAATATAAACGTCTGAGATATTAAAATGGAAAAACTAATGGCGGGTTACTGTGTAACATTAAAAAGTATTGATAATGTGCGGTATTTCCAAAAACAAAACAGGTTTGCATATAAAAACCCTGATTTCAGCCGATTGTTCCTATGGCAGCTATATGTTATAGTGGTCCGATTTTGATACAATTTTGACAGCACATTAAGAACGTAATAAGAATAAGATTTGCAAAATATTGTTGCAATATCTTGAAAAACAACAAAAATCGGCCGATAGCTTCTATGACAGCTATGCGATATATCGGTCCGATCTGGCTCGTTCCGACTTATTTACAGCGTACAGCAATAAGAAGCTTGTGTGCCAAGTTTTATGAAGATAGCTTAAAAACTGAGAGACTAGTTTGCGTTGCAACAGACGGACGGACGGACGGACAGACGGACATCCATTTTTCGATCGGTCGGAGATGTCTCCTAAGGTGCGTTGCAAACTTCTGGCTAAAATTAATATACCCTCTGCAAGGGTATAAAAAGAGACTAATCGAAAAGGATAAATATTAGGGAAGAGGGACTAGATTTTTTGAAATTGTCATGCAGCATGCGGTATATTTGTATGTTTATAAATAACATTAAAGAAACTTAATATGGAATAAATTTATCTTTTTTTGAGGCACTAAGGACGGTAGCATAACAGCAACATGGGTAATATCGGTATTGCGATATTGGTAGTACATGGCTGGGTGAGTGAAGAAGAAGAGCATTACATCTAGCTCTCCGACTAGGTCGTTCATTAGGGGAGTCCATCCGTTTATTTTGGCCATCTCTTTTCTTGCCATTCCCTCTTCTAGCAGTCCTATAACCTGTCGATATTTTCTAGTAACATCGATAACCGAACCTGCACACAAAACCCCGCCCATTTACCCTGAGCTTAGCCGGCTGTAATTTAGACAGGGTGTGCAGGGGACGTTACTGGACTTCGGTCGTTACAGAAATTGGCGCCCAAAGTGGGGCCCGAAAAGGTTCCACTCGGCTATACCCTTTCCTTTCCATTTTCTTTTTCCTAGGAACCCAAAATCCTTTCATTTTTATTAGTTTTTTGTACATTCAGCCGATAGTTATATGCAATCTGGAACTGCTGGTTACTCTGGTGGATATCGGTTCCAGACCGATTGCATATAGTTATCCGAGTTCGATAATCTTCGATTCAGGGGATTATCAGTGGCGTTCGATGGTGGAATATAGGGTATGGAACTATCGAATTGGTTTATATCGGTTCGATACCATATCTTAACTCCATTGAACAAACACCTCGATTCGTGATGGCTGAGATTGTTTGTGCTGGACAGATTCGGCACGATCCTCAGCATCCGATTAGAGCTTCACGCAGTTTATTTTTATTAATTATTGTTTGTGTGCACAATTGCAACTACCTTACATTTTATTGTAATTGTTGTAGCTTGTGGGATACCTTTATCGTAGTCCCCCTGACATTTAGGAGCACATTAGTTTTGTATTAACTGGGGTTGAAACCGAGTAGTAGGGATTTTATTATGGCGGTAAAACGTAGTAACGAGAGGGTAGGGGACCTGATGAACATCGCGATGGACTGTACCATCTGCAATGACACCAGTCAGGACCCAGACCTCATCGAGACCACCTGCAGACACCATTTTCACAGATCTTGTCTGTCCGGTTGGCTCGATAATAACGAAAACTGTCCGATATTCCGCCAGACGTGCTCAAAGGCCATCCTGACTGCTGCAGTTGAGCGCAGGGCTTCTTTGAATCCGCCAACTGAGCAAGGACCTTTGAACGCTCCGGCTCATTCGGGAGCAATTCCAAACAGCCGCATGAATACTCGTTCTCAGGGGCGTGGCATGACCCATGCCAGCTCCTCACTCCCACTTCCAACTCGGGGAAACACCCGACTTAAGACTAAAACCCCTGATTCAGCTGCGCTCGCTGAAGAGCGAATTAATAGGCTCATCTCTAGCTCAATGGCGAGTTATAGGGATAGCATGTCTGCAGTGATTGCCGAGCAGATCGCCGTAGCGTTCCGCAATTTAAATGTTACCCAATCTTTTCTAGATACCCGTGATGATCCTCGTTACGGGGAGGCAGCACCATCAGTTCGCCGCATGAGCCACGCTTCGAGGCGCGACGATAGTTTTGGTGTTGGACAACATGGAACCCGTGCATCCTTCGGTTGGTCGGAGATTGATCGCCCAGATAGAATATCCAACACTTTCTCGAACTGGTGCATTAAATTTACTGGATCACCCAATGTCCTTCCTCTCGAGGATTTTATATTTCGAGTCAATTGCATGACCACCCAGAGCCTTAACAGCAACTTCTCATTGTTCTATCAATTTGCTCACCTTTTGTTTTCTGGCCCAGCACTCGCGTTTTACTGGAGAGTGCATCGCACTGTTCGCGATCTGGACTGGTACAAGTTGTGTAGCCACCCGCAAGAGGGTTACCAGGACCAGAGAACGGACAGTGACATCAAGGACGCTATGCGTCGTCGTAAGCAAGGTAGCAACGAAAGCTTCGTAGACTTTCTGGATGCTATGTTGGCTAGCGCTGATTCCCTCCGAGAACCTATGTCGGATAGCGAGATCGCGGTTGAGATTCGCTACAATTTGCGCTCGGAGCTGCAACATGAGCTGTTGCATGTAGACACCGCGGATTTGGCTAGGTTGCGTAGGGAATGCCATCGACACGAGGAGCTCTTCCGAAGAATTCGACCCTAACACCGCTCGATCTAGTGAACTCTATTTAAGTCGAAGAGAAGACCGAGTCGGAGACAGAAGAGGTGTCTGAAGCTGAGGTATGCGCTGTTCGCTCTATCGACAATTCCAAATGTTGGAATTGTGAAGAGGTAGGGCATCGTTACCATGACTGTCTTCAGCCGAAGCGCGTCTTTAGCTACGGATGTGGGGAGGTCGATATTTACTGGCCGAATTGCGATCGTTGCCTAGGTCGGAAAACCCGACGCAGGATGCTCGCAGATTTCCGAGAGGCGACATCCGACGCTAATCTCGGAATTTTCAGCGCCTCTTTATCCTACCAGACTTTCCATTCTACCAGACATGACCAAAATACCGAATTTAACAATTCCACAGCATTTTAAACCTTATCACGTGCGTCTACGCGAATATCTGAAGCGATTAGCTGAGATTTTCAATGTTGATGCTACCGCATCAAGTAGATTAAGGTCTGCAACCCGTATGCTTGAATTTTGGCGACGCATACGGGGTTTGAAACGGTGTACTATCTCCTCTATTGTCCATCAAAGCGGTGACATACGCCCTTACACCCAAGTTAACGTCTTCGGGGAGTATCACTTGGCACTCCTTGATAGCGGTGCTTACAAAAGCGCTATCGTTGGCAAGTTGGCGCAGAAGTTAGTAGACAAGTTATGTTTGTTCGACAAGACGAAAAACGTCGTGCACACTGCAGATGGGCAGACGCAGAAGATAGTTGGGTTAATTGCTGTTCCCCTGACGTATCACTCGGTGGAAACCGAGTTTGAATTTTTGATTGTAACAACTATTAGGCAGGAGCTTATTTGTGGAATGGACTTCTGGAAATGATCCAGCATCCATAAATGAAGTCTTCTGCAAATCTGAACCCGACTCGCCTCAGCTAGATTTGACTCACGTCCGAAAATCACAGCTTAATGGCGTAATTAACTTATTTCCATCCTTCGAGTAGAATGGCCTAGGACTGACGACACTCATCAAGCTAACTATCGACACAGCAGCCGCAAAGCCATAAAGCAAAGGTTTTACCCCTTGTCTCCGGCTAAGGAGAGTCTTCTGTGCGCTGAGATCGATAGAATGCTGACTATCGACGTGATCGATGAGGCTCCTAGTTCTCCATGGTCTTCTCCAGTCACTTTGCATATAAAACCTGGCAAGGTGATTTTTTGTTTAGTTGCGCGGAAGCTGAACGCAGTGACTGTGAGGGATGCGTATCCTATTCCAATCATGGATGGGCTTCTTAGCAGGCTCCCTCCAGTACACTGTATCTCCAAGGTAGATCTCAAGGATGCATTTTGACTGATCTGTCTGGATCAGGACTCCCGCGCAAAGACTGCTTTTTCGGTACCGAATAGGTCATTGTACCAATTCTAGTGCATGCCCTTTGGATTGTGCGGTAGGCACGAAAGTCCGCGTTAAAGGGAGGTTGGGAAACACCGTTTATCTGTTGGAGGACTTGTCGGGCAAGGAATTGGGATATTTCCATGCTAAAGACCTATGGACCTAGACATCGACTTCAAGTTAGGTGTCCAATTCACTCATACTTCGTCCACATTTCCTAGGTCTGCAATTCTAGATGATTCTACACGATCCTTCAATTTTTTTTTCAAGCTTAATTTTAGACCAGTGGCATGAAATTAAACTTGAGGGTGTGTGAGGGCCGTGCATCATTTTTTTTTAATTTTTTATTTTGCGAGCGATTTGCTTACAAATTACATAACCGTTTCGAAACGCAGGAATTCAAAATTAAATTTGAATTTGAACAATAGTTTTCACCACACCCAAAGTCACACAGAAAATCGACCGCTCTGGCAACTCCAAATGGGCCGACCCGAACGATGAGTGTTGGGAAGTGGAGTGGGGATATATCGATTGAATGGGCCACCTGTCGTGCTCGATATTCTTCTTTTCACTAATTGGAAACTGAAAAGCACGCGTCCTAAAATTTTCATGCGGGAAAGAACATTTAAATAAAATATAAAAAAAATTAAGTTATCGCTGAAAAGCATCATAGTGTGCAGCGCTATACCATATTGTGGGTGTTCGAGACCAAACGTGAGTACAAGCTTTGGCAGCTTCTAACCTCGCTCTTGCCGTCTAGTGAATCACGTGTGGCCAGAGGAGCGCTAGCGCTTTCGCGCCTTTTTTTCTTTGAATGCGGCAGTGCATGCCTGTGGTGTCGCGTGAACGCACAGGTGCAGAGCATTTTGTTTGCTGTTTTTTTTTTTTTTTTTGGTGAGTTGATAGAAAATCTGTCTAGACGGCGCCTGACGTGCGTTTTCACGTCATTTATTTTGTTCATTCTTTTTGATTTCAATTTATTTTTTTTCATCACCTTTTTTTCATACATTCGCATACAGACTGACATAAATCTTGTAACGTAAATAAAGACAAGTCGGAAAAGCTACAGTCGAGCGCGCCCGACTGTGGTATACCCGCTACCACCATGCGAAAAAAACACGTCGCACAGTCTCAAATTTGTTCTGACTATGAAAGTTGCACGTGGTTCCTTTTAGATGTTGCCGCATTGCTTTCAGTGCTTTCCAATTAGAACTTATCAGAGTGCTTTTAATTACGAATGTGTAAAAGAGATGCCTATATAATTCTTCACTTATTTGTTGAGAAATTTAATAATCCAACCAGATTTGTCGTTTATGTTGTACTGCGAAATATGACTAAAATTTCCTTAAATATAGTAAAAACTTCGTTAACATTGATTTTAAATAAAGATAACGCATATGCAAATAAAAAAAAAAAAGAACAGAAAAAAAACAAGAAATTTTTCACCGACGTGAGGAGGTCTTGAACCTGGACCTCCAAAATACTCGGCCTATGCAGTCTACAACTAAAACAGCTCTACCATTAGCGCATCGTGAATTTGATCGGTAAAGTTGCATTATAAGACCATTCAGCTTTTCGTTTTTGTTTAATAAATTTTGTTTAATCAAATGCATACTAAACTTAAAATATTTTAAATGCTTGAAAAAAAAACCATCCATAAAAAACCGAACTAGGACCGGGCTCTGCTGGATTAGAACCCGTACCCTTCTGCACGACAGTCGGCGACCACATCCACTTAGCCACCAAGTCTATTTCGCAATCACCAAAAAACTGTAATGATGATCAGTGCAAATAATTTTGGTACATCAATTTGAAAAAAAAGCTTGTCACCGGAGTTGAACCTGGATCTTGCATATCTAACATAGCAAAACAGACAAAAACACGTGTTCACATGGCACTACTATTTCCTTAATATCTTCCACATTTATAATCCAATCTTACTGAAATTTTCATCAAACGTCCGCAAGAATGTATTTACAGCATATTTATAAAACTGTTGCTGTAAAGCTAATATTGCGGCTGTAATCAATGTTTTTTCAATTTATGGAGGCGGGTGGAGGCGTGGCCTAAATCTAAAATAAACTTGTTCAGCCTGCAGTAATAACACATGTTGTCACCAAATTTGGGAACTCTAGCTCTTATAATAGCTGAGATCCAGGTGTTCACACGGACGGACAGACAGACAGACGGACAGACGGACATGGCTATATCGACTCGGCAGTTGATACTGATTCAGAATATATATACTTTGTGGGGTCGGAGATGTCTCCTTCTGCCTGTTACATACATTTTCTGTTCGAACAAAGTTATAATACCCTTCTACTCTATGAGTAGCGGGTATAATAAACAAAAGTGATAAAAACGTAAATAAAGCAGGGATTGAGCGATAAGACGGTAGATTTTTGTGTTTGAGTATTCTTGGTGTTGTTGTTATTGTTGTCCTTATTATTTTTCCTCAGCTGTTTCGTCGGGGCCCCAACGGATCGCTGGTGAGTCGATGACTTTAACAAACATAAGCGGATTATATACTCTCAAACTTTCGCCTGCCTATCGTGGAGCAAAATATGGGAGGAATATTTTACAAACGAATGAACTAGCGAGACCAAATTAAAAAATATAAAATAATACAGAAGTGAAATTAAATAAAATTTTGTGAAATTAAATAGAAAACAAGAAAGCAAGGCTACCTTCGGCTTGCCGAAGGTTTTATACCCTTGCAGTTATACTAAATATAAAATACATTCGGATTGCTGCTGGTTTGTGTTTGCATACGAAAACCCTGATTTCAGCCGATTGTTCCTATAGCAGCTATATGTTATAGTGGTCCGATTTTTATACAATTTTGACAGCACATTAAGAACGTAATGTAATCTTGAAAAACAACAAAAATCGGCCGATAGCTTCTATGACAGCTATACGATATATCGGTCCGATCTGGCTCGTTCCGACTTATTTACAGCGTACAGCAATAAGAAGCTTGTGTGCCAAGTTTCATGGAGATAGCTCAAAAACTGAGAAACTAGTTTGCGTTGCAACAGACGGACGGACGGACAGACGGACATCCATTTTTCGACTCCTCTGGTGATGCTGATTCAGAATATATATACTTTATAGGGTCGGAGATGTCTCCTAAGGTGCGTTGCAAACTTCTGGCTAAAATTAATATACCCTCTGCAAGGGTATAAAAATTTGAGTTTTTGGTCGGATTCACAGGTTGGTCACAAGGCGATTCTTCCACATTGGGCACATTTTTGGCACATAGAGTTGCATAAATTCAGGATTGTCAAATGGTATTGTGTGGTGTCACGTTTCAACAGATGCCTATCCGGCGGATTTAGTATCGAGAGGAAACGACATAGACGATTGTTAACTCGTATTGATCCGACGGACCAAGTTTCTTTAAGCTGAAGGAACACCAATTGCTTCAGCTTCACCAGGTGGAAGTAGCGTCGCAAGTCAAAACTTCCAAAGAAAAAAAAGTGCTGTTGTTGAGCTTAATTGTTTTATGGAGCTAATAAATCGTCACTCCAACTTTCCAAAATTGATTCGCATAATGGCTTATGTGCTTCGATTCTGTCACAAAGGGCTCAAAACTGATTCTCTTGTGGTGTCGGCATTTATTTCATTTTTAAAACTGATCGCCGTAGTACAAAGCACCTCGTTCACAAGCGAATTGAAATTATTAAGACAAGAAAGCAAGGCTACCTTCGGCTTGCCGAAGGTTTTATACCCTTGCAGTTATACAAAATAGTTATAAAAGTTCGATTTTGATAAAACTTTATTACACTTGGATTTGGATGTGGTAAGCCTATCAGGCTAAATCTTGAAATATAACGAAAATCGGCCGATAGGCTCCTTGACAGCTATACGATGTATCGGGCCAATCTGGCCCGTTCCGACTTATTAAAAGAGGGCAGAAATAAGAAGCTAGTGAGCAAAGTTTCATGAAGATAGCTCAATAACTGGGGGACTAATTTGCGTTGCAACAGAGAGACGGACTGACTGATTGTTCCTATAACAGCTATAGAATATAAACGTCTGAGATATTTAAATGGAAAAACTAATGGCGGGTTACTGTGTAACATTAAAAAGTATTGATAATGTGCATGGGTATAAAAAGAGACTAATCGAAAAGGATAAAAATTAGGGAAGAGGGACTAGATTTTTTGAAATTGTCATGCAGCATGCGCTATATTTGTATGTTTATAAATAACATTAAAGAAACTTAATATGGAATAAATTTATCTTTTTTAAGGCACTAAGGACGGTAGCATAACAGCAACTTGGGTAATATCGGTATTTCGATATCGGTAGTACATGGCAGAGAACTGCAACACGCATGCATACACAACACTCAAAAATGAATGAGATTCTTGCCACTCAATCTTCACTTTGCACAGGCCGCACATAGCACACGCCTCAAGCCGCGTAAGCCTCTAAAAGCAAGAGACTCAAATAGCGGGAGACTCCAAAAGCAAGAGACGCAAAAGGCAGGAGCCGCAAAAAACACTTGTAGTGCAGGTACTTTTGGCAAAAAACACTAGTAGTGCAGTAACATTTTGGCAAAAAAGACAAGAGACGCTTGCCCAAAGGCTCGGTAGGCTCGGTAGGTAGAGGCGGGGCATACAAATTTTTTCGAGAACGTTCGGTTTTCCCTTTCTTCTAGCGCGTGCCTCGCTTATTTTGTTGAAGGGGTAAAGGAACAAGTAGAAATTGAAATGCATCGGCCTCGGGTTTTTTTTTCTATACCTACTTATGTGTCTATTAATAGAACAGAAGTAGAAGGGGTAACCCAAAAACGCACTAGCAGAAAGGGAAAACCGAACGTTCTCGAACAAATTTGTATGCCCCGACCCTTATGCTGCTGTCTCTACCTACCGAGCCTACCGAGCCTTTGGGCAAGCGTCTCTTGTCTTTTTTGCCAAAATGTTCCTGCACTACTAGTGTTTTTTGCCAAAAGTACCTGCACTACTAGTGCTTTTTGCCAAAACGTACCTGCCTTTTGCGGCTCCTGCCTTTTGCGTCTCTTGCTTTTAGAGGCTCCCGCTATTTGAGTCTCTTGCTTTTAGAGGCTTACGCGGCTTGAGGCGTGTGCTATGTGCGGCCTGTGCAAAATGAACATCGAGTGGCAAAAATCTCATTCATTTTTGAGTGGCTTGTTGTGCATGCATGCATGTTGCAGTTCTCTGGTACATGGCTGGGTGAGTGAAGAAGGAGAGCATTACATCTAGCTCTCCGACTAGGTCATTCATTAGGGGTAGTCCGTCCGTTTATTTTGGCCTTCCCTCTTCTTGCCATTCCCCTTTCTAGTAGTCCTATAACCTGTCGATATTTTCTAGTAACATCGATAACCGAACCTGCACACAAAACCCCTCCCATTTTCCCTAAGCCGGCTGTAACTTAGACAGGGTTTGCAGGGGACGTTACTGGACTTCGGTCGTTACAACTATTGTAGTTAGCTGGATTGTAAGCTTTTTAGGCATTTTTGCCGTACTCTTATGTATGCGGATGAGTTAAAGCTTTGTTATCAATTTAAAGACGGCCAATGTCACTCAAACTTACAAGGCGATCTTAATAGTTTTCATTCGTGGTGTTGTGCCGATTTTTTAAGCATGAACAGCTCTAAATGCGAGCTGATGACGTTCTCTCGAGCCAGTCCAAAGTATGCTACTTATACTCTTCGTGGATGTGTCTTGGAAAGAATCACCCTAGCTGATGATCTAGGGGTCCGTTTGGATTGAAAACTAAAATTTCCAATTATATCTCTAATATGGTCAATAAAGCCATTGGTGTCTTAGGTTCTATGGACCATCGTACTTGTTCGTCCAATTCTTGAGTACGACCCATGTGTATGGTGTTACCAGTACACTTGTTACGAGTTTATATGGTGATGGATATGAAACAAGACACTTAAACTTTTTAATTATTTATTGAATATTTCGAGTCGTGGTGGCGTAAAATTAAAATGGTAAAAAAGATATACGAAGTATTAAATTGTATGTGTTTTTGCCGCCGTTGGTTGTCGACACCTGCCAACTTGTCCATCCTCTTCTAGAGGTGCCGCTTCTTTTTTATATCGTTATTGATACAAGTATCGAAATGCTAATGGTGATTTAAAAGATGCAGCCAAATAAAAACTCAAATTTAAATTCAAATACCTTAAATGTTAATCAGAAATATGTACGTGAAGTCGCAACATCTACCCACCGTAAAACTACTCCATAGTTTTACCCAAAACATCTAGTACTGCAAGCTTTGAAACTGATCTTTTTAGCAATCCAGTTGACGTTTGTACTTCAGCTATTCGACTATGGCCGTCCGCGGCAGCAATGCGCTCCCTGCATCCGCTAGAGCTTGGATTGGATGGACAATCAAACTGGCACTTGATGCCTTTTTTGCCTAATTTTGATTTTATATATTTCTTTCCTTTTCTTCGTCAAATCGTTACCATGACTGGACCACATTGGACTACATATTCCTAAAATGACCGTTGAAATGGTGTCACTCTATCCTCTGGTAACTGGCCCATCAACGGTAGTAAAGGCTTAGCCATCTCGTTTTTACAATGTTGACATCTTGACTTAGCTCGACTCACAGCTTTTCGTAAACTCACAATCCAGAATTGACGCCTTATTTCGTTAACAATAAGCTCATTGTTTTGATGATGATAGCTGACATGATACTATCTAACAATTAACTCTAACCATCTGTAATGGCGCCCGAAGTGTTGAATAACGAAATTACTTCTGTTAAGCTGATTATGAGTCCTTAAAAATTCAAACAGCAACTTGTACGGAGATGCACGCAAAAGCTCCGATCGCCTAATTACATTCCTGCATGCAGAGTTACATTGGAAGGCTTAGATCGTGAAAATGCAGTCCTGCGTATAGGGAAGTGCACTGGCTTGACGCTAACTTAATCCTTTTCCGTTTGAACCATCGTGCGAGTAAGACATCGGTCCGAGATTTTTTTGGTAATCTTGCCATCAAACCACGCGTCGAGGATAAAAAACCCTGAAATACGCTCATCCGGTCGCGGAAGAATCAGCCCGAAACCGGAGGAGGTTTCTTGCGGCGATCGCGTCGTGTTTTCGCTTAACCCGTGTAACCTCGGCGACGCACGCGCACATCGGCACCGGCCAGCGGAGCACCCCAGCGACGCACGCGTCACTTCGGCAGCGGAGCACCCCGGCGACGCACGCGCACATCGGCACCGGCCAGCGGAGCACCCCAGCGACGCACGCGTACATCGACCCCGCCAGCGGAGCACCCCGGCGACGCACGCGTACATCGACCCCGCCAGCGGAGCACCCCAGCGACGCACGCGTCAGCAGCGCGGCGGTCATTGCGAAGAAAGACAGTGAATTAAAATTGAAAAGAAAACGAAAAGACAGTGAACAATTTAAAAGAAAACAGAAAGACAGTAAATTAAAATCGAAAAGAAAACGAAAAGACAGTGAAAAATTTAAAAGAAAACGGAAAGACAGTGAATCAAAATTTAAAAGAAAACGGAAAGACATTGTAATACAAACTTAAAAGCGAAATGAAGGACAGTGTAAAACAAAACTGAAAAATAAAACTGCACTGAAAAAAATTAAAGGACAGTGAAGACGAAATGAAAGATAACACGGCTAAGAACCATTGTAAATAAAAAAAAATAAAAATAAAAATTTGTGAAAAGGATAAGAGGAGGTGTTGGACTATTCGTCCGTATCAGAGTTCGCATATATATGTCCAACAAGAGAATGCAAAAGTCAATTAAGGGAGTAAAAGAAGTTTACGTTTATTCAAGATATAAAATGTGCGCGTCTATTCATCGCGGCGGTTGACTCTAAACTCAACATATGTATGTACTTAAACTAAGCGTTGCCACTCTTGTTACTTTCTAGTGTGACCAGATTTGCTGCTTTGTTATGACGTTACAAATTCAAACACGCCCTCTCAAAGTAGCAATACAATTCAGAATTTAAATACATGTGACGCCCAATGACGAAATACATCCAAAATGTTTGGCACTGCTTAAGCCTTTCGTCAGGACATCTGCTGGCATCTTTCCGTCTGCATGTAGTCGACTTCAATGTCACCATTCTTGTGTAGTCGCTGTATAAAATGATGACGTACATCGATGTGTTTCGTTCGTGGATGAAAACCAAAACCTTTCACCAATTTTTGTGCGCTTTGGTTATCATTGTATAACTGCACCTTCTCGCATTGTTGTCCAATTTTGATTAGAAGGGCCTTCAAGTATAAAGCCTCCTTAGCTGCTTCTGATAAGGCCAGATACTCTGATTCAGTACTTGATAAAGCAACCGTGCGCTGCTTACGCGCCTCCCAGCTTATAGCGGCGCCTGCCAGTATAAATGCCTGCCCAGAGTATGAACGCCGGTCTGATAAGTTTCCGCCCCAGTCAGCGTCAACAACTCCATACATCTCATTTCCTGTTCGCTTATACAGGAGACCTAGATCTCGTGTACCGTTTAGGTATCAAAGAATACGTTTTGCTGCCTTCCAGTGTTTAACAGTGTACTTTGCGTTGAATTGACTCATGAAGTTCACAGCATACGAAATGTCTGGTCTAGTGGTTACTGAAAGAAACATTAGTGCACCTATTAAGTTTTGATATGGATACTTTTTCATTTCTCCTTCATCTGCGTCTACAGGACGCTGCAATATTGAATTTGCTTCAATGAGAGTTAGTGCTGGCTTGCACTCCGTCATTCCAAATCGCCTAAGAATGTTATCTATGTATTTTGCCTGCGTAATGAAGATCTGATGTTTCTGCAAATTTTGTTTAAATTCAATGCCCAAGCATGTTTCCACTGGTCCGATGTTTTTCATCATAAAGGTCTCGCTGAGATGTGTTTTTATCTCCTTCAGCCATTCGGGATGGTTTGAAGCTATCAACAAGTCATCTACGTAGATCGTGACAAGTAGAAGTCTTCCTTTTTGACGTCTAAAGAATAGACACGGGTCTTGTTCAGTAGGTTGCAATCCGATCTCTTGTAGTTTAGCAGTTAGCTTCTCGTACCATCTAAACCTGCTCTGTCGAAGTCCGTAAAGAGCCTTCATTATCATACAAACTGGATTCTGCATTTGCTTAACATTTCTCCGCCATCTTTTAGCTAGTTGTTTGTACTTATTATCTGCAACCGCGTGATTGGTCCCAATTTTGGCGCCTAATTCCAATTTTTTCATGAATTCTTCAAATCCCTCTGGTATGCTCATGTAGACATCCTCTTTTAATTCTCCATTTAGATAGGCTGTAACTACATCCATTTGGTGTATCTCCATATCGTACTCTGCCCCTAAAGCAGCTAGCAATCGTATTGAAGTAAATCAAAAGACTGGTGAAAAGGATTCATGATAGTCTTCTCCTCGTCTCTGCGCGTAGCCTTTTGCTACTAAGCGCGCCTTTTTCTTGCCTGTTGACGTGATATTTTCTTTTGTACGAAATACCATTCTGTTGCCAATTATTTTTCTGTCATTTGGTCTTTCAACAATTTTCCATGTGTTGTTCAAAACTTGTGCCATAAACTCATCTTCAATGGCTGCCATCCAATCTGCAGCATCCTCGGAGCTTTCCGCTTCTTGGTATGTTGTTGGATCATCTGTTGCTATGAAAGCCATTTCACATTCTTAAAATATGTCATCTATCGATGAATTACTGATCGTATCATCGGCATTCTCATTTGAATTTCTTAAGTTGGCTGCTGGTTGATAGACCTTGCGCGGTCTGCCTGGCCGTCCAGAACGAAGCAATTTTGGACGCCCTCTGCCACGTCGCGCTGCTTGAGGTTGTTTTTCTTCCTTTTCGGATTCTTCGTCACTTGAGTGCTCCTCTTGATCCTCGTGTCCACTAGATTTTATAAAGACCTCAACGTTGTCTTGCTCATTTTCGTAAAATTCTTGATACTCACTCTTGAAACCAGAAGAGTTTATGAATTTTACATCCTTTGCTGCTATCACGATGCGTTTTCTCGGATCATACAACCGATATGCCTTTGATTCTTTGGAATATCCGATCAGAATGCACTCTTCAGAACGTGATTCAAATTTGCCTTGGTTCTTACCCTTTATTAGCGCATAAGCCTTGATACCGAATATTCGCATATATGACATGGTAGGTACTTTACTCGTCCACAGAGTATATGGTTTCTCACTAGATAGTCCTTTTGTGGGACATCTATTTCTTATATAGCATGCTGTACTAACAGCTTCTGCCCAAAATCGTGGTGGTGCGCCAGCCTGACGCATCATGCACCTTGCCATTTCTAACAGTGTTCTGTTGTATCTCTGCGATGCCGTTCTGCTGCGGTGTGTGTGGGACTGTAAAGCGTCGTCCGATTCCGTGCTTGTTCATGAAATCATCGAAGATCCGATTTCGATATTCCGTTCCATTATCGCTCTGTAACTTTTTTATCTTGTGACCAGTAAAATTTTCCACAGCAGCCTTATAGTTTTTGAAGACCTCAAAGACTTCAGATTTCTGTGAGAAAAAATAAACTTCACAATAGCGTGAGTAATCATCTATGAAAGTTACAAAATACTTGCGACCGCTTAATGACTCTGTACGCATAGGTCCACACACGTCACTGTGCACTATTTCCAACAAATGATTTGTACGTTTTTCATTTGCGCTTTTATAGCTGTTCGCTACTTGTTTTTCAGTTATACATATCTCGCATTTGGATAACTTATCGTTTTCTTTTATGTTCATTCCGTGCACCTTACCTTTTATTGACATATTTTTTAAGTCATGTTCACTTAGATGTTCCATACGATAATGCCACAAATCGATATCACTGTAGTTTTCGGAATCGATTTTGTTCGCTTGATATTGTTCTATATTTATATAGTATAAATTACCGTATCTATTTGCGCGTAACCACTCCTCACCGTTGTTCTTCACAATTACGGCTTCGTTTTTTTGAAAATGAACTTCATGTCCTTTATCAGTTATTTTTGATACTGATATTAAGTTTTGTCTCAAATCAGAGACTAATAAAACGTTTTTTAATGTAACATCATTGTTTTTTCGTTTTTCTTTTATTTCTATTTTCACGTCACCGACACAATTTACTTTGGTTGTTTCATTGTTTGCCAAATGCAGAATCTTTTCGACTTCTGCAACACTTTCGAATAAACTTGCGTCCGAACACATGTGTGCGCTACATCCACTGTCTAGACACCACATTCCGTTTTGATTTTCGGCAAAGAATGCATTATCACACGTTAAATTTGAAATTTCCTTTTCGTTTCGGCTTTTACCGCTTTCTTGATTTTTTGTCTCACTTTTTACGTTTTTGTTCTTTGGTTTGTTTCGACAGTTGCGCGCGATATGACCGACCTTGTCGCACGCATAGCACTTTCTTGTTTCCTTGTGTGTCTTGTCATTCCGTTCTTTGAATTTTCCGTTATTCGCGTACAACGCGTTTTGCTCGCCGCGTTCACTTTTCGTTTGTCGCGCTTCCGACTCTTCTAGAATTTTAATTCTTAGAATTTCAGGCTCTGGCAAATCGTCGCGTGACTCCATGGCGCAACGAAATGTATCATACGAATCGGGTAAACTGTACAATAGGAGAATAGCGAGTAAATCATTTCCGATGTGTACTCCTATTTCCTTAAGTCTTTTTACTGCATCGAAAAAATTATGTATATGCAACCTTGCGTCGCCCTCTTCACTCATCTGTGATAGAGCGACACGTTTTAACAAGTTTGCCTTCCGCACAGGCCCCTTTGATTGAAATGTTTCTTGTAATTTCAACCAAGACTCTTTTGATGTTTCACAGTTCTCTATAATTGTTAATTCTGATGTACTAATAGAAAGTAGTATATCTGCACGTGCTTTTTCGTCGGATGTTTTCCATTCCGTTATCTGCGTTGGATCTTCTGGACATGGTTTTGTCCCATCTACATATTGCCATAGATCGTTTTTCACGAGCACTGCGCGCGTTTTTAACTTCTATGTATCATAGTTTTCCGCACTTAGCGGCTAAATTTTGATATACGCACCAGCCATTTTTCGTTGCTTTTTCTTTAACTTTTAATTAACAATTCACACCTTCATCTTATTGGCATTCTGCGTATTCTGGGCCCATAACCTGTTGGACTATTCGTCCGTATCAGAGTTCGCATATATATGTCCAACAAGAGAATGCAAAAGTCAATTAAGGAAGTAAATGAAGTTTACGTTTATTCAAGATATAAAATGTGCGTGTCTATTCATCGCGGCGGTTGACTCTAAACTCAACATATATACTTAAACTAAGCGTTGCCACTCTTGTTACATTCTAGTGTGACCAGATTTGCTGCTCTGATATGACGTTACAAATTCAAACAGGAGGAAGCGAAATTTAAGAAACAAAATTAAGAGAAGTTTATCTAGTTCTTTTACATTTTTTTCTTTCTGTTTTGGATTTTTGCCATTTTTGATTGGTGGGCGTTGAGCCAAATGAAATTATTCCCACAGCCTACCTGCGCCGGGAGGTCGACCTTTCGCCGAGGAGAATGAGGGGGTAAGTCTGTCGTAAAAATTGTTCATTGAAAAGAAAATATCTCTTACCAATCGAAATTCTAAAAAAAAAAACTAAGTAAAAATAAAAGAAAGGAAAGCTAAGAGAAATGGCTAAGTGACGCAAGAGGGCGCTCACGCCATTTTTCTTTGTTTTGTTTATTCCTTTTAATTTCCGTGATCATAAGTGCAGCCCAAATTTAAAAAAAAAAATTTTTTTTTTTGTGAAAAGAAAACTAAATAAATTTCACCAACAAAAATCTAAAAGAAAAAAAATGAAAATTCTTGAATTCATTCCTGTTGCCAAACTTTGAAAATCTTCAAAAAATAAATGTACCTATTGTTCTACTGTAGCACAACATAAATATTTCTAACATTGTAAATAAAAAAATAAAACTACAAACTCTGTAAATGCAGATACTTCGACTTATCATTAGAGACTATGAGGGAGTCTCTATATAATTCGGTTGAAATTTTTTTTTCTCGCATAAAATGAATAAGTAATCCTTAGGAGACTGCCTCCTCCGATGATTCCTCGGGCATAGGGGAATAAGGGACCACGAGAGTCTCACTCTTTGGCAAGTGGTCTTAGGTAGGGTAGGGGATATAGCGATCACAGTAACACCCGTGATTCGCGCGAGTCTGGATTTTCTCCCGTCTGTTCTCTTTTCTCTACAGTATCTGTCCTTTCCGAACTTGTCTGCACATTCCGTCCGGTTTAGCCATCTAGCTCCTTATAAATATCTTTGTCGCAAGCACGCTCAATTTCTTATACGTAATTTTATTAATAATGGGTAACTTGAATCTGTCCAAGCAAGACCACCACCCCCTAAGCCGACGAGCTAGAGCCGGATTCTAAAGCGTGCCCCGCTAGCACAGATTCGGAGGTCTAAATTCCGCTAGTTAAACGTTACAGTTATAAACTAATAAAATTAATAAAATTATAAAATAAGTGGCGCCCAACGTGGGGCCCCATGAGTAGAAATACTCACAGAGACTCACTGATATTGTAAATAAGTTCAAACCTTTTCTATTCCATTTCAATTTCCTCTCTAACTTTCAAATTCGAATTCCGTCTTTGACTTTTTTTAATTGCTTCGGAAGACAGAGGCAGAAGGCGCTAGCCTTTCTCCTGGCCACAATTAATTATCAAGTCAGAATTTGTTTCCTATTTGTTGGTATTAAATCCCTTGATTGGTGAGGTTAATCAGTTAGAGGAAGATTCAGAGGTCATCAAACTTCGGTTCGACTTCTCACCCTTTCTGACGTACCACACTTTAGAGATCAAAAGTTCTCCTCTAGACTCATGCGATGGAACGTAGAAGCATATTCTTAAAGAAGTGCTCTAACCACGGATGACCAAGAGGAGTAACGTGTAGTATCTGTCACTGTCTTCTTAAGGTATCTGGATTACGACAGTGTCTAGTTCTGAACAGCACTGAGTCCGATACGGTTAAGAAGAGAGAAAACTTTCCTTTTCCGAGAAAATCCAGTTTATTAGTAATATCTCTCCTATGTCCGAGTAAAATAGAGAGGAGCCATGTTTTGTACGTATTCAAGCATCTTGTTAGACATTTCGGTTAAAAGAGAAAATAATAAAATATAAAACAATAATACCTAAACATATATATATTATAATTAAATAAAAGAAATCAAAAATTAAAATGGGACTCGACCGTTCATCGGATAATGGCTCGGAGGAGCCGACAAAGCCAGTTTGTTCTATTTGTAAATCAGAAATAAAAACAGCACCTGAGTTGCATGAAACCGTATGCCACCACGAGTTCCACAAAAAGTGCATTAACGTATATCTTAAAAAGAACGATAGCTGTCCAGATTATAATCAAATAATACTGGTCGAAAGTGGAGGATTACAAACTCGGTCGCAAGCTAAGTCTCGTCTCCTAGATATTGGCAACGAGAGAAGCGCGGCGGATAACATCCCTGGTACGTCAAGGAGTGCGAACAACATCGGGGAGACTCCCAGTGGTAGAAATAGCGGTCAAAGTAACATGACCAATGCTGTGTCATTGCTCGCAATGGAGCGAAGACTACTCTCCTCACTGACGGAAAAAATGAGCGAGATGATACAAACCACGGTAGTCGAGAGCGCACGGAGACTAGCTCCAACTCCAGCAAATTCCGCTGCTAGTAACATGGAAAGATCAGTTACCCCCCACCGATGTCAAGAGTAAATGAAAGGACAAATAATAGAGAGGGACCGATTCAAGGAGGTAAAGGATTAACTGGATTTATGTTTGATATGAATTCCTCTTTACCTCGAAGCACGTCCGATCTGGGAATTAGGCCCGATAAGGTGGTCCACATACTAAACGGATGGAAACTAAAATACTCAGGAACGGGAGTGTCGATAGATGACTTCATATATAGAGTCGAGGCACTGACTCATCAGACCCTAGAGGGAAAATTTGCAGTGCTATGTCGAAACGATTGCGTGCTATTCGAAGGAAAGGGGAACGAATTCTACTGGCGCTACCACAAATCGGTGTTTGAAGTTCGATGGGACAGATTTTGTTCAGCTTTGCGGTTACAATTCCGTCAGAATCGGGACGACGTTGACATAGAGGAACTGATACGAGGCAGAAAGCAGAAGCCCAATGAGACGTTCGATGGATTCTACGATAGTATAAACGTCTTGATTGACCAATTGCGAACCCCTTGGTCAGCACGCAAGCTAGTCCGCGTTCTCCTAAACAATTTGAGACCGGAAATACGTCACGAAATTCTGAATGTTGAAATCTCAACAGTACAGGAGCTGAGAGAGATCTGTAGATCAAAAGGTCACACGGATATGGGAAAGTGACTCCTTTCCGAAGGGAAGTCTCTGAATTGATTGAACAACCTGTCTTAGAAGAGGCATCCGACACGGAATCCGAATTAGAGGTGGAAGCCGTTTCCCTAGTGTGTTGGAACTGTCGCAAGGAGGGACATCGCTATCAAGACTGCCTGGAGGAGAAGAGGGTGTTTTTCTACGGATGTAGAACTGCCAATACATACAAACCAAGCTGCAAAAGATGTGAAAAAAACTCAAAATCCGGCATTCAAGTCGCCGTTCAGACAGAGGACTTCGAATGCCGCTCGTCACCAGTCAACTATGACAGACTAAGTGGGGATAAGCTTCTTATCACCCCAACCTCAAAACCGGACTTACAAGAAAACAATGATAGTATACTACTACATTGTAAAATCAAACAATTATCTGAAATGTCACCATCCGAACCTATGCTCGAACTCCCGTTAGCTGTACGCCAAAATCGGAGTTCTAAAAGGATTAAGTCGTTTTGGGAAAATGTCAGGAAGTGTAGAATGGGGTGAAAACATATTTGTTCGGTCCTGTCAGGAACACTAGATTCCCGTCCATACTTGCCCGTTCGCATCATGAACCGAACAGTATATGGATAACTCGATTCTGGAGCATCAATAAGTTGCTTAGGAGGCAAACTAGACGGCGAAGTAATGGAGAAGGAAGATTCCTATAAGACACTGAACATTCATGTTTCAACAGCAGATGGAAAACAACAGCGAATCACAGGGAAGATGAAAATCGAAGTCGAATATGATAATGTCAGAAAACCGTTGGAAGTTTACGTAGTACCCTCGTTGAAGCAGGATTGTATTTAGGCATCGATTTTTGGAGGTTATATGATCTTCTTCCTAAGCGACTCCAAATATCAGAGATAGAGCCGAATGAAATTAACAAAGATGCGGAAAACCTTGATGAGCACCACAGCTTGACGGATACGGAAAAGGCTAAGTTGAATAATGTTGTCAACTGTTTTCCTTCGTTTGCTCAAGAAGGTCTGGGGAAAACCAATCTTATAAAGCATTCAATCGATGTGGGGAGTGCCAAGCTAGTCAAACAGAGGCACTTTCCAGTTTCCCCTGCCGTAGAGAAGAGCATGTATGTGGAAATCGACAGAATGCTTCAGCTAGGAGTGATCGAAGAATCGGAGAGTGCTTGGTCTTCGCCAATCGTGATGGTAACCAAGCCAGGAAAAGTGAGACATTGCCTGGACTGCCGGAAAGTAAATAGTTTTACCGAAAAGGACGCATATCCGCTTCCCCAAATCAGTGGAATACTAAGCCGACTGCCTAAAGCGGAGTTCATCACTAGTCTGGACTTAAAGGACGCCTATTGGCAGGTGCCATTAGAAATCGGATCTCGAGACAAAACAGCTTTCACTGTCCCAGGAAGGCCCCTTTACCAGTTCACCGTCATGCCTTTCGGTCAGTGCAATGCCACCAGCACGATGTCTCGCTTGATGGATAAAGTTGTCCCCGCGCACCTAAGAGATAGAGTTTTTGTTTACTTGGATGACCTGTTAGTGGTATCTTCAAGCTTCGAGAGTCACCTGGACGTTTTGAGGGAGATCGCCTTACACATCAAGCGCGCAGGGCTAACAATTAATATCAAGAAAAGTCATTTCTGTATGCGACGAGCGCGATACCTGGGTCACATAATCGGCGATGGAGGAATCCGGACAGATCCCAAAAAGGTGAAAGCAATCACCGATTTTCCCATCCCCAAAACTCTACGGGGTTTGAGAAGTTTCATGGGTCTATGTGGATGGTACAAAAAGTTCGTTCCCAATTTTGCCGCACTGTCTGCTCCCTTGACCGACTTAATGACAACCAAACGCAGATTTAGTCTGACCCCCGAGGCGATTAAAGCTTTTGACGACCTTAAAATACATCTTCGTGAAGCACCAGTTTTAGGCAATCCGGATTTTTTGAAACCCTTTGCCATCCATTGCGACGCAAGTAAATCAGGAGTCGGAGCCGTTTTAATCCAGGAAACTGATGAGGGTGATGAGCGTCCGATCGCTTTTATATCAAAGAAGTTAAACAAAGCGCAGAGGAATTATACAGTGACGGAACAAGAGTGCTTAGCTGCAATTGTGGCCTTGAAACATTTTAGAGCCTACGTGGAAGGACATCCGTTCAAGATCGTTACGGACCACGCCGCTCTGAAATGGCTAATGGCGAATCGTGATTTGAGTTCCCGGTTGGGAAGATGGGCCATAGCATTGCAGCGGTTCAAATTCAGCATCGAGCATCGGAAAGGCTCTCTGCATGTGGTGCTGGTGCGTCAACGAGGACGATGTAGCAGCGATGGATCTTCAACAGGGCTTACTAGTGAATTTAAAATCCGAACACTTTCAATCACCAGAGTACAAAGATCTCGTGGCGAAAGTAACCACAAATCTAGAAAACTTCCCGGATCTAAAAGTGGAGGACGGATATGTTTACAGAAAAGCTGAACACCTAACTGGAGAACAGAAACACGACGAATATGCCTGGAAACTGTGGATACCAAAAGATATGATATCAGAGGTCCTTCTCCAGGCCCATGACAGTCCTCTAGCTTCGCATGGTGGGATACACAAAACTATCGAGCGCATAAAAAGGTATAACTTTTGGCCCCGTCTCGTACCCGACGTAAAAAAGTACATTATTTCTTGTGAAACGTGCAAGACCACGAAACCTCCAAATCAAGTCCTAAGGCCACCTTAAGGAAAAACGCCGGAATCATTGCGTTTCTTTCAGCGAATCTTTATCGACTTCTTGGGCCCATATCCTCGTTCACGAAGTGGGAACATTGAAATATTTATTGTTCTCGATCATCTTTCTAAATTTGTGTTTTTGAAACCAGTCAAAAAGATTAACGCTAACGTGGTAATCAAGTACCTCGAAGGAGACTTATTTATGACCTTCGGAGTACCTGAAACGGTGGTGTCAGACAATAGGTCCCAATTTCGATCGGAGGCGTTCCAAAAGTTGATGCGTCAATACGGAGTTTCTCACATGCTAACAGCCGTAAATTCACCACAAGCAAATGCTTCAGAACGAGTGAATCGTACGCTCATTTCTGGCATCAGAGCTTATCTGAGCCTAAATCAGAATTGCTGGGACGAGAATTTGAGTAGAATATGCTGTGCGATGAGATCCTCCGTACACTCTAGTAGTAGTAGTCTGGGTCTACATATTCCTTGCTGAGAAAATTAAATATGCTTGATGACCGTTCTTTGAAGTATAACCGGCAAGATTCGTTCGAGATAATCCGAGAGGAAGCGACCAAACAAATTCAGAAAGCACACGATCTCAACGAAAAAAGGTACAATCTGCGATCTCGAGAAGTAACATTTAACGAAGGGCAAGAGGTGTACCGCCGCAACTTCAAACAAAGCTGTTTCCAGACCGGATACAATGCGAAACTGGGGCCTGCGTTTGTAAAAGCTCTAAAGAAGAAAATAGGGCAGTCTTACTACGAATTGGAGGATTTACAAGGACATCGAATAGGAATCTATCACGCTAAGGATATACGGCAGTAAGGCCACTTCAGGCGGTGTCAGTCTAAGGAACCTGGATAGCAATACCCTAGCCTGACTATGGCAGGGGGGTTTTGTAATGGCGCCCGAAGTGTTGAATAACGAAATTATTTCTGTTAAGCTGATTATTAGTCCTAAAAAATTCAAACAGCAACTAGTACGGAGATGCACGCAAAAGCTCCGATCGCCTAATTACATTCCTGCATGCAGAGTTGCATTGGAAGGCTTAGATCATGGAAATGCAGTCCTGCGTATAGGGAAGTGCACTGGCTTGACGCTAACTTAATCCTTTTCCGTTTGAACCATCGTGCGAGTAAGACATTGGTCCGAGATTTTTTTGGTAATCTTGCCATCAAACCACGCGTCGAGGATAAAAAACCCTGAAATACGCTCATCCGGTCGCGGAAGAATCAGCCCGAAACCGGAGGAGGTTTCTTGCGGCGATCGCGTCGTGTTTTCGCTTAACCCGTGTAACCTCGGCGACGCACGCGCACATCGGCACCGGCCAGCGGAGCACCCCAGCGACGCACGCGTCACTTCGGCAGCGGAGCACCCCGGCGACGCACGCGCACATCGGCACCGGCCAGCGGAGCACCCCAGCGACGCACGCGTCACTTGGACAGCGGAGCACCCCAGCGACGCACGCGCACATCGGCACCGGCTAGCGGAGCATCCCGGCGACGCACGCTCACATCGGCACTTCGGCAGCGGAGCATCCCGGCGACGCACGCGCACATCGGCACCGGCCAGCGGAGCACCCCAGCGACGCACGCGTCACTTGGACAGCGGAGCAACCCGGCGACGCACGCGCACATCGGCACCGGCTAGCGGAGCACCCCAGCGACGCACGCGTCACTTCGGCAGCGGAGCACCCCGGCGACGGCCATTGCGCAGAAAGACAGTGAATTAAAATTGAAAAGAAAACGAAAAGACAGTGAACAATTTAAAAGAAAACAGAAAGACAGTGAATTAAAATCGAAAAGAAAACGAAAAGACAGTGAAAAAATTAAAAGAAAACGGAAAGACAGTGAATCAAAATTTAAAAGAAAACGGAAAGACAGTGAATCAAAATTTAAAAGAAAACGGAAAGACAGTGTAATACAAATTTAAAAGCAAAATGAAGGACAGTGTAAAACAAAACTGAAAAATAAAACTGCACTGAAAAAAATTAAAGGACAGTGAAGACGAAATGAAAGATAACACGGCTAAGAACCATTGTAAATAAAAAAAAAAAAAAATTTGTGAAAAGGATAAGAGGAGGAAGCGAAATTTAAGAAACAAAATTAAGAGACAATTAAAACTCATTAGATTGGAACAAATTAAATTAAAGTTAAAATAAAGCTAAATAAAAATAAAACAAAAAAAAAATCTAAAAATTAAAAAATGGAAAAAACTACGCAACACCTGTAATAAAATTAATTCGAAAGCGTGTAGAAGATAATGGCTTAAGGAGAGCAGATGTATATTTGATAAGATTAAGTGGAAAAAAAGAGAGAAAATTTTTTTTTTTTTTTTTTTGAAGTTTATCTAGTTCTTTTACATTTTTTTCTTTCTGTTTTGGATTTTTGCCATTTTTGATTGGTGGGCGTTGAGCCAAATGAAATTATTCCCACAACCTACCTGAGCCGGGAGGTCGACCTTTCGCCGAGGAGAATGAGGTGTAATTCTGTCGTAAAAATTGTTCATTGAAAAGAAAATATCTCTTACCAATCGAAATTCTAAAAAAAAAACTAAGTAAAAATAACAGAAAGGAAAGCTAAGAGAAATAGCTAAGTGACGCAAGAGGGCGCTCACGCCATTTTTCTTTGTTTTGTTTATTCCTCTTAATTTCCGTGATCATAAGTGCAGTCCAAAATTTAAAAAAATTTTTTTTTTTTTTTGTGAAAAGAAAACTAAATAAATTTCACCAACAAAAATCTAAAAGAAAAAAATGAAAATTCTTGAATTCATTCCTGTTGCCAAACTTTCAAAATCTTCAAAAAAATAAATGTACCTATTGTTCTACTATAGCACAACATAAATATTTCTAACATTGTAAATAAAAAAATAAAACTACAAACTCTGTAAATGCAGATACTTTGACTTATCATTAGAGACTATGAGGGAGTCTCTATCTAGTTCGGTTGAAAATTTCTCGCATAAAATGAATAAGTAATCCTAAGGAGACTGGCTCCTCCGATGATTCCTCGGGCATAGGGGAATAAGTGTGATGAACGGACAGAGTCTTATAAATAATACATTAAACTTATAAATAAATATTAAAACTAAAGTATATTAAACTAAATTAAATCTAGGTATTAGGAATCTGTAAGGAAAAAAATCAATTAATTAGTAATAGAATTTGTGGAAATTTGCATACTTACGGGGATTTTGGTAACAAGGAATTCCTAATAAAAGGCAACTTGTCCGAACAAGAAAAGGAAGAGGGCAAGGAGGAGAATAAGTATGGCGATTTACTAGATTTTGCTAGTTAATCGCAGTCATACATTCTCCTCCGCGACGACTGGGTGCCTGTGTCTGTAAAGAAACGAAAAAAAAAAGAAAAAAAAAAAGGAAAAGGATGACGTATTCCGACTCCGGATTCGGATTCAGCGACCCAAAATACATACAACTGGATATGCCGCATGCCCAGATCATGACAAAAAAAATTTTTGTGGGGCTGTGTTATCTTTGTCTTGATTACCTCGACTGCCAGCATCTCCTGATCTCCTTTTTGAGATCTGTTAAACGGAGTGCCGTAAGGAATCTATTTAGATGAACTTTCTTGCCGTCAAACTCAGATATTGTGGACGAAATTTGTCGAACATATTCCCTTGAGATTGCAGCGGAGTCCGTCATTGTCTTATTTTTTTCTGAATCTAAACTTTCTTCTTCTAATAATTCGGGTAATGTTATTACCGTGAAGATCCTCTTCTTTAATGTCTAACTCAGAGTATCCTATGCTTTGGATATCCTCATCTATTTCAACAACTACCGGTGTGTTGAATATAGTAGGAATAGTTAAATTCAAATTATGTTTATATTTGACATTCAACAGGTTTTCACGAAACCTGGGCTGTCAAGCAACAAATTTTAAAGGTCATTCAGCGAAAAGTCGCCAATCATTGCACCACATGCCCCAAGACCAAAAAACCGAATACGAGGAACATGCATAATCCGAGGCAAATGCGGCTGAATACGATTTGTCTGAGGTCGAAAGCTGTAATTTTTTAGGGGTCACTTCCTGCTTCCGTACATCACTCGTAGAGTAGCAGGGCAGACCATAAAACTTCTTATCGATACAGGGACTTCGAAAAATTACATTAAGCCACTTCTAGGGCTGCCACACTTCGTGCCAGTCGACAAGCCATTCCAGGTAAAATCACTACATGGTCATACAAGAATTGAACGGAAGTGCCAAATTCAACTTTTTAAAACTAAAACATATTTTTTTATTTTAGAAAATCTAAATGATTTTCACGGCATTATTGGCCTAGACTTACTAAAAAAGATTAACGCCAATGTTGATTTCGAAAAAAAATTGTATCACGTATGATCGCGATTCAGAACCAATCAAGTTTACAAAATGCCAAAACGTAAATTCATTAAAATAGACGATGGCGATGTTCATGAAGTCATTAAAGATGACTTTAACAAAATGATAAATAAAAGAACAGGGTCATTTTCAGATGTTAATGAGTCCCTGCCCTACAATATCAATACAGTTGCCACAATACGAACTGACGGGGAGCCAGTATATTCTAAACTGTATCCTTACCCAATGGGCGTATCCCAGTTTGTCAACGCAGAGGTTACACAACTTCTAGCGAATGGCATAATAAAACCGTCCAAATCACCTTACAACAACCCGATCTGGGTTGTCGATAAAAAGGTGGTAAACCAAAAAACGACTGATGATAAGTGCCCCATCCCAAGTATTTCAACCATATTATCAAATATGGGCGAGGCACAGTACTTTACTACTCTTGGCCTCAAATCGGGATTTCATCAAATCGAATTAGCGAAAAGGGACTGGGAAAAAACCGCTTTCTCCGTAAACAACGGAAAATATGAATTCTGTAGACTCCCCTTTGGTTTGAAAAATGCGCCAAGCATATTTCAAAGAGCCATTGATGATGTCTTAAGAGAGCAGATAGGGAAAACCTGCTATGTTTACGTCGACGAAGTAATTATCTTCTCTAACAACAAAGAAGACCACGTTAAACACATCGATTGGGTGTTAAACAGTCTTCAGACGGCTGGCATGAGGGTGTCTCAAGAAAAATCCAAGTTCTTCAAAAAGAGCGTGATTCAAGAGCGGGATTCAAACTTCGCAAAGTAAGGTTCAGGCCATAAAAGACTTCAAACCGCCAAAAACCTTGTTTAGTCTCAGATCATTTTTGGGGCTAGCAAGCTATTATAGGTGCTTTATAAAAGGCTTTGCCAACATCGCACGACCCCTAACGGACGTCTTAAAAGGCGAAAATGGTAAAATAAGTGCCAACAATTCAAGGAAAGTAAACCTTGAATTAACACAAGATCAACTAAAGGCTTTTAATAGACTAAAAGACGTATTAGCCTCTGAGGACGTTATTTTAGCATACCCAAACTTTAAAAAACCATTCGATTTAACTACGGATGCATCAGGGCACGGTCTTGGAGCTGTGTTGCCTCAGGACGGACGTCCAATTACCCTGATTTCTCGAACATTACGAGACAACGAAGTAAACTTTGCAACAAATGAGAGGGAACTCTTGGCCATTGTTTGGGCCCTAAAAAATCTTCGAAATTATTTATATGGCGTAAAGAATTTAAATATCTTCACGGACCATCAAACCGTTGACCTTTGCCGTGTCGGATAGGAACCCAAATGCGAAGATAAAACGCTGGAAAGCTCTGATATTGCCACAATACATAGCGAAGAATCTCTTACCTATACTATCGAAACGACCGAAAAGCCTTTAAATTGCTTTAGGAACCAGATCGTAATTGAAGAAGCTAACGCCCCATCAGTTTTTTTTTTATTATTGTTTATTTTCATTAGGAATCAGTTTGCAAATACAACTATAACCTAATGTGTTGCTCTTGTTGTTAGTGCTCCAAGATTTATATTAGTATATATAAATTTAGTTTATAATTATATTGTATTTATTTAGTTTGTATTGAGGAGATTTTTGAATGTTCTCCTTTTCAATCGCCTTATTGGGGTTTCTCGTTGTAAGCGGCGAGCAAGTCTACTACGGTGAGACATCAGTCTTACGTTGTAGCCCCATCAGTAAGATCTACTATTTTGTTCAGGGAAAAAACCAGGCACGTTATAAGATTTGTCGACCGTAACACACTTTTGCAAACAGTACAAGACGTCGTAAATGCTAAAGTAGTTAACGCAATACATTGCGACCTACCCATTCTGGCATTCACATTCCGACACCACATTCCGACGCTCCAAAAATATCGTGATAGACATTGTCGATAAAACCGAACAGAGAGAAATAATTATTGCAGAGCATAACCGAGCGCACCGAGCAGCGCAGGAAAATGTGAAGCAAATTCTCCTGGACTATTTTTTCCCAAAGATGAATTCGCTGGCAACAGAGATTGTCGTAAACTGTAAGGTTTGTTCAATGGGTAAATATAATCGACATCCGGTCAAGCGAGCGATGGGTGAGACCCCAATCCCATCATATGTTGGGGAAATATTGCATGTTGACATTTTTAGTACCGGCAAAACATTTTTTTTAACATGCGTCGATAAACTCTCAAAGTTTGCGGTCGTCCAATATATTACTTCACGCGAAATTGTGGACGTAAGGGCACCGATTTTACAGCTGGTAAACCTGTTTCCCACAATAAGATCATTTATTGCGACAACGAAAAATCTTTAAATTCCGAAACAATAAAAAATATACTAAACAATTTCGATATTCAGATTTGTAATGCCCCACCACTCCACAGCACCTCTAATGGTCAAGTGGAAAGATTCCACAGTACCCTTACAGAAATAGCCCGTTGTCCAAAAATAGATAAACACCTTAACGAAACCAGGGACATAATCCTTTTGGCGACCATTGAGTATAATAGGTCAATTCACTCAGTAACAAACAGTAAACCGACAGAATTAATTTACTCCGCCCCTTCGGATTTATTAAGAGAAGCTAGGGATAAAATTGTACTTGCGCAAGAAAAACAACTTGGGTATGTGAACCGAGATAGAACCCATAAAAAGTATAAAGTAGGCGAAAAAGTATGGCTAAAATCGAACAAACGATTGGGTACTAAACTGTCACCACTGTGCACGGAAGAAGCCATTGAAGCTGACTTAGGTACGACGGTTCTAATAAAAGGGAGGGTGGTCCATAAGGACAACCTTAAGTAAAAACAAAAAAAAAAAATAAAATAAAAATAAATATAAATAAATAAATAAATAAAAAATTTCATCGCTTATAGTGCTTTTAATTTTAATATTTTTATTACAGGTTAGGATACTTGTGTGTGCTGGCTTCCGCAATCATCTTGACAATAACGACTATGAAACTTAATGACTATTCACAGACTACATACCTATAATAGACGGTGACTTAACCATATGGGACAGATACGGATATCTCGGACATACTTCTAACATAACTTCATATGAAACTTATGTTGAAGATACCAGACGGCAACTGAACTACTTTGGAAAAGACCATATGCGAAATTAAATAACTACTGACTTGGGGCACATAGAATCACTAATAGCTACGATTAGGGTGCACCATAGACATGCTCGCAGTATAAATCTACTAGGTACAGCACTCAAGGTAATAGCCGGAACCCCAGACTTCGACAACTGGGAAAAGATTAAATTTAAACAAGGGCAATTAATAGATTCAGCGAATAGACAGATCGAAATAAATACGAAACTTCAATCTCGACTAAACGAAATTACAAGGGTAATGAATGCAATAAGTAAAACAGACAACGCGGACTCAGAACACCTATTTGAAAGTATACTTGCTAAAAATAGAATAATTATTACAAACCTAGAAGAATTGATAATGTCGGTAACTCTAGCTAAAATAAATTTAATAAGCCCCCTTATTTTGGATAGTGTTGACATTTATGAGCTGGCCAATGAACATCTCACAAATACTAGCTTAGCAGATATTTTAGGAGTATCTAGCGTTAAAGCCTTTCAGAACAACGATTTATTATATTTCTTAATCAAATATCCTAAGCCAGAAACAGTTTGTAAAAAAATTAACGTTTTCCCAGTTCAACATTATAAGATAATATTAGACTTTGAGAATAATAATGTAGTAGCCGAATGCGGTGCACGAATCTACGCCGTCAAGGAATGTAACGCAGCCATGAGTACCACATTCTGCAAGAGATTGCAGAACCCGACTTGCGCTCAACAATTGGTGTCTGGAACCGTCGCACAGTGCACCACTCTCCTTGGCCATCTGGATCCGGTGACACTTGTTGAAGAAGGTGTCCTGATTATCAACGACGCAACCTTCAGGGTCGAAGATAGCCTAGGCAGCAGTAAGCTGATCTCGGGAACCTACTTAGCCACATATGACGATCGTATATCTCTGAACGGCACCCACTACGAAAACCACCAGGGCGTCCTAAAAAGGAAACCCGCTGCGGCAGTGGCCTCCCAGATCAATGTGCCATCGAGATCAACTAAGCTTGCCGTTCTTGCACGAGCTGTCGCTGCAGAACCTCCTTCGAGACCCATTTTAAGCAGCGGCGTCACCATTGCCGTGGTCCTAATTGTTTATGGGATCATCCAAAGCATCCGTTACTGTCACGTCAAAAGACGACACCCCGACTCCAGCATCGAGATGACGATACCTTCCCGAAAAGCCGAGGACGACTTTAACCTAACGCGGGGAGGAGTTAACACGCGCAGGGCCAAAATCGCTAACTCCACGATAATACCGGACGCGGCCGCAGTAACGTCAGCGCGACTGCAACTAAGTCGCTAGCGAAATATGACTCCTGCATTCCAGCACCAGCCAAATGGTCACTGCCCGGAGCGTGTGAAGCGCAATGTCAACATTCTACTGCCCGAAACGTGTGAAGCGCAATGCCAGCATTCTGCCCTGAGCGCTGCTTCAGAAGACGGGCTACTTCATATTAAGCTTAAGTTTTCTGTTTTTAGTTTTAAAACTCATGGGAACACGCATAGTCGCATAATAAATAACAATACACAAAATTGTTGTCTGTTAATTTACATAAAGCTGAAAACAATATGAACTTATCCTCTAAATTTCAATCCGATCGGGTAGAAGTTATTCAATTCAACGTTTTCAGTACAAATGTTCGCTACGAGCAGCAGCCTGCGCGCTGTTTCGAGCAGTTGACGCCGACGTCGACGTCGCGTCGTGTCGCTTAACTGTTTACGCGCGTGTATGTGTGTGTGAGCGAGTAAGCCATATATATTATATTAAAATAATTTTGGAAGAATTCTCTGTCAGAAGTCAAGAGTGTGTTTACATGTTTGGTACGGATGATCTGTCTGTCGAGCACGCCCGTCTGTAGCCTTGCCCACTTGTTTTTGTTTTATTAGGGCTTTAATGGAGTGTCACCGAGTTGAACTTGTCGGTGTCGTCGACAATGTGGTGTTAACGAAATGATCGCTCCACTTGAGCAAACCACTGTTGTGTGTGAATTTAGGGAAATGGGCGGTTTCACGTACATATGTGCGAGGCGACTTATCTCTGTCCGTAGAAACGTTTTCCGAATGCCTCAAGTTTTCTTTGTCACTTTCGAATTCTATCAGATACATCTGGATTTGGATCCGGCATGACAGTTCCTTTTTATCGGTTTTTTCGCTGAAGTCAAAATGACTTTTCTCGAAATTTCGCAAATTACAACTTGGGTCCACGTGTTTGCCGAGTGTGCGTGAACTTAAATTTCACAATTAATTAGAAAACTGCGGTCAGTGAACGCGATTGGTTTTTTGCAAAGTTTGAACTAGTCAGGGTACCCACTATGACAATGGTTCGCCATTAAGTTTAATTAATTATATATAACTTTGGTTATAATAAAATTAAGAAAAGGCACAAAATGTGAGACACGCGCTTTGCGTTGCAAGTTCGAATAATGACGAATAATGTTGCCGTATCGCTTGAGTCTGATATTTTCTAGAAGTGCCAGAAGTAAGTAACGCTGCCGATATATCGGTGCCGCCACAAGATGTTGCTCGTACCAGTGCAGCTGTTTATGTATTTGCCTATAGACACCAGGAATGAGAACAGATATTTCCCAAAACTGAACACAATATTTTGTTGTTATACCCTTGCAAAGGGTATATTAATTTTAGCCAGAAGTTTGCAACGCACCTTAGGAGACATCTCCGACCCTATAAAGTATATATATTCTGAATCAGCATCAACAGAGGAGTCGGAAAATCGATGTCCGTCTGTCCGTCCGTCCGTCTGTCTATTGCAACGCAAACAAGTCTTTCAGTTTTTGAGCTATCTTCATGAAACTTGGCACACTAGCTTCTTATTGCTGCACGCTGTAAATAAGTCGGAATATCGGAGCGATACATCGTATAGCTGCCATAGAAGCTATCAGCCAATTTTTGTTGTTTTTCAAGATATTGCTACAAGATTTGGCAAATCTTATTCTTATTACGTTCTTAATGTGCTGTCAAAATTGGACCACTATAACATATAGCTGCCATAGGAACAATCGGCTGAAATCAGGGTTTTTGTATGCAAACAGAAACCAGCAGCAATCCAAATGTATTTATATTTAGTATAACTGCAAGGGTATAAAACCTTTGTTTTTTTTTTTTTTTTTTTTTTTTTTTGCTGTAAATGTTTTGAGCTTTGTGCAAAGGAGCAGAGAATTTTATTTCGTACGATTACTACCATTCTATTTATTTTATTGGCTATTATTCTCTTTTGTTTCTTTTTTTTTATTTTATTCCCATATTTTGTGTTTCAAAAGTTTATTTGCGGCACAAACATTTGCTTACTGAATTGTTACATTGTGATCAACATCTTCATCTTATTCCGTTAAGTTTTGTATGGATAAATCACCAGATCTTGGTGCCACAGTAACCTCGGTACTCTTTTGCTAATAAATCAGTAACTTTGCTATCCAGCGCCACCGGAGTATTATGCATACGAAAATATAATATATAAAATAGTATATATTCGGAAATGTCCATCTTGTAGACAATTACCAAATTAGGTAATTGTCTAGAGAACGCGACGTAAGAATTTTCGATTTTGCCAATGATAAGTAATAATCATCTGAATCCGAATCTGGTAGCGGGGAAAAAGTTCAAAAATTGTTTCGCCTGACGGCAATATTTTCTTTTTTTTTTAATTTGGTTTGTCTACATGTATCTTATCGGCAAAATTGGCACACGTTTGCATGCAAGCACACACACAAGAAATTTATGTTCATTGTTTTGGTTATATTAGTAAGCAGAGTTGTTCAACGCAATATTTTATTGGTTTTTGTTTATAACTTTAAAACCACTTAACTTAGCACTTCTCCGCCACTGGATTCAGATTCCGGAGAATTTTCGTTACATTTAAAAGGTCAAGTCCCGAGTTTTTTAGGTCGCGATTAACTGTAAGCCCGTTTTCTAGACAATTACCGCCAAATTATATATAATCTGCTTCCAAAATATGAGTAAGTTAAGCCCAATAAATTAAAAACCTGAAATTTTTTCGGTTATCTGTTATAAGTGCCCTTATATTATGCAAACATAAAATATTCACAATGTTAGATAATTAACTTGAATACTATCAAGGGAATACCATTCAGAAAGTTGTTGCAAAATATTTTATAATTTAGTTACCCGATAACATATTTAGCATCCCTGTGTTATGGCTAAATGCAATTTTATATACTAAGTGAAGTATTTTGTGTAATTGTATATAGATAATTACAATCTGTGTAGCTCGTGATGCTGAATATTTACTAATGAGCGAGAACAATTTTACAATAATATAATAAACTGTTAGAGCTATTAAAAAAACTAACAAAAATCAGTCGGATAAAATTACTCATTATGGTATAAGCTTCTATTTACATTATTATCCAAAGAAAATACGGAGAAACATCCATACATTCTTACGTATGTACATATGTGCAGTGTTGGCCATATTGAATGGACACATGTGGATGGCTCTATAACTTTGACAAAAAACTTTGTGTCGACTAAAATAGTAAGAGTTTGAAGCGTTGACCTTAGGGGATTTTTGAAATGAAAAGCCGAGCCATTCCCGACTTTTAAAGCAACAAATAAAGTGCAATAAATGCCCTCAAAATTATTATGCGGTGTAGAATTTGCGCTGTGGTCAGTCATCTTTGGATGATCCAAAAACCGAAAAACCTTAAATCAGAAAAGTCATCGAGCTATGATTTGTTTATGCCAACTATTCGTAAAAAAGGATTCAATTACTTCTGTTTTCAATAAGACGTTTCACACCACAGTTTGAGCTAAAATGGATTTTTTAATTGTTATCTTTACGCATGAAATGCAGCAACTAATTTTGGTAATTGTCTAGAAAACGGGCTTCTCCGAAATATGACTTTTTTTTAAATTTTTTTTGTTTTGCAAAACTGTGTGTTTCGATCTCCTGAACCATAATCCGATGGCGGAGGATGGAAATTTTGAGTACTTTACTCATATTCACATAGTTTTGCCTCGTACATTTTGGTTGTTGACTTTGATACATACACGTACACAATACAATTTACTTGCAGCAGCAATGGAAATGAAGGTTGCACACACATTAAGGTAGTTTTTGTAATTAAAAAAAGCAGCAGGGCTTATCTCCACACCCATCACAATATTTTTTACATACAGGGTTGGCCATATTAGGTGAACCCATGTGAATGCTCTATAACTTTGGCAAGAAACTTCAGATCAAGAAATAAAAGGACTGTTTTGCTTGGCCTTAAGAGATTTAATTACATCAATTTTAGAATTATTATAGATTATATATTGTATATTACCCATGTATCGCTTCCAGATTAAATAGCGCAATGTTCCTGTTTCGGCTATTTTTCGACGTTAAGCCCTATGTTTGCCTAGAGTCGCTCCTTTGTTGATATTAACCAATTGCATTTAATTTGCTCCGGAAAAATTCCAATGGTCTAAAGTCTGATGAAGGCGGAGCTCTGTGAAAATCTCTGTTTCTGCATTTAAAGCTTTAATAGAACAAAGACTTCGAAAAAATTGTAGGTCAACCTGTTTCAGGCGGTCGAGTGTTTTACTGATACCAGCAGTGTTTCAGGCCATTTTCACGAAAAGTTGCATGGAAATATTGGTTATCTTAGCTGGATAACGCTCCATATTTAGTGTTTTGGCTGTCAACGTTTATCTCTTAACGCGATCGGTCAGATCAAAAACTCTATATCACTTTGTCAATAATGGGTCTTTAAAAGTTACCTAGTCAACAATTTTTGGGTTTAGAGTGGATTTATCAGTTTTATTGTGCTCTTTGAGGCCAGTCTTTTCACTCTATTTTTTACTCCATGAAAATCTGAGCTTTTAAAATTGAGAGGTTATTTTTATGTACAACTTAAAAAATTTAGGTTACTCCAATGTCGTGTACTACTCATACAAAGAATCTCCTCAAGTCAAAGCTTCAAACGAGTTGTATCAATCGTCGATCCAATGTTTTACACCAAAGTTATAAAGCATTCACATGGGTCCATATAGTATGGCCAATCCTGTACATACATACATATCCACATGAAAAACAGCCGTAAGAGTTAGTTATTTTTGTATACTAGTTACATATATGTACTTATTTTGTGCAAATGTATGTACACTTATGGACAAAAATAATAGAAACAAGACTTACTTCCTTCATAGAGAACTAAATTTTAAACTTTCTACACGTACTATATGTTTAAAACCGATATTATATAGAACACTGATATCAGTCCTTTATTGTGCACTCCCTTGAAGGTCAATTGGGTTTTTGGTATTTGGGTTACCGTATCTCTGTTTGTCCGTGTGAACGCACAGGCTCTCCCAATTTTACATTAAGTTTACACTATACAATAAGCTCCTATTGTTTCTTTCTTATTTTAAATGACGAACCGACCGCCCCGCAATTCTGTAAATTGCGATTATTATTCTGTTTCGATGTCCTCAAAGATGATTGCCAGATTAGTACAAATGTTCGGTACGATCAGCAGCCTTCGGACCGCTGATGTGCAGTTGACGTCGACGTCAAAGTCGCGAAGCAACGCTTTACTTTTAAGAGTGCTCGGTTTGAAATTATAAGTGTAGTTACATACATGTTTGTAACGGTTGTTGAGTTTTGGGGAAGGGTATCTAACTGTCGAGCGCGATCGACTGTAGCCTTACCGATTTTTTTGATTAAATTGTCTTTGAGCTAGGATGTTTGCTATTGACTAGCACGCTGGATTCGGATTACATTTCATAAGCTAAGCTCCGGATTTTTTTTCGGAATGTGCGTAACAGGTAGAAGGAGACATCTGCGACCCCATCAACTATATATATTCCTGCTCAGAATCCCTAGCCGAGTCGATCTAGTCTGTATGAGCATCTGATTCTAGAGACTCCAGATTTCGCAGCAGGTTCCTGTTAAGAATAAGCTGTAAACGCTATTTACTTATGTGTCCTACCACGCCCACCGCCACGGCAAATCGGTAATTTTCGGCTATTAACTAAAGTATTCAAGTTTTACTTTTCTTCTTTGGGATACATAAAAATAAATATGATAACCTATTCAATTAATTCCATGCCGATATGATAATAAACAAGTTACTTAAGGTTAAGGTTTTGTAATGCTCTGTGAAGCATTGCCTGCATGCTGTTGTCATTAGAGTGTATTTTCTTAAATAGTTCTTTGAGTGCTACAACGTAAGCGGTTCGACACCCGGGATATAAAAATTTACTTATATGCCCTTCGACCATACAAAATGCTCGAAAAAGGGTAAACAACTTTGTGCAAATGTATATAAAAGGCATAATTAGGCGTGGCAGACCCCATAAAGTAGATATATTCTTGTTCAGTACCAATGGCCGAGTCGATTGAGCCATGTCCGTCTGTATGAGACGACAGGTTTCAGCAATTAAAAAAACTAGAGACACCGAATTCGGTATAAGGGCTCCTATAAATCGTAGGCAGATCAAGATTATTTCAAATACTATATGCACGCCGCCACCCCCGCAAATCTTTTATTTGCGATTCCTAAGAAGAGTATAAACATAACGTCCTGCCTCGGTATACACAAAAGTGGCTGCAATATGAACATAGCCTCTAAATTACAATCCGATAGGACCTACAATAAAAGTAATTGAAGTTAATGTTCTTAGTACAATAGCGTTGTGGGGTTATCGCCAAATACACTTGCTAAATATTTGACCAATTCAATAACTTTCTTCACTTTTCCTTCAAAAATATATCAGCGTTATTCAGTTGATCCGTCAAAAACGTATATATACCCTTCGACCATTGAAAACGGTCAACAAAGGGTTTACTAAATTTGTGCAAATGTATTTAACAGGCATAAGGAGGCATAATATATATTATATTCTTCTTCATAGAGAATATATATTCTTGCTCAGGATCACTAACCGAGTCGATTGAGCCATGTCCCTGTGTGGTTACACGTTTGTAACGAATTTTGAAAATTGGGCGAAGGGTATTTTATTATCGTCTGTAGCCTTACCGACTTGTTTTGGACAGTTTTTCTTTTACTTAATTTTTTTCGTTTGCTCAACGAGCTGGAGGTATTTTTATATTGATCGCGAAGATACCTGTTCTCTTCCTTTATCCACAGCTAGTAAGTCAACAAAAAGCTTAGTTTCTCACTGATACAGTTAGCTACATATATATACGCATTGATGGCCTTGTCTGGTACGAGGGACGAGAACTAAAATTTCATTGATTGAATCATATGCACACTTAAATGACGTCTAATGCTCTTCATCCATCCATCAGTAGTAGATTTACCTAATTTATAATTACATTTCTGTTTTTAACCTTTTTACTATTGTAATTTAAAGTAAATGTATCTTAAAACTATGTTTATTTTTTAACAGGATATCCAACAACTTGAAATACTTTGCAAACAGCTCTACGAAGCTACTGAGACAAGTATTCGTGCGGATGCTGAAAAGAAACTTGTCACGTTTGTTAATAGCCACGACGCCTTACCCAAATGCCAATTACTATTAGACCGGGCAGACTCAAGTTATGCACAATTACTAGCCGCATCTACCCTTACAAAACTAATACAGGGAATAACCTTGGGTCAGCGCATTGACATACGCAGCTATGCTCTTAACTACTTGGCCACAAGACCTAACTTACAACATTTTGTTGTTCAAGCTCTTGTTACACTATTAGCAAAAATAACAAAATATGGTTGGTTTGATACATACAAAGGAGATCTAATTTTTCAGAACTTGCTTGAGGACGTAAAAAAATTTTTACAGGTTTGATTATTTTCATTCATGATAAATGATAAATTTGTAATGGTATTATGCGTTTTAGGGCTCTGTTGAACATTGCACGATTGGCGTACAAATTCTGTCTCAGTTAGTATCAGAAATGAATTCGATTGTGGAATTGGATGCGCACCTATCGTTTTCTAAAAATCGAAAAATAGCAACATCTTACCGAGACCAACAATTGTATGATACATTCCTGTTATCATGTTCACTTTTAATTACGGCTCGAGATAATAGCAAGAACCTAAACTTCTTGGACGAACCACAACAAGCGTAAGTAATATTTACTAGACTAGTAAGACCCTCTAATATAAAAATTAAGTTTTAATATATCAATTTATATCATAATTTAAATTACACACACATAATCAAGTATCACACGTACTTTATGAATGGATTATAACACTAAAATATCGTTCTTGGCTCCTCTCAACACTGGATATTTTGATCAAAACGTCTTAGTCGGAGCCTTTTTGGTGTGTAAATTGTCTTGGAATGACGCTTCCAACGCGGTATGGCATCAGTCCATCCAACACTTATTTAAAAAGTTATTACCGTGATTTAATAATACAAGATGAGCTCGAGGCGAAATCATGTCATCCTATTATTTTCCTGTAAATACGAACGCATAATATGCCCTATCATAAATAATAACTAGAGAGATTTTTCAAGATTTTTTTACCAATCAGGCAAATTTAACTGCATTTTGAATTCAAAGGGTTAAATACTTTATAGCAAAATTTACTCAAGAGTAATACGTTTTAAGTTTGAAGACCATTTTTTAAAAAACATTGTGTTTGTCAGAATGTGCGATAGAAAGGATTTGTCTGTGATAAGAAAGAAATTCACTGTTGAAAAATTCAATTGACTCAATATTCACACCTGCACGTAAAGTCAAAAAATTGTCATTATAAATATTGTATGAGTGAAACAAATTTTGTATAAAACACTGCTGTCCTTTATTGTTTACTCCTTTTAAAGTTGATTTGGGTTATTTGGGATATCTTTTAATAATTGGAAAGCACGTGTTTGAGCTGGAAAAACTAGGAACAGCCACAAATCTGCGAATATTTTGCGTTCTTTAAATTGTAAATCACAAAAAAAAATAGTCAGTAAGGCCACAGTCGACAGAAAGATATCCTTCGTCTAATTCTCGAAATCCGTTACAAAATTGTAAACACACTTATAATTTTAAACCGATCATTCTGAACTAATTTTTCTGCCACTTATTGCTTTACCGCTCTCACTCATACAAACAAACTCGCGCGTGAAAAGTAAAGCGACGCGTCGTGATCCGATCGGATTGCAATTCGAAAGATAGTTCCATCAGACAATCATTTATGTGTACGCCGAAGCAGAATGTTTTGACCTTTATACTTTTCGTAATAATCGCAAATAACCGAATCGCGGGGCGGTAGTCGTTACTTAAAATTATTTTTAGGAGCTAATGGACCTTCCTGCAAAATGTTGAAAATTTTTCATAAGCTAAGATCTGCGCGTTTAAGCAGTCAGCAGTCAGCTTAACAGACAGGCAGTTGGGCATGGCCCATCATTAGTGATCCTCAGCAAAAATATATATAATTTATGGGGGCTACCCATAAATTGCTACATTGCAAGCGTCGTCGAAGGCGACTTCAACTTCTCATAGCAGCGTATTAGTTGCTTGTGAAACACATTTGTTTTGTAAACTTTATTTTTAATAACTTCTGTGTTATGGGTCGAATCAGATTTTTATTTAGAAAATAAGTTCATTACTATATTAATATGTAAATAACGAATAAGAATTACCGATTTGCAGGGACGGTGAGCATCTGGCATCTGGACTTTACAATAAACTTAATTTGCCTATGATTTGCCGGAATGTTCATGCCAATTAGCCTCTAGCTTGTATTCAAGCTGCGTTCAGTGAATTCATATAGTCACCAGACGGGCAAACGAGCATCTGCAATGTGACCTTCAGTAACTGTATTACTTTAAACTTGTCGATAGGTATTTAAGAAAGAATGTGTGTATCCTTCCTTTTGATGTATCCAATATCCGAATTTAATGTTATAAGTCCTTCCCTTTTGAAGATTTGTGTCCCGCAAATTTCGGACCTTGGGTGCCCTGCCAGTACTACGTGCATCCGAAACTTTTCGGATGCCCCGTAAAACTTCCTCAGGCTTACCAATTGCACTGGTGAAGTCGTTTACATATTGGAGGCCGTGACTGTTATTAGTATGGTCGGCATGACTATCAAGTGAGTTGAAGAGTAACTTGTGCAGTTGCTTCTGTCCGCGCTGATTGTCTAGTTACGGAGCTGGACAACATAAGTGTCAGTCAGGGGATGCGTCTTATGTCCGGCATCTAGAATCCCATTATATTTAATAGGAACATTGTCCCGTTGTCGACTAGCTCCATTAGTACCTCGCTGCTTTTTGTAGCATGTTTTCTAGGAAGTTCTAGCATGCTGCATGGCCACATTTTAAAAGTTCAGGGGCGCAGACTCCCTCGTGCAGCTTACGGAGACTACTCTCAGGACAAACCTTAGTGTTGCCATTGGAGACAACGGCATAGGTTTCCTTGTCTATGATAAACTTGTTATGTTTCACCAATAGTTTTATCCCTCTGAGCACTTTCGGGAACAAAACATCAGCCGCGACTCCTTGACAGAAACCTTGTACCTTGTGAATTGCTAAAATGTAGAAAAATTTCTCGGCCTCATTGTGGTAAGGTAGGTGTTTGACTTTTGCGAGTAGTGCGTACCTCTTCGTGGTTCAACAGATGAGAGTTGACTGTTCCCAGCTGGTATGATCTAGTCAGTTCGTTGCCTTGGCCGTCGATGATTAATGCTTTATACAAAAGAGTCGTCGACGTATGGTTGTCCCCGTCGATGCCATTCACTCTTACAATAAGACGTTGCGGAGACTCATGTGAGTGTCGAACAGCCTGGTGTTTATCCCGATTTGCTGGATGGGCGACTTGACTCCGATATTTTGTGAATCCAGCCAAGCAAACGCTCCGTGGTGCGCCTAATAGGCCGCGATAATCTCTGCAGTGAATCCTACAGATAGTTGGTCGTCGGCGCATTAATCCTGGGATCTGGCATCAGCTAAGCTTTGCGTTTGAATTTCAGAAGAAATGATCCGATCCAGATTGAACTGGCCTTTGATGCGCAAGACGTTGCCCTTCTGCAGCGTGGCAACCGGCGCTTCATACTTGAATATGTTCGCTTTAAATAAGCTTAATTAACTTATCTAAGTGGTATGTTGTTTTATATAAAGAGAATAAATTATGCAAAAGCTAGTGTGTTATGTTGTAGTATACCCTTTTAGATTATCATGAAATATAGTTTACCCATTGGTTGGGGTTGCTGAAACATAATCGGGTCAATCATTCAGTTGTGCGTGTTACATTCATTTCGCAAATCCGACCTATGGAGAATTGTTTTAAACTTAGTCTTTACCGTAATTATTATGTCTTAATTTACCTCATCATCCCTAAAACGCGGGTTTTATACCATTAAAAATGGTCAAAAAAGGGTATACTAACTTTGTGCAAATGTATGTAACAGACATAAGTAGGCGTGGCAGACCCCATAAAGTATATATATTCTTGCTCAGGATCACTAGCCGAGTCGATTGAGCCATGTCCGTGTGTCTGTCCGGCTGTCTGTCTGTTTGTTTGAGACAACAGATATTAGCTATTAAAAAAGCTAGAGACACCAAATTTGGAATGAAGGTTCCTATATATCCAAAACAAGTTTATATCAAATGTTTGATACCACGCCCATCGCGCCGCAAATCGGTAATTTGTGATTATTAAGGAAAGTATTGACGGTCGGTACACACAAAGCCGAATGCAATATGAATATATCCTCCAAATTACAATCTGATCGGACCCATAACACAGAAGTTATTCAAGCCAACGTTTGCAGTACAAATGTTCGGTACGAGCAGTAGCCTGCGCGCTGCTATGAGCAGTTGACGTTAGCGTCGCCGTCAGTGTGGTTACACGTTTATAACGGATTTTGAAATTGGGCGAAGGGTATTTGACTGTCGGGCGTGCTCGACTGTGGCCTTACGGACTTGTTGTTATTTGTTTATTTGTAGCAAACACAGTATCGCCCCGCCTATATGGGGGAGGGTGGATAATGGCTTGTCATTATGATTTGTTCGCGATGTCTTGTTTATGGTCGATCAAACCCGACAGATCTTCCAAAGTTTGCCTCCTTAAGTCTGATAACTTTTGATAGTTGATCCACGGAGAGTGGTAGATATGAAAGCTCGTCGCGTTTTTGTTGGGTATCAGTCCACTGCTATAGCAACCAATTCATTTATTTTAAAGGTAGGGTGCTCGCATTTCAAACATCAGTAGATTTCAAGAAAGGTCGAATGGAACCTCTCAACTTGTCAATTGTCCTCACTTTTCTAGGTTGGCGTTAAGTACAAACTCGATATCTTATGTCCAAGTAATTTGGTACCGTTGGTTTCGATATCGGAGACCAATAGCCTCGGGACAGTGAAGTAATAAACCACCACAACTTTCCCGCAAGTGAACCCAAGATTTGGATACTAAAGGAAAAAGCTTGGCGAATTTGTTTAACTTCTCTTTGCAAGGTAAACTGAAAATAAAGTATTTTGCACGAATACTTGTAAATTGCCGTCGGTTGCAACAATGGCATGTTAGGGTGCTTTTTGTATTTGTACAGTTTGCAGCACTCACAAGATGAATCGTGCTAGCCATCTGGCGGACGTAATACCTCTCAAGAAGATGTAAAAGCACTTCTTTTGCGCCACGATGTGCTCTGCGGTTTTCTTTCTATCCTTTTAGAGGGTATTTTAAAATTGGTCAGAAGTTTGCAAAGCACCTAAGGAGGCATCTCTGCTATAAAATATATATATTCTGAATTACCATCGACAGGGATGTTCATAAAACTTAGTCCGTCTGTTGCAACGCCGTCAAGTCTCTCAGTTTTAGAGCTCTATTAATGAAACAAGCTGTAAATAATTCTAGGCAGATCAAACCAATATATCGACCAATTTTGTAAGTTTTTCAAGAACGAGTAACCCAATTTACCACATTAATTTGTATCAATTATGCCTGCAAAATTGCATTTTAATCGCACCACTATGACATAGATGACATAGGATCAATCAGGCAAAAAGTGGCTTCTGCTTCTTCCAATGCTTTTACAATGCAAAAACACTTTAACAGATGTTTGTAGTACAGGTATAAAAGACTTTAATCTAACATTAAATGAAACATTTCTGCAAGGGTATGTATACCTTCAGCGTGCAGAAGCTCTGATATTTTTCAGCTTTTTAAGGACTTTACGAATAACATAGGGGTTAGGCAAATGCAGCACTATTCTCTGCGTTATTCAAAATTTGCATGAACCAAAATTATCAAAGCATTCAATCTTCAAGAATGACAGATAGATTTCCTGAATCATTCCCCAAAGTAGCTACTAGGTTAGGATTTTGGTATACGTTCATAGATATTTCTACGTGCGAAAAGACATCCGACACATCTGGTCCGCTTTAATACCTTAATGTTTTTGGAGCCTTGCTTTTCTCAGGCTGTTCGATTGAAATATATTATGAGACGATATTGTTTTTTCTCTATAGGTGTTGTTTGCTTCGGAACCACTGAAGAGTTATTAATGTCGAATAATGCCTTCTTCCAACAGCCCCGCAACTTGGCGATCAACTTCCCTTCTCATATTGGTGGGGTAACTTTTGTGTAAATGGGGTCATTAGTAGTAGTGCGAATCACAGCCCCCACCCTAATGTGGACCGCTTCACATGGTGAGACTTTGTCAAGGAATAATAGCATACTCGCTTCGGGGTGTTCGTTGTATTCCTTGATGCCTGGGAAAAGTAATAAGAAATTGTTTTTCCTATTAACTAAGGCTTTGATATTATTAAGTGTGTCGTCCTTAAAGATTCCTTAAAATGAATCCAAACCGGCACAAAGCACAACAAAGGTAGTGGGTGCTATTTGCAATTGGTTCAAAAACATAAGTAACACAGCCCCACAAAATCTGATCGTATGCATGCGGCATATGCAGTCATATGTATTTTGGGTCGCTGAATCCGTAGTAGTAGTGTGGTCGTCGGACATATCAGAGTTGCATCACACAGCATAGCCTCTGTTGTAGAGATACGACTTGAGGAGTTTGTGGGTGCTTTGGGGAAGCATTGTTTTGATTTAAAACATTAAGCCATCTAGCACATACCTTGTCAAATGCATGAGAAATATCCAGAAATATTGCTGTGCAATATTCCCATTTTTCGAAAGCAGTTCGTAAAGCTGATGATATTCGATTGACTTGTTCAATGGTTCCATGTTTCTCTCGAAAGCCGAACTGATTCGCTGGAATAAGAATATTTGTCCTCTGGTAAGGAGGATCTGGGTCATTAGAGATTTTTTGAAAAATTTCGAAAGACAAGACAACAGACTTATAAGTAATGATGAAACTGAATGGTCCTTCTCTGCCTTTGGTACAATTACTATGATCGACTTGTTCCATCACTCTAGCAATACCCGAGTTTTTTTATAGCGTTGAAGAGCAGGGAAATGGTGCTTAAAGAACAGTATGGAAGCTCGACAATAATCTTTGAGATAATTAGATTACACTCGGGTTGAGTAGGTACTAGGTACTAGCACTAGCAGAAAGGGAAAATCGAACGTTCTCGAACAAATTTGTATGCCCCGACCCTTATGCTGCTGTCTCTACCTACCGAGCCTTTGGGCAAGCGTCTCTTGTCTTTTTTGCCAAAATGTTCCTGCACTACTAGTGTTTTTTGCCAAAAGTACCTGCACTACAAGTGTTTTTTGCCAAAAGTACCTGCACTACTAGTGTTTTTTGCCAAAACGTACCTGCCTTTTGCGGCTCCTGCCTTTTGCGTCTCTTGCTTTTAGAGTCTCCCGCTATTTGAGTCTCTTGCTTTTAGAGGCTTACGCGGCTTGAGGCGTGTGCTATGTGCGGCCTGTGCAAAATGAACATCGAGTGGCAAAAATCTCATTCATTTTTGAGTGGCGTGTTGTGCATGCATACATGTTGCAGTTCTCTGGTCGACACCGTGCGCACGTCCGCTACAGTTGCAGTATTTGTTGTTGTTGCAAGGTTTACGAGGTCGACGTGTCGTAGTCAGTTCTCTTCGGTTCGGTATGGTATTGACGGTAAGCAAGAGCGCGTTACGACGTTCGTGGTTGGCATAAGTTTGTGTGTCGGGTTATGGTCGATCATCATTTGCATTGGTTTCGTGCACTTCCGTAGGTTGCGAAGAGACAAATGTGGAATACGCGTTATTTCGTATTGAAGAGAACCGTCGTTCGTCTATCTTGCGTTGACGTTGAGCGCGAATGTCGTTTTGACATATTTTTAAAATAAAATAGTCGTTTTCACTACGATTTAAATAAGCGACTATAAGCATAGAATGTCTTTTTGCTAATTGTTTGTGGACAATTTGTTTTCCTTATTATTTAGTTTTCACTTGGAGAATTTGTATTTATTGAATTTGGCGTTTATTAGAGACTAAATTCATGTTTGCAAGCTAGCTATGTATACAGAACATAAAGGAATGAAAAAAGAAGCACCGTTACTTGTGGTGCCTAAAAGAAAATAAAAAGACATACAGTGGTGCTATTTCAAAATATTTCTAACACTCCTCACCACGATGTCTATACACGTATTAACAAAATATATTTTCAATATGCTATTATTCAATACATATTCTTAATTTTCAATTTTACTTCATTGTGTTCAGTTTAACCCTAAGAATTTAATACATTTCATATGTTTTACTTTACATACATTTTTGGTTAACACATCGGAAATCATATCTTCAGTACAAACGTATTCAATATCAATTATCTTTTTCATATATAATTCTCTTACGAAGTAGTATTTAATGTCAATATGCTTGCTTCTATCATGAAATGTAGCATTCGTAATAAGACATTGCGCAATTTGGTTGTCGCTGTAGATCATCATTGTCGACGGTGGCTCACAGCCCATCTCTGTTATAAGCATAGCTCGCAAATAACTGTCAACCGTTTTTCGTTTTGCGGTCTGTATGCGAACATAACCGAAAAAGACGATGCGCGTGTGCTCTCGCTCTGAACAGAACTTTTCGTTTCTCTTTGTTTTGGTTTTCGGTCAACTGTTCTCAGTCGCGTGGTTCTTGTTATGCTCACTCAACAACAACTGAGAGAGAGCGAGCCAACTGAACGCTCGCTCGTTAAGGGTCAGCAGAAGAGCGAAAAAACGAAAGACTCATCGTAAACGGTCTTTTGTCTTCAGTGCCTTTTAAACAAAGCCTAGCAAAAATTTTAACATATTTATTAGATGAAAACATTAGATTTATTACTTATTCAGTATTAAGCTTTACAACTAGTAGCGAATTAACATTTTCTGCACTTAAAGAGCTTCGTCGCTCGCTTAAAATGTAATGAAGCGCTGAAAAGGCCCTCTCAACAGACACCTGAGTCGCCGGTGTAGCCAGTACAACGTGTGCGAGCGCATTCAGGTGTGGCGACTGCAGCTTAATATCAGTAAAATACTGCAAAATGTTCGCATTTAGTGGCAAACGTCCATGCATAAGGTCGAAATTTTCTATGTCAGCATAGATCTGGAGTAGTTTTTTAGATGCAGGCTCTTCTTTAGTTTCGGAGATTGTCTGTACGCCATCCAAATAGGCGGAAAACAGAGACTCTTCTTTGTCAGCACATTCACCACCGTCAGATGTCAGCTCCTTCTTCTGGTCTTGGATATAACCCTCGCATGATGGCGCACATTGTGGTGGGGAATGCACCTTAAATAACAACTAAATTTGAACATATTTTTCGCAATGTTAGTTTAGAACAATTGTGAGTTTTTGACATGGACAATATACTTTGTTAAAACATTTAATAGCAATTAACAACAATAAAACAGGACCTTAACTTCAAGCACACGTAGCCTTACTTGTTTTAGCTCAAACAAACGATATGCTATTAGGTCCGCAACTAAGTTCTCGCTGTTTTTTTGTATGCAAATTTTACTTTATTATAAAAAAACTATGAACAATGGATGATTCAAAGTATTGCCCATCGCTAGGCACATCTTTTTTCAATCTTTCTGCTATAGCTTGAATACCTTAACAGTAAAAGTGTTCGTTTTTTGAGGTTTTCCACGAATCTAGCCATTTTTCGATATCTTCGAATTCGTGGAGCTGCTGATCAGCTAGGTCGTGAGCCATCGAAAGAAACGAGTGTTTATCGGAAAGCCTAATATCTTGGGATTATAGCGGGAGGGGTAGGACTTCCAATTTAAGCGTTCCCAAGTAGCTTTTTACTGATTTCGCTGGTCAACTGGTCGAGTTTTGTCATGAAATAAGATCACTTTATCGGGTGTTTTGGCTTTTTTTGCGCAGTGCTCGGCTTAATTGATTGGAAATGGCTTGCTTTATTCTGAAACAAGTTCTTCATGCTGTTGGGGCGAATCCTCATGGAGCAACGTCCCCATTTATGCGAAATCGAATGATTTGGGCCTTCCTTCACGTGGACGGTCGGCATCATAAAAATCATCGTCTTTAAAAGGTCGGATCCAATACCAACCTGTGGTTTCCCTTAGAGCAGCATCTCCAAACACTAATTGCAGCCGTCGATGCGTTTGAGCTGCTATTTTCTTCAAATCAGAACTTCCCGCAAATGACGGTTATTTGACAGAATATAATGCAAAAACAAAATCCCTAATCCCAATGAGGTTTCTTTATCATATGTTTAAGCTTGGTTTATGACGTTTTGGATATGTCAAAATCAATCACCCCTTTTAACTAGAGGCATTTACTGACAAACAGCGGGAACTTAGTTGCGCACCTAATATTTTTTTTAGATTTTGCTTTGCTAAGCATTTTTGCTGGTCATTCAAGATGCAATTGACGCGTGGATCAATGTAGATTGCAGCTAACATCGCATCATTTTCAAGTAACTTACATTCTCGAATTTTGATCTGTCCTAGTAATTTCTTTTTAATATAATTTTGGCTGTTCTCGCACTTTAGCTTAAGCTCCATCCATATTATGAAAAATTCGCTGTATACTAATTTTTTCATCTGCAACTTCAAGGTTGCTTCGTATGTGTCCTTGAACGCGTCAATATATATCTCCATCCAATCCCAGTCCGCATCAATACTAATGCTACGGTGTACAGCAAGGAACTCTTTTAAATCTAACAATTTTAATATCATTAAATATGTAGAGTTCCATCTCGTAACAACATCGAGACATGGTATGTTTTTTTTGCCCTCGTTCAACCAACGTCTGCTCAGATTGAATATTTTTAAAAATTTAAAATAATATTAAAAAATTTTAAGTTTTCACTTACCTATTCGTTTCTGTACGCAATAACTTACAAATTTTGCGACATGATGAAACTTGTTCGCTGATCTCATCTAGCTTGTTGATGTCGATTACGCACAGTTGAAGTGTGTGCGCAGCACACCTTACAAGGTGAATATTCGCCAGCTGTATGGTATCAAGTTTTTCCATCACATTTTCACCGTTAATGTCATCGTGTGTGTCATCGTCAAGAAGAGACTCGGAATCATCATTTAAAATTTGAATGGCTTTTGTCATGTTTTTTCCATTATCCGATGTAATGCTGTGATTATAGTTTTAAGTTTTCAATAACAGTCAATAAAAACATATTTTGCAATTAAAATTGTACCTGAATATTTGATCTAGGGTTATTGCGTAGTCATTTATGATCTCAATAACTTTTTCCTTAATGTACATTCCAGTGTGCGAATTTCGAAGCTGTATCATGCCTAAAGTCTTGATGACAATCTCAGCTTTAGACATAGTGGATTGTATCATTTGTAAATTCACTCCCAAAATAGCCTTATCCATTCTTGTAGCAACATCTATTTTCAGAGATACAAGCTTTCCCTTTACAAGCACTCTTATATTTTCTTTAATGGTCTGCTCTTTGACAGTCACATATTCCATAACATTTCGAGAAGTTATGGGGTTCATCGAAAGCGCGTTATAAATTGGGTTTAATATCTGTCGAAATCCTTCGCTGTCCAGAAATAAAAGAGGCTTTTCATCGGTGGTCACAATCTTTATAATCGAAGAGACGATTGATTCCTCACTGGTTTCATATGAAATTTTTCGTTTTTTCATATTTTGTTGAATTTCGTCGTCAATCTCGAATTCATTAAAGACTTCCGCATGTTTTGCAATTAAATGCCGTTTTAAATTTGTTGCGTGAGAGCCTGCTAACATCACACCGCAAACATTGCACTTAGACTTATTGTCTGCTGGATTTAATTTGAAGAACAAGTGCACTTTTTTGTTTTGTTTGCGACCCATTTTTGACACAAAAATTAAAACACTCCAAACGCACCGAATCCACAAGCACGTGTGATTTACAAGTTGACTGATAATTCGCATATACATACACAAATACAAACGCAAAAGACTTTTATTTTCTTCGCTCGTTGCAAAACGGTCAGCGAATGAGCAGAGCAAAAGGGAAACACGAAATTGGTTTTTGGTTGAGCACAGACCATTCGTTCAAGAGACACTGGTGAACGGTTCTTGTCTGATTTTTTGCGCAAGTGGTGCGCAAAAAACAGTTATTTGGTGACTGCAAGAAACGGTCAACTGTTATTTGCGAGCTCTGGTTATAAGTTTAAGCACGTACGATGCTTCCTTCGCTGCTGTAGATAGTGCCACATACTCAGCCTCCGTGCTACTGAGCGCCACAATGCTCTGCTTCTTAGACTCTCACGTAATTGCCGATCCTGCCAGAAACAATGCCCAAACGCTGATATTTCTGTCCGGCGAGTGACTTTTTCAAGTTTGGAAACAGAAAGAAGTCGCACGGGGCCAAATCTAGAAAATACGGTGGATGGGGCAGCAGTTCGTAGCCCAATTCGACCAATTTGGCATTGGCGAGGGCGGACGTGTGAGCCTGTGCGTTACCATGGTGAAAGAGCACTTATTTCTTTCCCAAGTGGGGCCGTTTTTTCTTCAATTCCGTGTCGAATTGGCCCAATAATTCGGCGTAGTACTGCCCTGTGATCGTTTGGTAGTCGATATGGATCACACCTTGTGAATCCCAGAAAACGGTGGCCATCACCTTTCCGGCCGATGGGACAGTCTTCGCCTTCTTCGGAGCACGTTCGCCGGGTGCAGTACACTGTTTCGACTGCTCCTTTGTCTCTGGTGAGTACCAGTGGATCCATGTTTCGTCGACTGTCACTAAACGACGAAGAAACTCCTTCGGATTGCGTTTAAACAGCGTCAAACACTGCTCTGAAGTGGTCTCACGGTTGCGCTTGTTGTCCACAGTAAGCAAACGCGGCACCCATCGTGCCGACAGCTTTTTCATGCTCAAAACTTCATGCAGGATATGACCCACGCGATCTTTTGAAATGCCTACTGTCTCAGCTATCTCTCGCACCTTCAATCGGCGGTCTGCCAATACGAGATCGTGGATTTTTGTTACGTTTTCCTCCGTGGTAACCGTTTTCGGGGCACCCGGACGTGGCTCATCAAAAACTGACGTGCGACCACGTTGAAACTCGTTAAAACAATTTTTTATGGTCGCCATCGAAGGAGAAGAGTCACCCTACACAGCCTTCAAACGTTCTTTGATTTGATCGCGCGATTTCCCTTCCAGAAACAAGAATCGAATCACCGACCGATTTTGCTCTTTTTCCATTTTACTAAAATCCGCGGACACTCAAGTTTTCGGACGCGATTTAAACCAAACTACGAGTCCGATTTGGCTGAAATTTCGACAGTACCCGTCTAAAAGAATGTATTACACGATAATAAATTACTCTTGCGATACTGGAGCCAGAAGACGGTGAGGCTCAGTACTTATCGGACTACCCTCGTACAATAAAGAACCAACAAGTGACTGATACATTGTCTGGTTCACACTTTGGCAGTCGTCATTTGTGCATTTACTCTGGAAGCCAACCTCTTATGGAATCGCACTCGGTTTGCAATCTTCCATTTTATATTCTCGCAGCAATCCTCCAATGAACTGCTTATGACCGATTGAAACGTTGCCCGTATCACCAGATCGCTCAATTTCGATACCTAAAAAGTGCTTCAGCTCACCGCCATCTACCACATCAAAAGCCTGAGCAATCGCGCTTTTTATGTTGACGTGGTCTTCTTTTCTGGAACAAGCAATAATTAAATCGTCAACATATACAATGATAACACAGCCCCACAAAATTTTTTTTTGTCATGATCTGGGCATGCGGCATATGCAGTTATATGTATTTTGGGTCGCTGAATCCGAATCCGGGGTCGGAATTACGTCATCACGTCTGGATTTCGACATAACCTCACAAAACTGAAAAATTTTAAAATTTCCCCAAAAAGATATAGAATCATGATCTGGTCATGCGATATATGTTTTCTCATGTATTTTGACCTTCTAAATTCGATTTTTTAATCAAAATGTATCCTGCACGTCTAAATTTTGACATAACCTCAAAAAACATGAAAAATCTTTAAAGCGCCAAAAAATAATGGGGGGTCATGACCTGGTCATGTGATATATGTTTTCATATGTTTTTGGGCCTCCTTAATCCGAATACGAAATCAAAATATTTTCAGGACGTATACTTTTCGACATAACCTAAAAATTTTTTTAAAATTTTTTCAAAAAATGGGTTTTTTTGTTCTGGATTCAGCTAAAATGTTTTTAATGATCATTCATGGACTTACCTAAAATATAAATGCATTAGAACAAAAATTACAGGAGAAACAATGCCACCTTAAAAAGGACTATTGCAAAAGCCGTTGAAAGAGTATTTAAAGTGGTATTTTAGAATGGAAACATTTTTTTGTTTTCAAAACCTACATTAATTACATTAAAAAACTTAGTTTTCAAACCAAAAACCCAGTTTTTGAAAAATTTTTGAAACAATTTTTAGGTTATGTTGAAAAGTATACGTCCTGAAAATATTTTGACTTCGGATTCGGATTAAAAACTCAGTTTTTGAAAAATTTTTGAAAAAATTTTTAGGTTATGTCGAAAAGTATACGTCCTGAAAATATTTTGACTTCGGATTCGGATTAAGGAGGCCAAAAACATATGAAAACATATATCACATGACCAGGTCATGATCCCCCATTATTTTTTGGCGCTTTAAAGATTTTTCATCTTTTTTGAGGTTATGTCAAAATTTAGACGTGCAGGATACATTTTGATTAAAAATCGAATTTAGAAGGTCAAAATACATGAGAAAACATATATCGCATGACCAGATCATGATTCTATATCTTTTTGGGGAAATTTTAAAATTTTTCAGTTTTGTGAGGTTATGTCGAAATCCAGACGTGATGACGTAATTCCGACCCCGGATTCGGATTCAGCGACCCAAAATACATATAACTGCATATGCCGCATGCCCAGATCATGAATTTGCAAGTGTAGATGCATAGCTCGCTAGCACAGGGCACGAACCCCATTTCCAACAGAGTGCTGTCCAGAGTCTAATTCCACTCAACCACTCTGCTTCAGGCCGTATAAGGATTTCTCCAGCTTTAGTTCCCTTTTCGGATATTTTGAGTCTATAAAGTCATCAGGTTTCCTCATATATACTTCATCCTGTAGTTCACTGTTAAGGTACGCTGTCGAGACATCCATTTGATGCATATACATCTTGTGCTCTACGGCTAAGGCAATTACCAATCTGATTGACGAATATCTTGCTACTGGTGAAAATGTCTCCGTATAGTTGATGCCGTATTGCTATCCGCATCCCTTTGCGACTAAACGAGCTTTAAACCGTTCCAGCTTGCCATATTTGTCCCGCTTTATGGCAAACACCCATTTACAGCCAATACATTTCTCACTAGGTTGCAGATCAGCTAGGCTCCATGTCTTTATGGATTGCAACTGATCGTACTCCTTCTGCATCGCAGCTTTCCATTCGTCTGCATGCCTCGTGCTTAACGCCTTTTTGATACTATTTGGCACTACAACGTCTTCGGTTGTACCAATGGCACTGAGCAAATTATATTCCTTCCGTGGACGCCCTGGAGCTCCAGTACGAACTAATTTTGGTCTCCCAGGACCCCGTTTTTGTCCAACGACACTCTCTTCTGAGTTTGGTTCAATTTCAATAAATTCTTGCCATATCCACCAGCGTTCTATTCGCACGCTCAGAAACTCCGTTTTGCTGTGGAGTATGAGGAACTGTTAGTTGTCGCTTAATTCGTTAGCTTACCAAGAAGTTTTCAAATGCGCAGCTCAGGTACTCTCGCCCGTTGTCGCTCCTTATGGCTTTGATCTTCTTTCCAGTTTGTTTTTCGGCCAACGCTTTGAACTCTTTAAATTTTTTCAAAGACTTGATCTTTCGATTTTAGCATATACACCGTTACGTAACGCGTCTTATCATCAATAAAAGTAGCAAAATATCTGTACTTATAGGTCCACAAATGTCAGTATGAATTAATCCCAAAATTTCGAGCGATCAATTTTCCGACATTTTTGGGAACTGTTTTACGCAAATTTTACATTTTGCACATGTTTTGCAGACAAAGTCACTCACGTTTCCGGCAACACCAGGCAGACCATAAACCATATCCTTGTGAATCATGAATTTAATGCTATTCAAATTTAGATGCCCGAATCTATTATGCCATGTCATTACTTGCTTTAAATTCGCCTTTGCAGCAAAATCGGTTTTATTCTCGGTTTCAAACACAAACAAGTAATTTTATTTTTTCGCAACTAACACAGTATCGCCCTTCTAACCATTATTTATTGGTTAAGCGACCGAAACAAAATTATTATATTACAGATTAAGACATCGATTAGTTCAATAATATTCCCTGCCAGTTAAACTTCACTGTGCCGATACCTTTCGCCTCAATGTATTGTTCGCCAACTAGCATAATTGTTTCTTTATGCTCGCGAATTGACACAAATAACGATTTGTTTGCACATAAGTGGGCTGTTGCCCCACTGTCCACGCACCAAACATCAACCGAAAGTGTACTTTTGTGCGAAGCTGCAGAGAAAACGGAATACTCTTTTTGCTGCTATCGTTCTTTTTGTCACTATCGTTGTCCTTTTCTGACCTCACCGATTTTTCTTTTGATTTTTGCTGCCGAGCAGCATAAGGCGACAGACGCATGAGGCGACAAATTCATTCAGTAGCCGCGACTTGTATTTAATTACGAATGACTAAATTCTTTGGAAATTACTTATAGCGCACTTCTTGTACTTTTTTATTTTTTTGACTTTCTTTTTGTATGCTTATGAAACAACAAAACTAATCAATTTTAAAAAAATTATTGAAACGAAATTAGCAAAAATAAAATAAAATAAATTAAATCCCCCCCTTTTTGACATGGCCATTGATACTTTACCACTTTTTGAAAACGAAGAACTTACTCTTAGTGGTTTATAAAATATGTAAAATAATAGTTAAAACAGAAAACAATGAAAATTTATTTATGTATCATTCATTAAAATTCATATACTATTATGTTTTTATTTTAGCAGGGAAAAGCAAAAATATTGCGACTTCTGCTAATTCGACTGCAGCTTTTCAAATTAATTTAATTTAATTTTTTTTTTAATTATTAAGGCACCAAAAGACGGCAAATTGTCGCGCGCTTCTATTGCGATTACAAAGCCCTCATATGCGTTACTAAGACTTGCCAACAAAATTAAAACAAGCATTTCATCCGGCACTGGCCTTTGAATTTCGTTTAACTTCTCGATCACATCAGAAAAATTATTCGCATGCTTTGCAATGCCCTCTGATCTGACTCTGATATTTTCATGTAGAGTAACTGTTTAAATAACTGTATACTACGCGCCGGCCCAGAAGGCGTGTGTATAGCGGCCAGTTTTTTCCAAGCTTCCTCTGATGTCGTACAATGTTTAACATTATTAATTTTCGATGGCTTTATACACAGTTATACACTTGCTAGGGGTTTTTCGTCTTTGCGATCGAAATTTGTCTGCTGTTCCACAGTATCACTCTCACTTTTAATTTCACCGCCACTCACAATTCCCCACAACTCAGAATGTATCAGCAGTCTTTTCATCTGCCCACAAACTATAGTTGTCATTATCTAATTATACCCTTTGACCATTGAAAATGGTCAAAAAAGGGTATACTAACTTTGTGCAAAATGTATGTAACAGGCATAAGGAGGCGTGGCAGACCCCATAAAGTATATATATTCTTGCTCAGGATCACTAGCCGAGTCGATTGAGACATGTCCGTCTGTCTGTCCGTCTGTCCGTCCGTCCGTCTGTCCGTCTGTTTGTTTGAGACAACAGATCTCAGCTATTAAAAAAGCTAGAGACACCAACTTTGGTACGAAGGTTCCTATATATCCGGGGCAGGTGAAGTTTATGTCAAATGTTTGATGCCACGCCCACCGCCCCCGCAAATCGGTAATTTACGATTATTTAGCAAAGTATTAAGCCCATAACGTTCTGCTTCGGTATGTATAAAGCTGAATGCAATATAAATATATCCTCCAAATTACAATCCGATCGGAACAATAACACAGAAGTTATTAAAGTCAACGTTTTCAGTACAAATGTTCGGTACGAGCGGCAGCCGGCGCGCTGCTTTAATCAGTTGACGCCGACGTCGACGTTGCATCGTGTCGCTTTACTCTTTATGCGCGTCGCTGCGGACGTGCGAGCGAGTAAGCTATATGTAGTAGAAGTATTTGTGCAGAATTCTCTGTTTGAAACTATGAAAGTGGTTACACGTTTGTAACGGATTTAGAAAATTGAGAGAAGGGTATCTTACTGTCGGGCGCCCGACTGTAGCCTTACCTACTTGTTTTTCTATTGAATATTGGGAACTAATCTTGTTTTTAATATTTTATTAATTCACAAACGAGTCTCTGTTTAATTTTCCTCGATTAATACGCGCTGTAGAAGCGTACTGGGCCCATAACCTATTCGATTTGGCGTTTATTAGAGACTAAATTCATGTTTGCAGCGTGCAAGCTAGCAATGTATACAGAAAATAAAGGAATGAAGAAAGAAGCACCGTTACTTGTGGTGCATAAAAGAAAATAAAACAAGAAAGCAAGGCTACCTTCGGCTTGCCGAAGGTTTTATACCCTTGCAGTTATACAAAATAGTTATAAAAGTTCGATTTTGATAAAACTTTATTACACTTAGATTTGGATGTGGTAAGCCTGATAGCTATATCTTGAAATATAACGAAAATCGGCCGATAGGCTTCTTGACAGCTATACGATATATCGGACCGATCTGGCCCGTTCCGACTTATTCAAAGACGGCAGAAAAGCAAAGTTTCATGAAGATAGCTCAATAACTGGGGGACTAATTTGCGTTGCAACAGACAGACGGACAGACTGATTGTTCCAATAACAGCTATAGAATATAAAGGTCTGAGATATTTAAATGGAAAAACTAAGGGCGGGTTACTGTGTAACATTAAAAAGTATTGACAATGTGCGGTATTTCCAAAAACAAAACAGGTTTGCATACAAAAACCCTGATTTCAGCGGATTGTTCCTATGGCAGCTATATGTTAAGTGGTCCGATTTTGATACAATTTTGACAGCACATTAAGAACGTAATAAGAATAAGATTTCCCAAATCTTGTTACAATATCTTGAAAAAACAACAAAAATCGGCCGATAGCTTCTATGACAGCTATACGATATATCGGTCTGATCTGGCTCGTTCCGACTTATTTACAGCGTACAGCAATAAGAAGCTTGTGTGCCAAGTTTCATGAAGATAGCTCAAAAACTGAGAGACTAGTTTGCGTTGCAACAGACGGACGGACGGACTGACGGACGGACGGACGGACAGACGGACATCCATTTTTTGAATCCTCTGGTGATGCTGGAATCAGCAGAATATATATACTTTATAGGGTCGGAGATGTCTCCTAAGGTGCGTTGCAAACTTCTGGCTAAAATTAATATACCCTCTGCAAGGGTATAAAGACATACATATAAAGACATAAAGACATACGAGTGGTGCTAATACAAAATATTTCTAACAGTATTTTTACGGAGCAAAGAGAAAAAATATCCGTACTTTTGAAGTGTCACGATTAAGTGATTCAGTGACGCAAAGTATGACTGCATATGCCGCATGCCTAGAACATGACATGTTTTGTAGGGGTGTGTTATTTATGTTTTGATAACACTGATGTATGTATTTTGTCAAACAGAGAGCCTATTTTAGTGTAAAGGTAAGAAATTTTAAGTAGTTTTAAACCCTTACCTACTTTTACATCGAATAACGCAGATAATGGTGCTGCATTTGTTTAACACCTATGAGATTTGTGAAGCCATTAAAAACGTTCCCGAACAAATTTTATGACTTGACCTTTGTGCTGTCGTTTCTACTACTGAGGCTTGAACATGCCTTGTTGTCAGATCATGCCATTCGACCCGAATCATGTCTCTCGAGCCGTACATGCCACTCGATGCGCGTCTCTGTGTGAGTGAGAGCGAGTAAGGCACATATAGTAGAAGAAGTTGTGCTGAATTCTCTGGGTTTTGGGAATTGGGCGAAGGGTACCCAATAGTCGGCCGTGCTCTACTGTAGCCTTACCGATTTATTATACCCTTGCAGAGGGTATTTATTGATTTTAGCCAGAAGTTTGCAACGCACCTAAGGAGACATCTCCGACCCTATAAAGTATATATATTCTGAATCAGCATCAACAGGAGATTGGAAAAATTGATGTCCGTCTGTCCGTCCGTCCGTCCGTCTGTCTGTTGCAACGCAAACTAGTCGCTCAGTTTTTGAGCTATCTTCATGAAACTTGGCACACAAGCAATAATAAGCTGTACGCTGTAAATAAGTCGGAACCAGCCAGATCGGAGCGATACATCGTATAGCTGCCATAGAAGCTATCTACCGATTTTTGTTGTCGTCGCGCTTATCCGCGTAATGCGTTTTGATACCCTTCCAGTCGTCGCCCGGTACCCCAAAAGAGTCGAGAGCTTCGCCCTTTATCTTTTGCCTAATGTGGCAGATTATTGACCGGAAAAAGGGTCTCCCCTTGATAACCTCATAATCATTTAGAATGGCCTGCGCTCGGTACATCCAGGAAACAAATCTCTCAGGCTGACCCTCGAACGTTTGAAGTGCTTTCACACAGTCTGGTAGCGAAAAAGTTAACTTTAATGCGCGCGCGCGCCAAAGGCACCAGTGGGGTAACCACTGGGTTTCGAGCTTCGTTCTCAGTTTCTATAGCGTTAACCCTACCATTTATTTTCCGGCATTCTCACCGCGGCGGGTGATCGTTGTTAATTTTTTTAATGTTCACTGTCACTTTCATTTTTTTATTATTTTATTTTTTATGTTGTGTCACCATATTTGAACATTGTTATAGTCAGAGCTGTCCCTGCTCGGGCGCCAGGCTTGCCTGAGTTTCATTAGTTAAGGCAAGTCTTGGCTTGCCCGAGTTTTATTAGGCTCTCGTTGACGAATAGTTCACCTAGTTAAGATTACAATCATGCTCCAAGTTTAACTGCAAACCTTTCCAGAAGTAAAGACAAGGAGGAAGCCGTCGAGTTCAGGTTATAATCGTAGCTTATTTAAAGTTTTCCGTTTACTTAAATTGAATATAAAGAGAGTTTTGCGTGTGCCGTGGTTTGGGTGTTGCCAAAGACTGCCGGCTCGAGCCCAGGGGATATTTTTATATATTTTATAAGCAAAATCTCCGATTATTGTTTCTAAGTCATCTGAGTCTATAATTGCGGAATGTACTACGTTTACTTTAGCTAAAGTGATTACGATTATTAGGATTAATATATCTAAAGTGAGGATTCTATTTCTGATCAAGGGTGTTTCGTACAAGTGGGCCGATCTATTTATTCATTTCTTTACTTTTAAAATCTGATTAACAGTGGAGGTGAGTGAGTTGCTTTGTTCCTGAGTTCTTTTGATTTTATTATGCCTGTTGTTAGCCCTGATGAGTTTCTGTTCTGTCAGTCGAGTCTGCAACAAGTCGTCCGTGCCTGGAGTACCTGAATAACCTTAAGGGCTGACCCCAGGAAGTTGATGCTCCTTGCATGTCTTCTATGTGCCCCCAAAGTCATCAGTAATGTCTGAATATGCTTTATGTAAGTGGTCTCGTTCCAAACTAAATTGGGATGTAATTGGAGTGGGAGTTTTCCGTCAGTTTTGCTACCGTCCAGGGGACCCATCCAAGCAACGATAAGATGCAAAAGTGCCTAAATTTGAATGAAAAGCTATCAAGCCTGTCTGATGCCACTGAGTGAGAAGCTTTAACGGAGGTTGTCCTTGTGGACCACCCTTCTTTTAATGAGTACCGTTCCCAAGTCTGATTCTACTTTTTGGTTTTACATACAGTGGCGTAACCTTGTCTCCCAGCCTTTTGTTGATCTTCACTAAAACCTTTTCACATACTGGTCTCGCTCTGGTTACAGAGGTCCTATTATATTCCGCAGTTTGCGAGGACACTGGCTAGACCAAAGCGAATTTGGAAAATTAATCAACTGTTCTCAGGAAATGTTTTCCTGCAGTTGAGAAGATATCTATGTGAATTGTTCCCCCCATGCGTGCAGGAATAAGCGTAATACCTAGCTCCTGTCTTTTCGGGTGCCTGTCAAACTTTGCCTTGTCACACACCTTGCAATTTGCAGCTTCATCAATCGGAAAAAAGTAGTAAAGCAGAACCTGTTCTCCGGGGCGGCCCTGTTATGTTCTGAGACTGTGATCTCCCTTTGTTTGTTTTTGTTGGTAACTTCCGTCACCCGTTTTTTGAAATAGCAACACCTTGTTGCAGGAAAGAATCTAACCAAGTAATCGTGAATGCTTTCTAAAACGGGTATTTCGCAATGAATGGCAATCACATCAATCAATGTGTTGACAAGTGTTTCCCAGCGGCTTTAGGTGATCTGGTGGAGAGTCTTGGTGTCAAACAGAACGATGGGGCGTTTCAATGGTTTATCAGTGGCCTCAATCACGTTGGTTAGAGAGATTTCGCTGTGCGCTGTAGTCGCGGTAGACTGGCTTGGTTCTGTAGCGCATTAACGTTCTGCCGAGACAAAGCGTCCGCTACAAAATTCTTCTTGCCTGGTTTGTATAGGACCTTTCCCGCTTTCCTCTATACGCGCTTCCCACCTCTTGATCTTGAAATTGCGTAAATCAAAGTCAGGTGATCTGTGTAAATATTAATGACGAAGAGAGTCCAAAGATGAAACAATTGCCAGCAACTCCCTCTCGTTCGTGGTATAGTTGACCTCTCTGTCCCCTAGGGTCCAAGTGATCATATTGATGGGTCTGCTGCCTTGGGATAGGACTGCGCCTGTACCAGACGACGAGGCATCGTTGGTTTCTTCCGATGCAAGTACATTTCTGAGTTTGTCAAAAGCATTTAACTGCACCTCATCAAAGACCACAGAAACGTTCTTCGAGCGTATTTGCTTACTTTTCCTCCCTCGCCTTTTAGAATAGCGGTTAGGGGCCTCGCTGTTGCCGAGAAGTTCTTAATAAAACATCTGTAGTAGCTAGCGAGACCTTAATTGCCCCCACATGTTTTGGTGCAGAAACTCAACTTCTTCTTTAAAGAACTGGGACTTTTGCTTGGACACTAGAGCTGGAATAACATCGATGTTTACCTACATCGATGATTCAATGTTTTTCAGAAAAAAACATCGATGTATCGATACATCGACATTTTTTAGGGTGTTTTTCCTTAAATGTAGTTTAGTCTTTATTATATTATAAATCAACACAATGGGTAAAAGTTCTTTATAAAAAAATACGCTTTATTTGAGATCCGAGCGGCGCCAACACCAATATTAATCCAATCTATAATAATCTGATCATGTATTTTAGTTATTTTAATGAATTGATAAAAAAAACGTGTTTAGCTTACCAAGCTTTTTCCCTCCAAAGTAGTGATGGGTAAAGCGGAAGATGTTTCCGCTCGATGTGAACATCGATGTTTAAAAATCTCGATGTTTCCGATTTTTTGAAAACGTCGATGTATCAATACATCGCCGATGTTTCTTCCAGCTCTATTGGACACCCTCATGTACGCGTCATAGAGGTTTTGTAAAACCTGGCCGACGAAGGAGACGTGTTCCACTTCATTTTTGGAGAAAACATTTACGTCGTCAACACAGACGTAGCAGGTCGTTCCAATAAAGTCCCGTAAGACATCGTCAATAGCCCTCTAAAAAATGGACGAAGCATTTATGAGGCCGAAGGGTAGTCGGCAGAATTCGTATTTGCCACCGTTTACCGAAAAGTATGTCTTTTCCCGATCCTGCTCTGCTAACATGATCTGGTGGTAGCCAGATTTCAAGTCCAAAGTCGTTAAATATTTGGCCTTTCCCTTATTCGATAGAATCATACTGTTGTTGGCATTGTGTATTTGTCTGCCATGGTTTTCGAATTTAGTTTCCTTAAGTCGATGACCAAGCCCTTATAAGACGAGCTAATAAGTTTCCTAATTGAATCCGAAAGCCTTTTAAGTCTTTGAATCTCTAGAGCTTTGGTCGGGATCTGAATGTAGTTTTCCTTAGTTAAATTAACCTGGGCACACCTTATGAAATTTAAAAGTTCATATCCACCGTTGAATCGAAAAAGGTTGTCTTTCAAACCCAATTATACCATCAAACGTGGTGAGCCCGGGTAAGTGAAAGAATGGACTGATGGTATTGGAGCCATGAATGGACTACACTACGAATGGGGTCTACACTGGAATGGTGGAGCTACACTTGCGTCTAGTCTTATGTAGCTTTTTGATGCCTAGGTGTCAATAGAAATTTTGACGTTTTCCCTACTACTGTTCGTTGGACGAACGGATACTCCGTTAAAAAATTTAGAGCATCAGTCTCATATTTCGACTCGTTTTCTGACTCTATTTCCTCAACGACCTCTTCAGCGGCCTGAGTATATTGCTCCACATGCTCTCGGTCTCCTCCTGATCCTCATGACCCAGATGGTTTACCCTCTGGCGCCTTAAACCGGATACTCTTTAAGAACTTACTGGTCCTTTCTTATTACTCTGCTGCTGGTTACCGCCAAAAGCCGGTAATGCCGTTGAAACTTAGACGGCTCCACCTGTTGCTGATTGGAGCGGCCTTGAAACTGTCTGGCAGTCCTGTCTTTTAATGATTTAGCGTACTGAGCCGCAAACGCGTGTCTGTCATGATTTGACTCAATCTCTTGTACCATGGCTAAGGCCGAAGGTAGGTCTCTTGGGAAAAGAACGTCAGTGTGATTTCGTCGTAAGTCTGACACGAACACTCGAAGTGCGTCATCCCTGTATTTCTCGTTCATAAAGCATGCTCGGTCCGCTTTATGAGTCACAGCTGTCTTATTTGTGAGGATGGTGAGTTTCTTCTCAACCTTTGCCCTAAAAGCCTATTTTGTGCTGTTCTAAAGCAGCTGATTCGCTTAATGTCTTCTGCGTTCATTTTGCGATTCTGTCCGATACTTCTTCGTAAATTTTCAGTTGTGCGACACTCGGCACCAATGCAGTTCTACAGGGAGGCGCAGCGTGGGAATGTGCTCTTTGACTGGACTGACAGCGTAAATCATCACAAAATGAAATTTAAATTTATTTTATCTACCATTACATATTATTATACCCTTGCAGAGGGTATATTAATTTTAGCCAGAAGTTTGCTTAGAAGACATCTCCGACCCTATAAAGTATATATATTCTGAATCAGCATCACCATAGGAGTCGAAAAATGGATGTCCGTCTGTCCGTCCGTCCGTCTGTTGCAACGCAAACTAGTCTCTCAGTTTTTGAGCTATCTTCATGAAACTTGGCACACAAGCTTCTTATTGCTGTACGCTGTAAATAAGTCGGAACGAGCCAGATCGGACCGATATATCGTATAGCTGTCATAGAAGCTATCGGCCGATTTTTGTTGTTTTTCAAGATATTACAACAAGATTTGACAAATCTTATTCTTATTACGTTCTTAATGTGCTGTCAAAATTGTATCAAAATCGGACGACTATAACATATAGCTGCCATAGGAACAATCGGCTGAAATCAGGGTTTTTGTATGCAAACAGAAACCAGCAGCAATCCAAATGTATTTTATATTTAGTATAACTGCAAGGGTATAAAACCTTCGGCAAGCCGAAGGTAGCCTTGCTTTTTGTTAAATTTAATTTTAATTGTTGAAAGGATTTAAGATGCGCCAAGGTTGCAAACACTATTATTAGAATTAAGTAATATAAAGTATATTTGATGACTTTTTATTTCCTACTCTATCATGAAGGTTTCTAAGACCGTAAATTAATTTCTGGAGCGTGGAGTTCTTTAATCCGTTGGGAGCCTCGTTGGCTGCGGCAGGGTGGCTGCGGGAAGCTTGAGGCAAATATGGCCAGTAAACAAAGCTATGTATGCATTAATTCGTGCGGTTTTTTTTTTCGAAAATTAAGACTTTATTGTCCATCGGAAGCTACGATGTTTGCCCATCTTTCTGGCGGTTTGTGGATTCCATCCCAAAAGAACTTCTCCGGCTTGGAGGTCAAGAAAGAATCAAGCCAATTTCTGGCCGAGCGTTGTCATGATGAAAAATTATTGATTCGTGTCTGGTCGCATATTCTGGTCGTTTTTCCGCGATGGCCTTTTTCAAACGAATCAATTGTTTTCGGTAGAGATCCCCATTGATCGTCTGACCCGATTTCAATAGCATATAATAGAGCACACCCTTGTGATCCCACCAAATACATAGCATAACCTTGGCACCATGGATATTTGGCTTTGCCGTGGATGTCGATGGTTGGCCGGGCTTCACATACGATCTCTTGCGCTTTGGGTTATCATAATGAATCCATTTTTCATCGCCAGTGACCATCCGATGCAAAAATGACTTCTTTTGGTGGCATTGAAGCAACATTTCCAACATGCAGAATCGACGTTCGACGTCTCTTGGCTTAAATTCATAAGGCACCCAATTTCCAAGCGTCTGGATGAATCCTAATGATTTTAATCGTCTGGAAACGGTTCGTTCGGGTAAAGCATGGTCACCATAAACGTCCACTAAAATACGATGGCTTTCGCTTGCACTTTTCTTCATGTTAAAGTAATGAAGAAGAACTCCGCAAAAACACTTAATCTGGTACAAATTTCGACATTTTCAAATGAATTGAACAAATTGTTGTTTACTCTAAAACAAATGACATCTACTGAAAACGACGCGAAATTATAGTACCTTTGAAATGAATATAGCCACAGATGAACACGACGCGAAATAATACTAATAGAGCCCTCTCTTAGAAAACCGCACGAATTAATGCATACACCCATAATCATATAACTTTTATTTATAATTTTTACTTATTACATTTATTTCTGTTCATTACACCAGAGTCACTCAACAACTAAGTGGCAGATCTATTCTTACGGCAAACCTTTTAGTTCTACAGAGCTTTACATACACGTATTTGTTTATCAGTAACTTAAACTTGTTTTCGTTTATGTCTTTGACAGAACTATTACTGCGAGGCTTTTGAATGGTAAAGCTTTTCAAAAGATCGGTCATATGGTGAATAAATATGTCACCTATTAGATTACAGCTTGTCATCAAGCGTTTACTTCTGGACTTAATTGTGGTATTGGATTTTTAATGTCTACTTTTTCACTTTTTTTTATACCCTTGCAGAGGGTATATTAATTTTAGCCAGAAGTTTGCAACGCACCTTAGGAGAAATCTCCGACCCTATAAAGTAAATATATTCTGAATCAGCATCACCAGAGGAGTCGAAAAATGGATGTCCGTCCGTCTGTCCGTCCGTCCGTCCGTCCGTCCGTCCGTCCGTCCGTCCGTCCGTCCGTCCGTCCGTCCGTCCGTCCGTCCGTCCGTCCGTCCGTCGTGCTCCGTCTGTCCGTCCGTCCGTCTGCCCGTCCGTCCGTCCGTCCGTCAGTCCGTCCGTCCGTCCGTCCGTCTGCTGCAACGCAAACTAGTCTCTCAGTTTTTGAGCTATCTTCATGAAACTTGGCACACAAGCTTCTTATTACTGTAGGCTGTAAATAAGTCGGAACGAGCCAGATCGGACCGATATATCGTATAGCTGTCATAGAAGCTATCGGCCGATTTTTGTTGTTTTTCAAAATATTGCAACAAGATTTTGCAAATCTTATTTTTATTACGTTCTTAATCAAAATCGGACCACAATAACATATAGCTGCCATAGGAACAATCGGCTGAAATCAGGGTTTTTGTATGCAAACAGAAACCAGCAGCAATCCAAATGTATTTTATATTTAGTATAACTGCAAGGGTATAAAACCTTCGGCAAGCCGAAGGTAGCCTTGCTTTCTTGTTTTAAACTGTTTTTGTTTCAATATTTTGCTTAACTGTCATGCTTGCATTAGGTTTCAGATAGGTAATAATAATACAATATTTTGGGGTGCCATATTACATTTCATATAAAGGTAAAATATGAAAATTATAGTAAATACAAACAAGAGGATTATTAACATATTTCTATAGATTGTAAAATTCTTATTGTTTAGCATAATCATTTCTTTTATTTTTATGTGTGACATAGGTTCAACTTTTGTTACGTTATGTTCGGTAAATATTAAATATTTTTATAATTTTTTCAATTAAAATTTCTTGATTGTTACACTTTTGATCAAGTTTTTCTCGAGGGATATTCCAAGTTCTAATTATATAAGGTTTAATGTATTGAATGTAAAATGGTTTACGATATATATGGAAAGTACAGGTTAGTGTTTCATTATGCCAGCTATGCAATGGTCTTTGATAATGTTGTTTGTTTGTGTATTTAAAACATGACTATTATCTACGAAGGATAAATGAATCGATTGAGGATTCACATTATAAATCTTTCTTTATTTACACAGCCCTACAAAAAATTTTTTTTTTCATGATCTGAGCATGTGGCAAATGCAGTTATATGTATTTTGGGTCGCTGAATCCGAATCCGAGTCGGAATTTCATCATCACGTCTGGTTTCGACAAAACCTCACGAAGCTGAAAAATTTTGAATTTTGTGGTAAATTCAGCGTAAGAGTTAATGTCTTCTAATTTTATTATGCTTTTTAATATTCTTACGTTACTATGTGGGTTGATTGTTTCATGGTGCGCATTTTGAAGAATTGAGAGTCACTGTCATTGTCTATGTAGTGTATTTTATAATGATTTTAGTTTTATTAATGTACTTTGAGATGTCTACTTGGTTAATGGAGTCTTTTATGAGTTTAAAGGTTTTTCAGTGATTTCAATTTAATTTTCGTTACTTTCTGATGCGCTATGTATTGTTGCTGCTGTTGAAATATTTTCTTCTTCGCCTACCAAATTTTCTTCAAATTTATCGCGTAATAAAGCATCTGCTACATGATTTAGCTTACCCTCCAAATACTAATTTTAAAGTTGTATTCACTAAGTTTAATTCTCCATTGTTGTTATTTTATGTTTGGTTATTTTATATTGTTTAACCAAACAAGGGGTTTATTATGTTTTTTTTTACAATTTTATTTTATTTGCTGGATCTTCTCTTCTAAATAGAGACTAACAACAAGTTGTAAAATCTTTTACTAATATTATAACTAAGAATCCATTTTTAGCGATGGGTTTAGTTTTAAGCACGGCTCTAATTATATCGGAACTGAGCGAGTGGATAATCGGCACGTTGAAGTCTACTCCAACTGGAAGTTCTGGTTAGCGAGCGTGCAAAGAGGATTTGGATGAAATGTCAATTTAGCTTGGTGTTTTGCTTTTTGATGGAAAATTTCGTCAGAAACGGTGTTGATATTTAAATCTCGATGAATGTTTTCGTTCCTTATATACCAAGGAGCACCAGTGATGAGTCTAAGTGTCTTAGATTGAACTCTTTGAATTACTTCGATGTTACTACGACTGGCATTTCCCCAAAGTTCAGAGCCGTATTTCCATATTGGCTTTATCACGGTGTTATAGAGAAGTATTTTGTATTCAAGGCAAAGAGGGGATTGAGAGTTGATTAGGTCTTCAACTTTAGTTGAGTTTTTTTGGCTGCTGTGTGTGAGCGCCAGGGGTTTATGATCACTTAATATTTCAAAAGGGACTCCATTTAAATACGGGCGGAAGTATTTTGTTGCCCAAACAATTGCCAATAATTCTTGTTCTATTGTACTATAATTCTGTTCGTGGTCGTTTAAAGTTCTGCTTGCGAAAGTAATCGGTTTATTGTCCTGTGAGAGTACGGCTCCTATGGCGAAATTGCTAGCGTCAGTAGTTACTTGAAATATTTTTGTAAAGTCAGGGCAGATAAGAATGGGGTCATTTATGACTAGTGTTTTAAACTTTTCGAAAGATAGCCTATTGATATGTCATTGTCGCAATCATGTCAAATGTTCTAGAAACAAATCGCTAGATTTATGTTTCGTATCTGATCCATCTAGGGTGATTCTAAACATAACTAAGCCTTTTTCTTTACCAGAAGATTCTTACTGTAGTAACCCGTGATTGTCACCACAGAATAAAAGAATATGGTTGCGTTTTATACATATATTCTTTGCCCCGAATCGATCACTTCGGCGTGCTAATCATAACTAACTCCATGAGAGCGAGCACTAGAGATGAGCTTTTGGGTTGCTTGATGTTGCAGGCTCCCACATCCCTCCCTTGTTGATGAGCTTCAGTTTAATCCCTCTCTGGAAATGGGTGTTGTCTCAGACGTTCCTGCGTCCGCTATAGGTTGTTCCGGAGGCCTGATAATAAAAGGATGCTCAGAGTCGCAAGTTCCGTGAGCACGTGGCAAGTCATCGTCATCAGTTGCAGTGGTTGTAATTTGTGCTTCTGGAACCTTTTTTACATGACTTACATTTCTCATTAAACTCTTTCCACCCCCAGATATTCGTATGATATCGCCTATTCTTTTTATACCCTTCGTCAAAAAAGGGTATACTAACTTTGTGCAAAATGTATGTAACAGGCATAAGGAGGCGTGACAGACCCCATAAAGTATATATATTCTTGCTCAGGATCACTAGCCGAGTCGATTGAGACATGTCCGTCTGTCTGTCCGTCTGTATGAGACAACAGATCTCAGCTATTAAAAAAGCTAGAGATACCAAATTTGGCATGAAGGTTCCTATAAATCATAGGCAGATCAAGTTTATGTCAAATGTTTGATGCACCGCCCCCGCAAATCGGTTATTTGCGATTATTAAGCAAAGTATTAAATCCATAACGTTCTGCTTTGGTATGTATAAAGCTAAATGCAATATGAACATATTCACCAAATTACAATCCGATCGGACTAATAACAGAAGTTATTCAAGTAAACGTTTTCAGTACAAATGTTCGGTACGTGCAGCAGCCTGCGCGCTGCTTTGAGCAGTTGACGCCGACGTCAACGTTGCGTCGTGTCGCTTTACTCTTTAAGCGCGTCGCTGTGTGAATGCGAGCGAGTTAGCTATATGTAGTAGAAGAATTTGTGCAGAATTTTTGTTTGAAATTATGAATATAGTTACACGCTTGTAACGGATTAAGAAAATTGGGAGAAGGGTATCTTACTGTCGGGCGCCCGACTGTAGCCTTACCTACTTGTTTCTACAAGGTGTTCGGTGGTATCAAAGTTTGGTGTGAGTTTATGTGGGAATACAACATTTTTTAGAAATATGTATTTTATCTCCTGCTTTAACACTAATTTCCTCAGCTCATCTCCTTATGTCAGCATATGCTTTTCCCTTCTGCTTGTTTACTAAGTCCTAATCATTCTCTACTGAGTCATTGTATTCCCCAATTATATCTTGCACACACGGGATCTTATCTCGAATTACTCGGTTGAACATTAATTCAGTTGGAGCTGACCCCGTGGTTCCATGAGGGGTTACGTTGAACATCATAACAAAAGATTGAATTTTTTCCCTAAAGTTATTCTTATTCGTGTATGCTATCTTTAACCTTTTCACTAGCGATCTGTTCATATTTTCCACTTCTCCATTGGCTTGAGGCCAATATGGTGGAGTTGTTACCTGTTCAATTCCGCATTGATTACAATATGTCTTAAATTCTGAACTAATATATTGTCTCCCATTATCTGTCTTTAGTTTCTTTGGGTAGCCTGGTCTACTAAAAATTTCTTTCATAGCCTCAATTACCGAGAAGGATGAAATTGATTTGAGTATTTTTAACTCCATATATCTGGAATAGTAGTCAATTAACACCAGAATGTAGTCACTGTTCGGTAACGGTTCCAAAAGGTCAGTAGCTACAAAGATCCATGGCCCTTCTGGGAATGTCGTTCTCTTCATGGGCGTGGGATTTGAAGCCTGCGATACGATTGTGCAGTCTGTGCAGGATTTTACGAATTTCTCGGCGTCCCGGTATATTTGTGGCCACCATACCTTGGATCGCAGACGCCGCTTCATTGCTGAACTACCAGGGTGACCTTCATGTGCTAGTCTCAGGATCGACTGTCTCATTGCCACTGGGATGACTATGCGGGCCCATCGTAGCATTATAGATCCAATTTGTGATAGTTCGTGTCTAAATGGGATCAAACTGTTTGAAGATGATGTGTTCCACGACTTGTCCTGTAGGCATGACATCGCATCTACGATTTTCTCGTCACAAATGCTCTTATCTGCGATTTCGGTGATGGCTATCGATGTAGGAGTTCACCTTTCATGTCATTGCAATATCCTGGGCTCAGCTCGCAAAGCCGTGATAGGGTATCCGCAATATTCTCCATTCAAGTCCTATATTTGATTGTGAATTTAAATGCTGCTTGTAGACGGAGAAGCCATCGTTCAATTCTTGCTGGTGGTTTTGAAGTCGGTTTAAAAATTGTTTCCAACGGCTTAAGATCCGTTATAAGCTGGAATTCCAAACCAGCTTAATAGTAGTAAAATTTCTTAACCGCCCATACTAATGCTAGCTTTCCTTCTCGGTTTGAGAATAACGTTTTTCTACATCGGTAAGGCTGCGACTAGCGAAAGATATAATTTTCGGATCATTTTCACCATGAAGTTGTAATAATACGGCTCCTAACGCCATCGGGCTGGCATCAGCGATTAGCTGCGTTGTCTGTTTGGGGTCGAAGTAGTGCAAGTTAGGGATCTGGGTCAGACATAATTTAAGCTTCTCGAACGCATTCTGTTCATCAACGCCCCATATGAATTTCACATCGTTTTTCGTCGTCTTAAGGGATCTGTGTTGTCTGCCAACTCCGATATAAATTTGCCCACGTAGGTTACCAGCCCCAGAAAACTTCGAGTCTCTTCTTTGTTCTTAGGTGCGCGAAATGATGTGATGATTTTTATCTTTTCCGGATCAGCCTCAATGCCTTGACTTGATAAAATGTGTCCCAGGAAACTTATCTGAGAACCCCTAAAAATGCATTTGGTTTCATTCAATACAGCATTGTTCTCCTTGAGAATGCGACAGACTCTTTTTACGGCTTCATCGTGCTCTTCCTCAGTCTTACCAAAAACTATGATGTCGTCTATGTAGTTCAGGACATTTGTGGCTGGTGCCAAAAGTTGCTCAAGTCTCTTTTGAAATATCTCTGGCGCCGAATTGACTCCAAACAGAAGCCGTTTATAGCGGAATAATCCTATTGGGGTTATAAAAGTTGTTATTATATTTCCCGGCTTTGTTCATCCAACTCAAGTTGATGGTATGCGTCGTTTAGGTCCAACCTTGAGTCAAACTTTGCATTCAGGAGTTTGGTCATGAATGCCTCAAACGTAGGGATTGGATAATTCTCTCTGAGAATGTCTTTGTTTGATAAACGCATATCCAGACATAATCTGATATCACCGTTTCCCTTGAACACTATAACTATTGGGGAAATCCAGGAGCTGGGTCCATTTACTGGTTCAATAATGTCTTGTTTGAGTGACTCCTGAATTTTTTTCACGCACTTTGTCTTCCAGGGCAATCGGGATCCTCCGCATAGGCTGCTGTACTGGCTTTACATCATAGTCAATTGACAATTTAACGTTTGCTCCCTTCCACTTTGGGAAGGCAGAGATTTCCTGAATGTGTCGAACCTCAAGTCCGAGCCGCAAGACTTTTAGACCAATGGCCGTTTCTCGGCCCAATAGTGACTGCTTTCCTTTTTCGATCACAAAAAAGGTGGCAATCTTCTCCGCGTTTCCACTTACTGATATTGGTGCCTCAAATACGCAAATTACATTAAGGATTTGGTCCGAAGCGTAGCCCTTGAACTGGTTCTGTGAGTTGGGCCGAACATTGAAGACTATGGCGTTGCTCCTTTGTAGATATAGCCAGTCTGCTTGACAGCTGAGGTTGTACCTAGACCCAGAGTCAATAATAAGAGATATGCTCCACCGATTCGGCATCTTATCCATTCTTCCTCGCCTTCACTAACGATTTTAAAACAATTCTCCGTTTTCGTCTTTTTATTGCGGCCGCTTTCATCTTGAACATTCCGAACTGAGCTGGTGGGTACCATTTCTCCTTGTATTCCAGATCGTGATTGCCAAGTTTGTCCTGCATTTAGACCCAAAATGACCAAGACGGCCACACCGATTACATTTGGCTTGTCGGGCTGGACAGGTGGAGCTCTCTGCTTTATGGCCAACTCGTCCACATCTTCCGCATTTGTTATTTTGATTTCCTGGTTTTCTTGTTGAAATCGTATTTATTGATTCTGATATAGGCTTAGTCATTGAAACTGATTGCTTTTTTATTTCTTCGTCGATTTGGCAAACTTCGATAATTTCGTCCAGCGCATGCTCCTTTTCTAAAAGATTCCTTTTTAAATCCACCGTTGCCCATGAGTCGATTATCTTGTCTTTTAGACAGATCTCGTCTATTTCCGTTTTTGTTGATCCAAATGCACATTTTTGGATCTGTTGCCGAAGCCGTAGTACGAATTTTGCGAAACTCTCGTCTTCAGACGGAATTAAATTTCTGAACAAATGCCTCTCGAACGATGAATTCTGCTTGGGGGAGAAATATGTTGTCAACTTATCCACTAATATTTGAAACACATCATTAGGCTCGTCTTGGTTGAATTCTGCTAAAGCATCAGGTAGTGAAAATGCCACTGATTGTAGTTGAGTTCCACCAAGGTGTAATAGCTTGGTCCTCTTCTGCTTGAAGTTTGTGATATCCTCTGTTTCTGCATAAATTTGGAACGCTCTCAACCACTTTTCCCATTCGCTACGAAGCAGTGATTTGTCGATGCTTTCACACAGGAATGGTTTTATTAGTATTTCAGTCATGATGTGTAATGAATAAATATTTACTATATTTACATGTATCGAACTGGTCGCTGTGAGCCTTTTTTTTATATTTCACAGCCCGACCCTGGTGTTTGACAAGACTAACCTCCAAATAATTATTTTCTTTGTATTTACATATGTATGTCAGGCACACATATGCGTATATGTTGAAATACATACAAATTTCGATAATTACGATACTCTTTTCGCCTTACTTTGGCTTTACTGCCTCTGACTTGTGTCAGCTCTTACTATGCGGCTAACAGCCTCTGATATTTTTCAGATAATATTCGGCTTGCAGCCCCTGACTTTTGTCAGCTTTTAATATGCGGCTCCCAGCCTCTGGTATTTTTTTTTCAGCTAATTACTTGGCCTTACAGTCTCTGACTTTTGTCAGCTATGTAACTGCCTCTGATGTTTGTTACTGTATTCACATTCCAATGAATGTAATACATACACACCTACAATGACGCTTGTCTATTTGTCCCTCCCTCTTGTTTGAATTATCATCAAATTCGATGCTCGCAATTTGCCAAATTCTTCCCCCACATGCATGCGTACATGTGTATGTGCATAAGTATGTCAGCGTGTGCAAACATACATACATCACACCCGCATGCAGAGCTAGCAAGAGTTCAGCAAGCTGTCTGCGTGACGAACATCGCACAAGGAGAAGCAATAATTTTTTTTTCCTTGTGAACTGTAAATCTGCCGTTATGTTGACTCTTTCTTCTATTAGCAAGCATTTTATGTTTAAACAAACCTTATATCAATCGGCCACTTCCAACTTGTTTTATTGTTATTTGTTATTTGTTTCACATCCCATCCTCGTCGCCAATGTAGTAACCCGTGATTGTCACCACAGAATAAAAGAATATGGTTGCGTTTTATACATTTATTCTTTGCCCCGAATCGATCACTTCGGCGTGCTAATCATAACTAACTCCATGAGAGCGAGCACTAGAGATGAGCGTGTGAATTAGAGATGAGCGTCTGGGTTGCTTGATGTTGCAGGCTCCCACACTTACCATCCCACCTTTGAAGTTACTGTCGATCTTGGCGTTGTTTTGATAAAAATGAAAAACTGCGTAGACGTGTACGCTGCTTTAAAAAAAAAACAGACTTTGAATTATTAAATTTCTTAATATCTGACTGTGACTGGTCAGAATTTTACTCGTCTACTGATATTTGAGTAGCAATCAATTTATTTTATCAAAATCTAAAATCTTTTTTTATTTATGTACCTTTTTACTTTCCGAAAATTCTATGGCAGATATCGGCCAAGCCATGGCCGACATGTTTGCAAAGTTTTTTCAAACTACGTACTCGCCTTCCACACAAAATGTACATTTTTATCCATATAACATTCCCTGCTCAAATGGTATCTTCAGCCCTATTCTGAACAAAAGTTCACTTGTTAAAAATCTTCACTCGGTTAAACCAGTTTTTTCTTCAGGTCCCGACGGTGTTCCCGTTTGTGTACTTCGCTTCTGTGCTTACTCTCTAATTAAGCCATTGCTCAAACTTTTCTCGCTGTCCTTAGATACTTCATTCCAATCCAATGTATGTTCCTGTATTCTTTGTGGCTGTGTCTTAGATAATATTAACCTAGTTGATGATGGGAGTCCGATTGGACCGAAAATTAAAATTTTCCGAACATATTTCTAATATGGTCAATAAAGCCATCGGTGTGCTTGGCTTTATTAAGCGGTGGTCTAAGGAGTTTGACGATCCTAATGTAACAAAGACCCTCTATACTTCACTTGTTCGTCCAATTCTGGAATACGGATCATGCGTATGGTGTCCCCTGTACACTACTCATAAAAAACGCTTTGAATCTATTCGCCTCACGAGGTCTTAATTGAGATGTAAATTTAAGACTTCCTTATGGCAGTAGACTTTTGCTACTTAATTTACCTTCTCTAGCTAATCGTAGAACCATGCTGGGTGTAGTATTTATAAATAACCTTTTTCATGGTGATATTGATAGTGTTGACCTCGTTAGCCGCCTACACTTCTTCACTTCCTTAGGTAGGTTGGCCTATGCCCTTCACAATCCCTTTAGGGTATTATGCTCGGACTACAATAATCTCTACTTTCTTATTTCTATTCCTGTCCTATCTTTCTAGAAATTAAGTAATCTTTTCTCGCAAATCTATTTTTTTCTTTAGTATTAACTGCATGCCTGCGTTTTTTATTCGCGTTTCGAGTCGTTCGTTCGGCGACTGTGCCCCTCGGTCAGTTGGGCGGGAGGTGGAAATCCGCTGTGTCTGGGAGCCGCGCGTAACAAGCATCGGCTTGGTTTCGCATGGACCACTTGATTATACATTCATTGTATCAACGTCCAAAAACAGCTGAAAGTCAGGCGCTTATACAGACAGACAGACGAACAGTCTGACATGGCCAGATCGACTCAGTTAATAATCCTGATCAAGAATATGTACAAACCATGCAAATGTCTGCTTCAACCTGTTACGCACATTCCGACAAACGCAATAGATCATTTAAATCCATGGAGTGTTGTTCAATGAAGTGTCGGACTCAGGGGATATTATCATATTTTTTAAAAGCAAAATCTCCGATTGTTCACGTCGCAATTACCCAAAACCAAAAAAAAATGTACAAACCATGCAAATGTCTGCTTCAACCTGTTACGCACATTCCGACAAACGCAATAGATCATTTAAATTCATGGAGTGTTGTTCAATGAAGTGTCGGACTCAGGGGATATTATCATATTTTTTAAAAGCAAAATCTCCGATTGTTCACGTCGCAATTACCCAAAACCACACAGTCTCTAGAAAATTTTCAAAACAAATATAAATAAAACCAAATAATATGTTTACTCTGTTTCTACTTTTTATTAATGCCTCTGGAACAATCGATAAAGACTATAAATTGCAAAAGTACAAAACTTACGGCATACCGAAATTAGCTTGCCTTCTAAGCCGCAAATTTATTTGTTAAGAGTTTATTTTATAACTGGAAATCATTTTTCTTATACAGATTGATATCACAAGTGCTTCGTCTAACAAAAAATTGTCTGAGCTTTGATTTTATTGGAAGCTCCACAGATGAATCCGCCGATGATATGAATAATGTGCAGGTCTGTAAGACTCAAATTTGTAATAATAAATAGTGTTTACATTTTTGTTTACAGATTCCGACCGCTTGGCGCCCAGCTTTTCTCGATTCTAACACATTAAACCTATTTTTCGACTTATATCAAATCTTACCAAATGGCTTAGCCAGTTATTCGCTTTCGTGTCTAGTTCAGATAACATCTGTACGTCGCTCGTTGTTTAGCAACTCAGAACGTACTAAATTTCTTACACACCTAATTGATGGCGTCAAAAATATACTTACAAACTTACACGTAAGTTTTCATATGTTTTTTTTTTAACATTATATATTTATTTAAATTTAATTTGACATTAGGGCCTTAGTGATCCAGATAATTACCATGAGTTTTGTCGTTTGCTAGCTCGACTGAAGTCCAATTATCAGCTGGGTGAACTTATTGCCGTTCCTTGTTACCCAGAAGCCATAGATTTGATTGCCAAATTTACGGTTCAATCTTTACACGTGAGTATTTGTTACGGAATCTGTAAAAGTACAAAGTATCTAATAAAACTATATGTAGATGTGGCTATTTGCTCCGAATAGTGTTCACTATTTACTGACACTTTGGCAGCGTATGGTGGCTTCAGTACCCTATGTTAAATCCCCGGATCCACATTTACTCGGGACATATACACCGGAAGTAATAAAAGCATATATTGAATCACGTCTAGATGCTGTGCCCTTAATTGTTCGAGATAATATGGAGGACCCATTAGATGATCTTTGCATGGTGCAACAACAACTTGAGCAGCTATCTGTAATAGAACGATGTGAATACAATAAAACATGTAATCTTTTAGTACAACATTTTGATCAAAAGGCCCATGAGTACGAGAACCTTGTGCAGACACCCAACTCATGTGCTATAGATATCACAGTGCACGAGTTGCAACTAACATGGTTAGTATATATAATTGGCTCAGCAATAGTCGGCAGACTTTCTGTAACGACCAGCGACGAACATGATAACATGGATGCAGAACTTGTCATTCGTGTCTTGCAACTTATGAGCTTGACTGACTCACGTCTACCCCAGACTGGCTGCGAGAAGTTGGAATTAGCTATTCTAAGTTTTTTAGACCAGGTCCGCAAGATGCATAGTAGCGACCAGGCGCAAAAAGCAACTGTATACAAACGACTTAGTGAAGTGTTTGGTCTAAATGATGAGCAAATGCTGCTGAGTTTCATTAACCGTAAAATGTATGTATTTTAATTTTTGGTAATGTTTCTTGCAAGTCACGCACTAAATTTTTTTCAGAATTACTAATTTAAAGTTTTGGGGACGTTCTGAACAAATAATTACGAAAACATTAATGTTGCTTTCCGATCTCTCTGTGCACTTTAATTCTGTGCGTAAATTGGCCCGTTTAGAGGAAGTACAGTTCATGTTGACACATCATACTAGTGAACATTTTCCATTTCTTGGAACAAGTTCGTCACTTAACGAAATGCGATGTAGAACCATGTTTTATACTTCACTTAGTCGCTTATTAATGTTTGACTTGGGAGAGGATGAAGAGCGTTTCTATAATTTTTTAACGCCCCTTACAAGTAAGTTGAGAGTAACAAAATAATTCCAAACTTGTACCGATTTTTATTAATTTTTAGATCAATTTGAATCACTTGGAAACGTCTTAATGGACACCAAATGTTTTCCTAACGATGAAGTCAAAAAAACCATTATTGGCTTAGCTCGAGATTTACGTGGACTTGCACTGCCTTTAAATGCACGTATCCAATATACCATGCTATTCGAATGGCTGTACGTAAAACAGATAATTCGAAAATAAGTATAAAATCAATTTAATATTTAGTTCAAATACAATTATTATACCCTTCCAGCAAGAAGACAGTTGACCCCATCCACAATATGTAATCCTGATAAGCCATTCGTGTTATCATTATCAATTCTGTGTTCGTACATGTCTGTCCATTGTTTCAATGTACATTAATTATTTAGATTGAATGTTTCTTTAAAAAAACATCCACATACTTGCTTCTTTTTTCTGCATGCTTTAATTAGCCGGAATAAGCCGGGTCAGACGGATTCAACGCACATTTCCTACAAATTATCGTTTTTGGAGGGACGATCCACATTCATATATTGGTACAACCATTCAATTCGTCAAAAGTTAAAATCAAAAATTTAAAACAAATTCGAAAATTAAAGAGTATATTGCTAAATTATTTTTTTTTTGTACTCAAGTAATTCAATTATTCGACATTGGCACCAAGCCATTACTTTAGCTATTCCGTATTCCATATAAATGGGAAGCAATTGGTTAACTAATAAGCCCTTATTATACTAATAACTAGTCGGAACGGCTACAATCAGTGTCTATGAGAAGCCATGGAATTTACATCACATACACCAATAACCATTTGCGAATTAGAATTGTCGAAAATACAGACGAATGACAATTGCACGCGGTTAACGCTCCACTGAGCAATAGAAAATGTTAACTTGTATAACACAACATGTATATCCGATCGGTTGCAATTTAAACAATATGTTGATATTTACCTTTATGGTTAAAAATGAAATTTAAATTCTATGTTTTATAAGCATAAATTGCAGATTTACGGGGGCTGTGGGCGTGGTAGCCAAAATTTGAACTCAACGCTTACTGCCTAGGATATACAGGAATCCTCATACTGAAAAACTGCACAATCACTAGTTAAAATCATAGAAAACTTACTATAGATTATATTATATCTAGTCGGAAGTGATGACTGTACGAATATATATTTTTCAAGTCACCATAAAAAAAAAAAAAAAAATGATAAAAAAAACTTGTTGGTATCTTTTTTATCCTTGATCGCGTTCGATAAAAAAGATGCCCATCACCTGTATTATCATTACCTATATTATATTGAAAATCCGTTTCAAACATGTAACCATACCTATTATTTCAAAAAGAGAGTCATTCTGCCACCTTTTACATTCTTGCTCTCACTGTCTCAAAATGGCACGCACACAAAAAGTAAAACGTCGCGTTTCGCCGTCGACATCTACTACTCAAAACAGCGCGAAGACTGCTCGCACCGAACATTTGTATTTATCTTACCGATTTGGAGTATGTAACCAGAACATTATGCGTATAATACTTTATTAATTAATGGGAAATTAAAAATTTGAAAACAAATTTGATCCTTTCACTTGAACACACTTGCCAAATTTAGCATCTGCAACTTTTTTAACATCTGAGATCAAGACGTTCTAACAGACGGACAGATATTGCGTTTCATTTTTCCTTTTTGTGATTATTCGATAATTAGCTGTTTTTTTCTTGGCTATGAGTGGAAAACATCAATAGAAATAGGCAGTAGTTTTTAAAGCTATAGAAGAAAGCTATATACTGTAAATTGTACCATACGCTACTGGCACAGAAAAGGGTTCTTAAGACTAAATCCATGAGCTGCAAGTGTGTAAAAAATTCGGTGTTACAAATGATAACATTTCTGTAAGGGTATATAGACTTCGGCATGTCGAAGGTAGCTTTGCTTTCTGGTTTGTTTTTAAGTAATTCTATTAAAAAGACAACCCCACAAAAAAATTTTTTTTTCATGATCTGTGCTTGCAGCATATGCAGTTATATGTATTTTGGGTCGTAAAATCCAAATCCGGAAAAAAAATGTTGAACAAATTTTAAGGTTATGTCGAAAACTATACGTTCTGGTAATGTTTTGATTTCTGATTCGGATTAAGGAGGTCCAAAATTATATGAAAACATATATCATACGACCTGGTTACCCCATGTTAGTTTTTGGGGCTTTGAATATTTTGCATGTTTTTTGAGGTTGAGTCAAAACTTAGAAGTGCAGAATAAATATTATTACCAAAGACTCAGATTTAGAAGCTCAAAATGCATGAGACCAGAGTCAAAAAAATCACATGATCAGATTACGGTTTTATTTGTTTTTTGGGGGAATTAAAGTATTAGTTTTCTAAGGTTAAGTCGAAATCCAGACGTGATGGGGAAATATGGACTGTGAATTCGGATTCTGCGAAAATACATATGCCGCATGCCCAGATCATGACAAACTTTTTTTTTGTGAGCTGTGTAATTCAAGAATTTCTTTCTAATATCTTATTTTATAGCTTGGACAACGTAGAATAATATTTTAAAACATTTCATTCGCAGCTATTACACTGATTATTTACCCATCCTTCTGCGCGCAGTAGAATTGTGGGCACACGATCCTGCCATTACAACGCCTGTATTAAAGTTATTTGCTGAGTTAGTGCATTGTCGAACACAAAGATTAGCTGGAAATGTGTCCAGCCCTATGGGTATTTTACTTTTTCGCGAAGCATCAAGACTTATTTGTATTTATGGGAATCGTATATTACACTTAGAAGTTCCAAACGATCAACTTTATCCCATGAAACTTAAAGGGATATCAATATGTTTCTTAATTTTAAAAAATGCACTTGGGGGAAACTATGTCAACTGTGGAGTTTTTAAATTATACGGAGACAATACATTACACAATGTTCTTGATATAATAGCCAAGCTGATTCTTTCAATACGCCAAACCGATTTACTAGTAAGTGCCTTGCAACAAAACGAAGTTAAGTTTGTTGAATAAAAGTTCACATTAAATAGGAATACCCAAAATTGGCCTCGGCTTACTACAATTTACTAAACTGCCTATCACAAGACCATGTTACCTATCTGGCTGCATTAGAACCACGGGCGTTTGTTTACATTTTAGAAAGTTTGGCGAAGGGATTAGCTGCTTTAGGTATTTATGAGTGATATTTATTTTTTTTTTCTAATATAAAATTAAATGAATTTAATTTTTTTTTTAGATTCAGCTATTTACATTAGCTGCTGTACCATATTGGATAGCATTGTTTCCTACATTTTTAAGCAACTTCAATTAAAAGGTAAAAGAAAACTATAAAATATATTTCATAACTTTCAGTTTTCTTTACAGTTTCCACATTCCCAAATAAGAAGCTAAGAAGTTTAACACGAGAAAATTCACAATTCCTTAAGGTAAATTAGCTTACAAATATTATAATTCAGTAGTTAAACTCAATCCCTTCCAGCTTTTGACTTTAGTCTTAATCGGATATTCCTCTAATATTTATGATTAATTTAATAGTTTACTTACACATTGTTTTTGTGGTGTTTAGAAACGAACTCAGACCGGCTGAAGAAATACCAATAACAAAAATCTATATTCTGACCTGAATGTATATACTTTAAGATGAGACCGATACTACGAGATATTCACATATATCTCACAATACAACATGTTTTCCTATAAAAACAATAAATTCTACTGTTCCGTCTTGCAGCATTTAAAATAATTTGTGCTTTATTACGAAAGCTCCAAAGTTGACAGACTGTATACGTTGCAACATATAGACCGACATGACGAGATTGACTTCCCTGAGTCAAAAATACATATATATTCAATCTATTAAAGACTTAAATTGATTTTAAAGAACTTTGATCGAAAGTACATAGTCGCCCTGGCTGCTTTAATGAACTCAATTATAATCTCATAAACTTTTACTTGATAACAGTTCCCAAACGTTTTTAATGATATTTGATTCCTTTGGCGGCTACTTATGCAATACCACTATTTACAATATTGTTTGCAGTGGAGCTCAGTCTCTCTAGCCGTATGTATTATAATGCTGGAATGGCCAATTTGTATTTGCCCCAAAAGGGTTGCAATGTGTGGAAATGCCTTTTATGACATAGTTTTGTCAATACCTGCATTCTCCTTTGAACACCAAACATCAAAGCAACTGCAGTTCGCATGTCCCATGCCATAACACCAAAAAGCATCCATCCTTTTTTCAATTATGCAAATAAGAGTTGTGGCCATGTGCGATGTAATCGGGTTAATTCAGATTAACCTTTTCCTTATCCAAGAAGACAACATTGTGCTATTCCCTTACCCATTTCATATGATTATGACCATGCAACATGCATGCATGTACAACAAGCCACTCAAAAATTAATTGAATGTCTCTGCGGCGGAGACTCTGGCACCAGAGCCTTATTTTGCACAGTGAAAAAGGGCAAAACGAACGTTCCCTGTCATCTCGTGCATGCCTTGTGCGATCATGCCACTCATGCCTAATTCCCTGTGCAAAATGTTTTCTGACAGAAAGTGTCCCTACCCCTTTATTGTGTGTCAGTTACTGATCAGTTGCATTTAATGCGTGAGTCACACTCCTGCACAAAAGGAAAAAATCTGCCACTCTCTGTCAAGCAGCCTTTTGAAAATCAACAATCTCTTCAAATGCTTGGCACTCTGAATAGCACTTTTTGAAGTGTCCAAACTAGCATCAACACCACAATTTTGTCCGATTACCTTAATTAGAAAGTTTGTATAGCCTTTGACCATTGAAAATTGTCAAAAAAAGGTTATACTAACTTTGTGCAACCATTTATGTAACAGGCAGAAGGAGGCGTGACAGACCCCATAAAGTATATATATATTCTTGCTCACGATCACTACCCTAGTCGATTGTCCGCTGTCTGTCCGTCTGTATGAGAACACAGATCTCCGCTATTAAAAGAGCTCCAGACACCTAATTGGTATAAATGTTCCTATATATTATATCATGGACATAGCAAGTTTATATCAAATGTTTGATGCCACGCCCCCGCAAATCGGTGCTTTTGCATGAAAACCCATTCATTAATATTATTATACCCTTGCAGAGGGTATATTAATTTTAGCCAGAAGTTTGCAACGCACCTTAGGAGACATCTCCGACCCTATAAAGTATATATATTCTGAATCAGCATCACCAGAGGAGTCGAAAAATGGATGTCCGTCTGTCTGTCCGTCCGTCCGTCCGTCCGTCTGTTGCAACGCAAACTAGTCTCTCAGTTTTTGAGCTATCTTCATGAAACTTGGCACGCAAGCTTCTTATTGCTGTAGGCTGTAAATAAGTCGGAACGAGCCAGATCGGACCGATATATCGTATAGCTGTCATAGAAGCTATCGGCCGATTTTTGTTGTTTTTCAAGATATTGCAACAAGATTTGGCAAATTTTATTCTTATTACGTTATTAAATTGTATCAAAATCGGACCACTATAACATAAAGCTGCCATAGGAACAATCGGCTGAAATCAGGGTTTTTGTATGCAAACAGAAACCAGCAGCAATCCAAATGTATTTTATATTTAGTATAACTGCATGGGTATAAAACCTTCGGCAAGCCGAAGGTAGCCTTGCTTTCTTGTTATACCCTTGCAAAGGGTATATTAATTTTAGCCAGAAGTTTGCAACGCACCTTAGGAGACATCTCCGACCCTATAAAGTATATATATTCTGAATCAGCATCACTAGAGGAGTCGAAAAATGGATGTCCGTCTCTCTGTCCGTCCGTCCGTCCGTCTGTTGCAACGCAAACTAGTCTCTCAGTTTTTGAGCTATCTTCATGAAACTTAGCACACAAGCTTCTTATTGCTGTAGGCTGTAAATAAGTCGGAACGAGCCAGATCGGACCGATATATCGTATAGCTGTCATAGAAGCTATCGGCCGATTTTTGTTGTTTTTCAAGATATTGCAACAAGATTTGGCAAATCTTATTCTTATTACGTTATTAAATTGTATCAAAATCGGACCACTATAACATAAAGCTGCCATAGGAACAATCGGCTGAAATCTGGGGTTTTGTATGCAAACAGAAACCAGCAGCAATCCAAATGTATTTTATATTTAGTATAACTGCATGGGTATAAAACCTTCGGCAAGCCGAAGGTAGCCTTGCTTTCTTGTTATACCCTTGCAAAGGGTATATTAATTTTAGCCAGAAGTTTGCAACGCACCTTAGGAGACATCTCCGACCCTATAAAGTATATATATTCTGAATCAGCATCACCAGAGGAGTCGAAAAATGGATGTCCGTCTGTCTGTCCGTCCGTCCGTCTGTTGCAACGCAAACTAGTCTCTCAGTTTTTGAGCTATCTTCATGAAACTTGGCACACATGCTTCTTATTGCTGCACGCTGTAAATAAGTCGAAACCAGCCAAATCGGAGCGATACATCATATAGCTGCCATTGAAGTTATCGGCCGATTTTTGTTGTTTTTCAAGATATTGCAACAAGATTTGGCAAATCTTATTCTTATTACGTTATTAAATTGTATCAAAATCGGACCACTATAACATAAAGCTGCCATAGGAACAATCGGCTGAAATCTGGGTTTTTGTATGCAAACAGAAACCAGCAGCAATCCAAATGTATTTTATATTTAGTATAACTGCATGGGTATAAAACCTTCGGCAAGCCGAAGGTAGCCTTGCTTTCTTGTTATACCCTTGCAAAGGGTATATTAATATTAGCCAGAAGTTTGCAACGCATCTTAGGAGACATCTCCGACCCTATAAAGTATATATATTCTGAATCAGCATCACCAGAGGAGCTAAAAAATGGATGTCCGTCTGTCCGTCCGTCCGTCCGTCCGTCCGTCCGTCCGTCCGTCCGTCCGTCCGTCTGTTGCAACGCAAACTAGTCTCTCAGTTTTTAAGCTATCTTCATGAAACTTGGCACACAAGCTTCTTATTGCTGTACGCTATAAATAAGTCGGAACGAGCCAGATCGTATAGCTGTCATAGAAGCTATCGGCCGATATTTGTTGTTTTTCAAGATATTGCAACAAAATTTGGCAAATCTTATTCTTATTACTTTCTTAATGTGCTGTCAAAATTGTATCAAAATCGGACCACTATAACATATAGCTGTCATAGGAACAATCGGCTGAAATCAGGGTTTTTGTATGCAAACCTGTTTTGTTTTTGAAAATACCGCACATTATCAATACTTTTTAATGTTACACAGTAACCCGCCCTTTCCATTTAAATATCTATAGCTGTTATAGGAACAATCAGTCAGTCCGTCTGTCTGTTGCAACGCAAATTAGTCCCCCAGTTATTGAGCTATCTTCATGAAACTTTGCTCACAAGCTTCTTATTTCTGCCCTCTTTAAATAAGTCGGAACGGGCCAGATCGGTCCGATATATCGTATAGTTGTCAAGGAGCCTATCGGCCGATTTTCGTTATATTTCAAGATATAGCTATCAGGCTTACCACATCCAAATCTAAGTGTAATAAAGTTGTATTTAAATCGAACTTTTATAACTATTTTGTATAACTGCAAGGGTATAAAACCTTCGGCAAGCCGAAGGTAGCCTTGCTTTCTTGTTTTACCTACTATATGTGTCTATTAATAGAACAAAAGTAGAAGGGGTAACCCAAAAACGCACTTGAAGAAAGGGAAACCCAAACGTCCTCGAACAAATTTGATTGCCCCGACCCTTATGCTGCTGTCTCTACCTACCGAGCCTACCGAGCCTTTGGGCAAGCGTCTCTTGTCATTTTTGCCAAAACGTTCCTGCCTTACTTTTCTTTTTTGCCAAAACGTTCCTGCCTTTTGCGGCTCTTGCTTTTAGAGTCTCCTGCTATTTGAGGCTCTTGCTATTAGAGGCTTGCGCGGCTTGAGGCGTGTGCTATGTGCGGCCTGTGCAAAATGAAGATCGAGTGGCAAAAATCTCATTCATTTTTGAGTGGCTTGTTGTGCATGCATGCATGTTGCAGTTCTCTGATACATACATATAAAGTTCAGAATACTCTTACAAATTACACAGCCCCACAAAAAAATTTTTTTGTCATGATCTGGGCATGCGGCATATGTAGTTATATGAATTTTGGGTCGCTGAATTCGAATCCGGAATTACGTCATCACGTCCCGATTTCAACATAACCTCACAAAACTGAAAAATTTTAAAATGAAATATGGAATCATGATCTGGTCATGCGATATATCCAATATGAATAACTGAACACAGAGTTTTTGAGTAATCACTTTATTAGCGAATTTACTACTGTTTACAATGGTTGCCTAATGTTAACTGACTACCCCAAATTGCTCTTTTTGAAGCCCGCTGTTGCGCTCCTTGGCGGACAGCCATTACATTCCGCTGTCGTAGCGGCTTCTGTGGGCTATTCGATTACTCGCTGCATTGTGGAGCCAAGAACCCCGAGTCGCAGAGTAAACAGATCTTTATGTCTTGCAAGCAGTTTACGTTAACTATTCTTAACTACTCCTTCCTTTCAAAAGTACTAGCACTAACTGTACAACATTCAAGGTCCTATTTCTGGTCAAATGCGTTTTGTACAAATGGGCCGAATCTATTCCCTTTCCTTTCTTTACTTTTAAAATCTGATTAACGGTGGAAGTGAGTGAGTTGATTTAATTTTGGGTCCATATTTGATTTTTATATGCCTATTGTTTGCCCTGATGAGTTCCTGTTATGTCAGTCAAATTCCGAAACATGTCGCCAGTGTCTGGAGTACCTGAGATAACTTTAATGGCTGACCCCAAAAGGTAATGCTCCTCGCAAGCCTTCGATGTACCCCTAAAGTTGCCAGTAACGTATATGCGTCGTGTCCACCTACAGAAGCTTTCTCATATGAGACAACAATAGGAAGTAGAAGTGCCTAGAAGAAATGAAAGGCTTTCAAGTCTGTCTGGGCTATAAAGTGAGAAATTTTAACGGAGATTGTCCTTATGGATCACCCTCCCTTTAATAAGATCAGTCTTTCCCAAATCTGTTTCTACTTTTTGTTCCACGTATAGTGAGGTAATCTTTTCCCCCAGTCTTTAGTGCGTTTTTACCAGAACCTTTTTCCCTACATCGAATGTCCTATTCTGGTGAGATAAATTATTCCGATCTAGGTGCTCTTGGTGGTGCCTGGAGAAAAAGTTCTACGATATCATTTGTCGACTTTTGCAGCTACAGACATCTAGCGATCTTTGTCAGCGTGCTGTGGAATTTTTCAACCTTACCATTCGAAAAGCTATATAGGGGCGGTGCATTCACCATGCCAATGTGGTATTGTTGAAAGTTGAAAGAAGGTTCATTGTTTCAGTACACAACCTTTAATTCAGGAAAGATGTTCACCAGTTGAAGTATTGGTGCTTACACATATAAAATAGTTCGCAAGGCTTCTGGCTGAACCAAAGCAAATTTGGAAAATGTATCGACTGCTGTCAGGAAATGTTTCCATGCAGTTGAGAAAATAACTATGTGAATTATCTCCCATACGCGTGTAGGAATAGGTGTCATACTTTGCCTTGTTGCACACCATGCAATTTGCGACTACTTCAGTCGCAATCTTGCTCATTTTCGGAAAATAGTAGTCAGGTAGAATCTGCTTGACATTCTCCTAGGCGTGTTTTTTTTTTTTGTTCGTTTTTGTTGGTAAGGGGCGTCACTTGTTTCTTGCAATACCAAAACCTTGTTGCAGGAAAGAATCTAACCAATTTGTTTTGAATACTTGCTAGAACGGGTAATTCGCAGGTAATGGCATTTACCAAGTCTGGTTTAACCACATCCGTGTCAAGAAGTGTTTCCTATCGGCTAAAGATGACATAACGACACGTCTTTGTGCCGAACAGTCAAAAGTACGTTTTGAGTCTGCAGAAGACTTTTCAAGAATCATTTGGTTTCTGAAGCAGCTGAACGGCATGTCGGGGCCTCAATTAGGTTAGAGAGATCTCACTGTAATCCATTGCTGCGGTGGCTGGCTAGAGTTTTGCAAAACATTGGCGTTTTGTCGCGACAGATCGGCGGCAGCAAAATTCTTCTTGCCTGGTTTGTATAGGACCCTGGACCCGCTTTCCTCTATCCGAGCTTTCCACCTCTTGGTCTTGGAATTTGGGTTCCGGTAGGACACTGCGTATGTTAAAGGATGGTGATCTGTGTAGATATTGATATCGCTTTTACCATATTGGTAATGGCGGAGTGTCCGAGTCCATGAGATCATCGCGATGGGTCGGTTACCTTGGGATATGAAAGCACCTATATCGGATGCCGAGGCATCGGTGGTAAGGTCAAATACGGTCATAGCTAATGCCGAGGGTAGGTGTTTTGGCTGGGTCGAGAAAAGGACATCCGCGAGAATTCTACGCAATCCAGACACGAATACCTAAAGTGCGTCAGCACTGTGTTTTTCATTCGAGAAACGCCTGACTCGAAGGCAGACATGGACGCGACCTAGAGTTGACCGGTTACTTGCTGCAGTCTATCCTCAAAGTCTCTGGTCTGGTCTAGTGCAGCTGTGACAGCCGCATTAATAATACGCTTCAATTTTTCTACGTTCATGTTCTTGTTTCTTGTATTCATAAGGAGTGACTTCAACAGTGACTGACGTGTTTAAACCGAGCTCCGCAAAAAAGCAATCGATTTGCCAGTGTAGTGAAAGTTTAATAATCAGAAAAATATACCTTAGTCTCCAAATAACGCGAAATAGACGCTAAGTGCGATGAAAGCACTAATATAGTTTGTGTTTTCTATTTACTCCCAAAAAAATAAGAAAAGCTAACTATATACATAAAAAAAAAAAAAAAAAAAAAAAGCCAAAGCGATATTCACGCTCAGCGCCAGCGAGAGCAAGACGAACGTCGGCAATCTCTCCAAAGAACAACGCTTACTTTTCGTCAACTCAACCCGCGACAATTACAAATGCAGTAAGCGAGCGGTCATTGAACTTAAACCCGGCAGCTGCACTTCTACCAACAAAGCAAGAAAGAGCGCGATCTTGCTCTCCCTCGTTGCCGTTAAATGACCAACCACAGCAACGCAAAGCTACTACAACAACTTCGCTAAACATTCCCGAAATCCCACTTCGCTTACCGACAGTGACGAGCACAGTGACCTCACTAACTACTGCAACGGCAGTTACAACAACATCGGGAACGGTAGCGACAGCTCACCCAATTTCGTCAACAGTAGCGGTCGCACTCACTGGGTCAATGCCATGTAAACAAACAAAACGAATCTGCTGCGCTGCCACCTCAGCTAAATGCAAACAAAAACGTAGGGTCGGCCTTGCAGACTGGCAAGGGCCGCTACTACCGAAATTAAGCCCTCAAAATAAAAAAACGGGGAACAAACCTCTAGCGAAGTGCCAACAAACACCAATAGATTCGAGCTTCTGACAGAGAACACCGAACATCTATCATCAGAATCTACTGAAATTGAAAAAAAAGCCAAAGCCCCCACCAATTTTTATCCGCGAGAAAAGCTCAGGCTTCCTAGTGAATCAACTGGTTGACCTCATCGGGAAGAATAACTTCCACATAACTCCACTAGTAAAGGGCACAATCCACGAAATTAAAGGCCAAACAAAAACGGAAGACAACTACAGAGAGCTTACGAAGTATCTGAACGACAAACACAAAAATTATTACACCTACCAGCTTAAAAGCAGCAAGGGTCTACAAGTTGTTTTGAAGGGCATTGAGCCTGAGGTGACGCCCGAAGAAATTACGGAGGCGCTACAGGAAAAGGGATTTTCCGCTAAATCTGTTTTTAACATCATAAACAAAGACAAGAAGCCGCAACCACTTTTCAAGGTTGAGCTAGAACCCGAAACCAAGCCCCTAAAAAGATACGAGATTCATCCAATCTACAAGCTACAGTTTCTTCTGCATCGTAGAATCACAGTAGAAGAGCCGCACAAACGCAAGACTCCTGTACAATGCACGAATTGCCAAGAATATGGCCACACCCGATCTTACTGTACACTGCGCACTGTACGCGTAGTTTGTGGAGATCTACACGCCTCTGCACACTGCCCAGCAAACAAGAACCTACCCAGCGAGAAAAGGTGCGGAAACTGTGGTGGCAACCACACAGCAAACTACAGGGGCTGCCCAATTTACAAGGAGCTGAAGTGTCGTCTCCAGCTACGAACCAATACATTGAGGACCCAACAAGGAATGCCCACGTTCGTGCCATCGAACGCAAACCCAGAAGTCTTCTTTTCCAGAGCTTTAGGAACTGATTCCGGGCCCCTCCCCCTTAACACCAAGGTAACTTTTGCAAATGCCTTAAAATCTGGATTGCTGCCCCCAGCCCAAACTACGCAAACAAACAACCGAGCACCTTCAACAATGTACACTGAGTCTGCCACGGACCAAAATCATCAGCCTTTAGAAAAAAATGAAACGAAAATAGAAGACATGATGCACGCCCTGCAAAAAAGCATTATGGAGTTTATGTCGTTTATGAGGACCACCATGCAAGATATGATGCGAAACCAAAACCTCCTGATACAAATGCTTGTATCACAACCGTCAAAATAAATAATGGCTTCCCTGCGTATAGCTATATGGAACGCTAATGGTGTTTCACAACGAAAACTGGAACTAACTCAATTCCTTTACGAGAAACACATCGACGTAATGCTCATCTCGGAAACACACCTTACAAACAAATACAACTTTAAAATAATGGTAAATCCTACGGAGGGACAGGGATCCTTGTAAGAAGTAGTATGCGGCATCACTACCACAATGGATTTTCTGAAAATTATCTTCAGGCCACATCTATAAACTTAGATATGGAGGGCAATTACCTCCTTACCCTTGCCGCCGTATATTGTCCGCCCCGGTTCAAAATAAGGGAAGATCAATTCCTCACTTTTTTCAAATCACTAGGAGACCATTTTCTAGCTGGAGGAGACTACAACGCTAAGCACACACATTGGGGATCACGCCTCGTGAACCCAAAAGGAAAGCAGCTGTACAACACTAAAAGCCGCCAACAAACTCGACCATGTTTCTCCTGGTAGTCTAACATACTGGCCAACAAACCTCAACAAACTGCCTGATCTGATAGACTTTGCAATCACCAAAAACATTTCTCGCAGCCTGTTGAGTGCCGAATGCCTGCCAGAACTATCATCAGATCACTCTCCAGTTTTCATCCACGTTTTTCGACTCGCCGAAACGGTCGAAAAAACTGACCGATTGACGTCACATAAAACAAACTGGCTTAAGTATAGAAAATACATTAGTTCACACATTATTCTAAGTCACAACTCAACAGCGAATCAGACATTGACAAATCAACTTAGACACTGGAATTCATTCTTGTTGCAGCAGCCCAATCTTCCACTTCTCAAACTTACACAAAAGATCCCTACCCAGAAAGGACAAATAAACAAATCGAGCAATTAGTCCACGAAAAGCGACGCTTAGTCCGAGAATGGCAATCTTACAGATCCCCATCAGCTAAGCAGAAACTAAAAGACGCCACAAAAAAGCTAACCAAAGCCCTGAAACAAGAAGAGGAGCACGCCAAGCGTCGATAAATAGAGAAACTGTCAACAAAAAGCACAAAGCATGCACTATGGAGAGCTCACCTAACTCTTTGTCCACCGACCGTCACCGTATCGCCAATAAGAAATTCCAGAGGCGGCTGGGCTCGCAGTGACGCAGACAGGGCCTGCACGTTTGCCGCTCACCTTGAAAAAGTTTTCCAACCTAACCAGGCTACTAACGCACTCACACTACCAACATTAACAAATGACCCCAATGCCCAGCATGAGCCAAATGTGTTTCATCCAAAAGAAATTTCAAAACTCATACTTGAGCACACTAACCCAAAGAAATCCCCCTGCTGCGACCTCATAACCCCAAAAATGATCATTGAACTACCTTACTGCGCCATTTGCTACATAACCCAGCTCTTCAACGCCATAACTGGAGTTGGTTACTTCCCAGACAGATGGAAAAAATCAATCATCATAATGATTCCTAAGCCCAGAAAGGATCCTACATCTGCTTCATCGTACAGACCCATAAGCTTACTTTCATGTCTCTCAAAGCTTTTCGAAAAATGCCTGCTGACCCGGCTCAACCCGTACCTTAGAGCTCAATAATACCAGCACATCAATTTGGTTTTCGCGAAAATCATGGAATTACAGAACAGGTTAACCGAATTACATCAGAAATAAAAACCGCATTCGAGAACCGACAATACTGTACAGCTGTTTTTGTGGATGTATCCCAAGCATTCGACAGAGTTTGGCTAGACGGACTTATGCACAAGATCAAGCTAAAACTACCTAAATACACTCACAAACTTCTCGAGTCTTACCTTTACGAAAGAAAGTTTGCAGTGAGAAGCAATACTGCTCCAGTGAACACCCAATTGGAGCAGGGGTCCCCCAAGGCAGCGTTCTTGGGCCAACCCTATACCTATTATACACAGCTGACCTACCAACAAGCAGAAGTGCCCGATCCAAGCATCAGCGCAACTAGCTCTTCACCTGGTGGACGTTGAGAAATGGCTCTCAGATTGGAGAATAAAAGTCAACGAACAAAAAAGCAAGCACGTCACCTTTACTCTAAACAAGCAGGATTGCCCGTCACTTTCGCTAAACAACACAGTGATACCGAAAGCACAAGAAGTAGTATATCTAGGAGTACACCTCGACAGACGTCTCACAGGGCGCAAGCACATTGAAGCCAAAAAAACCCACTTAAATCTCAAAGCCAACACCCTGCACTGGCTGATCAACGCACACTCCCCACTAAGTCAACGTTTTCATCACAATTCTTTGGTACGAGAAACAGCCTGCGCGCTACTTTGAGCAGTTGACGTCGACGTCGCTTTACTCTTTACGCGCGTGTTTGGTGTCCAAAACTAAGTCCCGAGATGATGGCTTGCTGTTGTGTAGTCAATGGTCCACCGGTTTGGAAGTGCTGACACCAAGCGTACGTGGCGGATGTCTAGCATGCGCTGGCACGTGGCGGGTGTGCTTGAGTCATGATGGGCTGGTAATGCACTTTAAGTGCGTTTTCACTGGCGAGTGCTAATACGCTTGAAGACAATTGACAGATGTTTATGATTGTGGTATTCGGTATATATGCCTCGCACACCCACTAAACTGGGTTAATTCGTTTTAGATGTCGACATTTACCTATGAATTAATTGTTATACAATCAATATTTAAAATGTTAAAGATTTCTATAATTTCAATATTATTCAGGATTAGTTCACATAAAATAAATGTTTACCTGTTATCAATTTAATGTATGTACATTAATTGCGTACAATTCTAAAATGAGTGTGTTCATAAATTAATATTTATTTTATTTTTTAAGCACATTCGAAAAAGTAATAAATACCCTGTACACTTCGCTCACTTCGCAATCAATGATAGCAATGCAACTCAAAGTAAAGCAAGGCGCTTCCCAAAGCAAAGCAAATTAAAAGAGGTCTCTTGAGTTTTGGGAAAAGCCAGAAGTCAAATGAAGCCAAATCTGACGGATACGGTGGTTGCGGAACGATATGCGTCGAAATTTTGGTGAAATAGTCGCGAAGAACAAGTACAGTGTGAGACGGTGCATTGTAATAATCAAGACTTCATGGTCTTTCAAAATGGGTTTCCCAAGTATTCTGATATTCCGATCATATCAGTATTGTCACTAACAGCCGACCGACGATTTTTAATTACTTATTCCTTCACTTCATTGACATGTTGGTCATCTGTTTAGGTCGATGGTCGTCCAGAGCGGTCCCTCTTTGAAGTTATTGCACCGGTTGTAAAATTGTTCTGCGACGTGGTAGAATCGGCAAAGGCCTTCCGCAAGAACCTCATCGCTTCCGCAAAAGAAAGTTTATTCTGCAAACAAAATTTGATGGCTCTTCTCTGTCTAATTTATTGAAACATGCACTGTCGTTAGATAAATGCAAGCGTAAATTATAAATAGTATTAATATTATTATATAAATATTACTTAGAATCCTATTAGCTTATAATTTGGCCCAGATATCAATTAACAGTCCTGGCAAATAACTAGAACTAGAACTATCCCAAAATGTTCAGCCCGCAAAATGCAAATAGAAAATTCACCTTACATATTGCCCACAGTAGTGTGCAGCAAGCACTACGAAGCATATCAAAGAAAAGCAACGAAATTTAAGGCCAAAACGCAGCGAATGCAAAACAGATTGCGAAGCTGAAAAGGCGTAGAACTTTCTGAAAACAAAACAAAAAAATGCGTTGAGCATTTGATCGGTCTAGTGTGTGCAACAGCATTTCACATTGGGTTATTAATGACACTTAACATTAAAACGTATTAAACAGTTATTTGTCTGTGATAAAATCGGCAAATAAAATAGTTCGCTATTCGCTGAAACCTGGATCCTGCGCTGCGAAGTTTCAGGGAAAGCTCTGTTGTTGGTTTCTGCAGTGCCTACTGAAGGTAGCAATCGCGTTGCCGCGGTCTGATCGTTGTCGTGATGCATTTGGCAATCATACGGTAGCCTACCCAAAAATTCATGGTTAGCTTCCCACAGGTCATATTATTTTCTGGGAAAGCTCTGTTGTTGGTTTCTGCAGTGCCTACGGAAGGTAGCAATCGCGTTGCCGCGGTCTGATCGGTGTCGTGATGCATTTGGCATGGTTAGCTTCCCACAGGTTATATTAGTTGCAAAAGGCTTACAGATCCAAAAAAAAAAGTATATGGGCATGCGGTAATACAGTTATATGCCTCATTGGTCGCAGAAACCGAATTCAGAGTCGGAATTTCGCCATCACGTCTTGATTTTAACTTAACCTCACAAATCTGAAAAATTTTAAATATCCCCAAAAACATGTAGAATAGGGATCTGTTCATGCGATTTATGTTTTTGAATGTATTTTGACCTTCCTATTCCGATTCTTTAATAAAAATCTATCCTGCAATTATAAGTTTCGACTTAACCTCAAAAAACATGCAAAAATATGCACAACCCTGATTTATGTGATTTATGTTTTTTGACCTTTTAAATCCGAATCAGAAGTCAAAGCATTACCACTCGTATAGTTTTCGATAGATAGACAGTTATACAGATAGAAGATAGGTGTGGCACACCTCCTTATGCCCTAACAAGCGTCTTTGTTGAGTTAAGACATTCGTCGATAAAAGAGTTGCAAAGACCGGTGAAATTAGCCTCTTCAATGTCGTCTTCAGAGTCCAGCTCATCTCCAGTTTCATTAAAGTCATCATCATCCAGCTCGTCCATTATATTTTGAATTTCATTGTCTGACAGCTTTGAAAAATGTATGATCTTTCGACCCGACATGACTTAATAAAGAAGCGATAACGAACGCAATGGTTAACAATAAGTTTACAGCTAAATGACCAACCCCGTCAAAAGGCGGGATTTGTTCCAAGTCGATATTCCTTAACTTATATTGTTTTTTTTTTATTTTATTTTTAAACTAACCGATTGATAATAATGCGTTCTACTCACCAATATTTTTTTTTTCTTGTACGACACTCACTGTTTTTGCAAAATGAATTATATACGGCCGACACCTGCAACTTTTCACTTTGGACTAAACTTGTGAAGTGTTTCAGTAAAAAATCGATCAGCGATGTACACATACATGCGAAATGAAATGTCCTAAAATATATCTGATTCCCCTCCTTTGAATAAAATTAACTACGCAGTTCTATTGCAACCCGCCAAAAGGCAGGGTTGGGCATTAGAGGGTTAAGAGACATAAATGTAACTTTAAATGAGAAATATCTGCAAGAAAATATAATCTTCGGCATGCCGAAGGTAGCTTTTCTTTCTGGTTTTATTGTATAGGTGTTTGCGCGTTCCGCGATATTCTGTTTTGCTTATGGACGGCATTCTTCATCCTTTAAACTCAGCTTAGCTATTATTATTTTTTATAAGTCTAACGCATCGGTCAATAAGTCCCGAATCTACCCGTTACATGACGCCACTTACAAAATACACATATGACTCGTCGAAATTGCCAACCTTCAAAAGTGTACTGTCCGAATTGCATGATATTTGATTTTGTATTGATAAAGTTAGAGTGGTTTGAGTGACGCTATTTCCATAATTTCCTGAACCTTGCATTTTAAAGCAATTTCGTGTGTTGATTTATTATTGCTATTTAATGGGTAATCGTTCGGCCTGAGCTATTTCTTCGAAAGTGTAACCCGGACTCTGCTCTATCAGCAACGTTGGTTCGCAGATTTTAATCAAGGTCGTACGAAAACCGATGATGCGAAACTCTCAGGAAGGCCAAATAAGGCAGTCATTCCGGAAAACACTAAAAAAAAAACCCTGAAAATAAGCACTCGTAAATTGAAGTTGGAGGAGATAGCTGGCATTCTTAAGTTTTCAAATGGTAGTTTTTCCTCAATCAAACGCGAGCATTTTAGTATGACCAAGCTGCTTTTAAAAAAAAAAACAAGAAAGCGAGGCTACCTTCGGCTTGCCGAAGGTTTTATACTCTTGCAGTTATACAAAATACTTATAAAAGTTCGATTTTGATACAACTTTATTACACTTAGATTTGGATGTGGTAAGCCTGATAGCTATATCTTGAAATATAACGAAAATCGGCCGATATGCTCCTTGACAGCTATACGATATATCGGTCCGATCTGGCTCGTTCCGACTTATTTACAGCGTACAGCAATAAGAAACTAGTGTGCCAAATTTCATGAAGATAGCTCAAAAACTGAGAGACTAGTTTGCGTTGCAACAGACGGACGGACGGACGGACAGACGGACATCCATTTTTCGACTCCTCTGGTGATGCTGATTCAGAATATATATACTTTAAAGGGTCGGAGATGTCTCCTAAGGTGCGTTGCAAACTTCTGGCTAAAATTAATATACCCTCTGCAAGGGTATAAAAAGAACGAATTGATAGTCAAAGCTTTTTATGGACCTGCCCAAGCGCAAAAAGCCGGAGTTTTTACGTTCGTACATTACAGTGGCTGAAACATCGATCCACAATTTTACTCTAGAATAAAATCAGTCCCCTGAGTAGGATGCTGCCGATGAAATCCGCCTGAAGCGTCCAAAAGCTGATTGTTTATATGGTAGCAGTGTGTTATAGTAGTTTGATAAAATTTTGCAAGCATAGTAATCTAACTAATGAAATTTGGAAACACTATCTTAAAAACAAACCGAAATCGGGCGATGGTTTGTATGGCAGCTATATGATCTGGCTCGACCCGACTTATATACAGCCTTCAGCAATAGGAAGCAAATTTAAAAGTTTCATTAAGATAGCTCTAAAACTGATAGACAAGATCGTGTTGCAACAGACGTACAGACTGACAGGCAGCTAGAATTCCCCTGAGGGTGTTAATTTAGAATTATATATAGTTTATGTGGTCGGAGATGCCAAAATCAATATACCCTCTAAAAAGTGCTGTTTCATCATGACAAAGCATCACAAGTCGATTAAAACGATGTCAACTAAAATCGTATCGTACATAACGTATCGAAAACTTAGAGAAACTTTAGAATAATTGTATCACGCTGAGGGGAGACTACATTAATGAATAAAGAACAATTTTCGGAAAAAATTTTGTTTTCTAATTTAGGCTCGGGGCATATTTAACGATGTGTTGAAAGCTGATCTAAGTTACAAATTGTTTTGGCGTTTTGTTTCTTAACTAGTTGTTAATTGCAAATAATTCTTCATTACATTCTAGTTGGTGTTATTTACAATTTACTGTTTTTTTCGCCCTGACTTTTATTGTTCTGCAATTCGTGTATTACTACTTGTCTACCTTCCTTCTTGATCGGTTGTGTTTTGGCTTTTGTTGCGTCTTTTTGTGCCGTTTTTGTTCTTAACTTAACCTTTTTTAATCCACTAATTGAATATTCTCGCGTCTTGTAAGTTGAGCTTTCGCTGTGTGGTGTCTTGTTATTTCGCATGGCATTATTAGTATCTTTTTTTACAATTTTGTTTAGTGCCATCTGTTTAGTGGCATCTGGTGTTGTTGCAGGGCTTAGGTTGTCGGGTTAACCCCCCCCCCTGGTTTGCCGTTAGGCATCTAGCGTTGGTAAAGATTTGGGTGGAGTAGCGTCTAGCTTCCCTTTATCACTGGCCTTGTGGCTCAGCAATCAAACAAGTATTTAATTATGTTTTACGGCAAGGGCCGTAGATAACCTATTTAAAGGCATGTCTTTTGCGAAGTACCATTTAAGACTATATTATAAAGATACAAGATATGTGCATTTAAGCCAAAGTGATACTAATGTTTTGGAATCCTTAAGTTTTATGCGGTGCATTAATTATCTGCAAGCCGACATAAGTGATAACTAAGCACTTGCGCAAAACAAGCATCAGGTTACCGCAGCCGGCAGTTGCACAACATGAAACGAATAAATGTGTAAAGAAACAAGTGCTTAACTTGTAAAACCAAGACCGACAGATTTCTTTGCATTAAGATCTCGGTGTTAATCAAAATTTTGATTAACGAAAAATTTTGTCAGCTCCATGTACTCTATTTCTTATACTACCTTATATACCTATGCAACCTGGCAAACGGAATCTTGAAATTGTATATGGTCTGTGCCATCCATTGAACTTAAACATATAATAAGGTGCTTTGACAGAATATATGGATTGTGTGATGAACACATCCCCACAAAAAAGAATGTCATGATCTGGGTTGCGGCATATGCATTCATATGTATTTTAGGTCGCGAAATCTGACTCCGGAATTTTTTGTACTTGCAAAGGGTATATTCATTTTGGCTAGAAGTTTGCAACGCACCTTAGGAGTTATCTCCGTCCCCATAAAATATTTATTAATATATTCTGAATCAGCTATCCGTCTGTCTGTTGCAACGCAAACTAGCCTCTCCGTTTTAGATGTATCTTAATGAACGATTTTTAAGTTTTTTTTGTGGAGCTGTGCTATTTTCACCATGTATGGTAGCTGATACTTTTAAGAAGCTTTCGCAACTACATTGACTATACCAGGCTTCTATCTCATTTCGCGGTCGTATTCGTCTATAAAATACCATCAGCCTTTTGACTTGGGATTGTTTTTGTTTGCGCTTTTTGAGAAAGTTAGAGGCTTATGGGTTTGTATATATTACAACCTTGAAAAACCCTATGAGTATTTAAGAGCCCACACGATAACTTCTCTTTTTAAAATAAAAGTTGGGTTGGCTTTATTCATATAAAAAGATGGTTGACTTCGTCTAGGTTCTGCTGCCCTCCAAATAGGACTGTCACTGGCACTCTGACAAAGCCCGCAGAGTTGGCTTTGACCGAGCCCGTTGCGCAATTCGGTCATATCAAGTGTGTGAGCGCATTTTGCTTATGCGGGAGGACAATGAACCGAATTGGAGCGGAAGACCAACTTTGTTTATGCTTGCATTTGTTGTAATTGCGTACGTTCACTTTTAGCGATCGCATTTAGTGGAGTGGGGCGCTCTAGCAGCGAGTCAGCACTTGTGGCTAGAATGGTTTTAAATGATTTCGGGGGACAGATTATTCCGCGATTTGTTGCGTTTGCTTGATGAATTTATTGGTTGGAAATGTGAGATTCGAAGAGGTGGAGGGGGGCAGTAAAGCCTTAACTGTTCCCTCCTTAAAGATCTGTGTCCCGCAGATTAATGTGGCTTGAGTTTTTCCGGAGTGGTTTGTGCTTCTGGGTTCGAGACGAAATTGCTGAGGTTCGGTATCCTCTGGTGGATATCAGCTTTTTCCAAAGGAACTACATCAGGGTCAAGATTATCATAGCTAACATTGCCTCCGTGAGGAATGAGGCGGGCAGCTCCAACGTCACGGTCGACATCGTTTGCAGGTTCTCTTCGTGCTCATGGCGTGCACGTATTCCAGTGACAACCGATTATCGGAAGCTGTCACATGAGCGAGGTCATCCGGCACGGGCATTAAATAGAGTGACTGCTGTAATTTCGCTTTCCGATGGTAGCCGTCTCGTTTTCAAGTTGGACGATGAACGAACTGGTGAATGGTAGTCCCTTGAGAGGGTTTTAGTGCCATTGAAGTTAGTCAGGAACAGGGCTCCGCCTCGATCATCTTTACAGTCTCCTGGCTATCCCTGAGATAAGTAAATGCTGTATGATCGCCTTTCAACAGTCGTGGAATACAACCTCCCTCATCCAATTTGAGCAAGTCTTTCTCCTGGCAGACGGTTGTGTTGCCTATAGAGAGGCAATCGCCCAAGACGGCGTAGGTTTCGCTGTCATATACTGCGAGATTGTTGTAATCTAGGGCCCCATGTTTCTCAGGTCGTTAGATGAAGGTGTATCCGTTTATACCTTCAGACGACCACCTTAGGGAATGCCAAGATGCGTAAGAGCAGCGTTTCATTCGACAGAATTGACGGACGAAAGCACTCTGTCGCCTAAATTGCATTCTGATACGTGAGACTGTCTCTCTATCTCTATCTCTATCTCTATCTCTATCTCTATCTCTATCTCTATCTCTATCTCTATCTCTATCTCTATCTCTATCTCTATCTCTATCTCTATCTCTATCTCTATCTCTATCTCTATCTCTATCTCTATCTCTATCTCTATCTCTATCTCTATCTCTATCTCTATCTCTATCTCTATCTCTATCTCTATCTCTATCTCTATCTCTATCTCTATCTCTATCTCTATCTCTATCTCTATCTCTATCTCTATCTCTATCTCTATCTCTATCTCTATCTCTATCTCTATCTCTATCTCTATCTCTATCTCTATCTCTATCTCTATCTCTATCTCTATCTCTATCTCTATCTCTATCTCTATCTCTATCTCTATCTCTATCTCTATCTCTATCTCTATCTCTATCTCTATCTCTATCTCTATCTCTATCTCTATCTCTATCTCTATCTCTATCTCTATCTCTATCTCTATCTCTATCTCTATCTCTATCTCTATCTCTATCTCTATCTCTATCTCTATCTCTATCTCTATCTCTATCTCTATCTCTATCTCTATCTCTATCTCTATCTCTATCTCTATCTCTATCTCTATCTCTATCTCTATCTCTATCTCTATCTCTATCTCTATCTCTATCTCTATCTCTATCTCTATCTCTATCTCTATCTCTATCTCTATCTCTATCTCTATCTCTATCTCTATCTCTATCTCTATCTCTATCTCTATCTCTATCTCTATCTCTATCTCTATCTCTATCTCTATCTCTATCTCTATCTCTATCTCTATCTCTATCTCTATCTCTATCTCTATCTCTATCTCTATCTCTATCTCTATCTCTATCTCTATCTCTATCTCTATCTCTATCTCTATCTCTATCTCTATCTCTATCTCTATCTCTATCTCTATCTCTATCTCTATCTCTATCTCTATCTCTATCTCTATCTCTATCTCTATCTCTATCTCTATCTCTATCTCTATCTCTATCTCTATCTCTATCTCTATCTCTATCTCTATCTCTATCTCTATCTCTATCTCTATCTCTATCTCTATCTCTATCTCTATCTCTATCTCTATCTCTATCTCTATCTCTATCTCTATCTCTATCTCTATCTCTATCTCTATCTCTATCTCTATCTCTATCTCTATCTCTATCTCTATCTCTATCTCTATCTCTATCTCTATCTCTATCTCTATCTCTATCTCTATCTCTATCTCTATCTCTATCTCTATCTCTATCTCTATCTCTATCTCTATCTCTATCTCTATCTCTATCTCTATCTCTATCTCTATCTCTATCTCTATCTCTATCTCTATCTCTATCTCTATCTCTATCTCTATCTCTATCTCTATCTCTATCTCTATCTCTATCTCTATCTCTATCTCTATCTCTATCTCTATCTCTATCTCTATCTCTATCTCTATCTCTATCTCTATCTCTATCTCTATCTCTATCTCTATCTCTATCTCTATCTCTATCTCTATCTCTATCTCTATCTCTATCTCTATCTCTATCTCTATCTCTATCTCTATCTCTATCTCTATCTCTATCTCTATCTCTATCTCTATCTCTATCTCTATCTCTATCTCTATCTCTATCTCTATCTCTATCTCTATCTCTATCTCTATCTCTATCTCTATCTCTATCTCTATCTCTATCTCTATCTCTATCTCTATCTCTATCTCTATCTCTATCTCTATCTCTATCTCTATCTCTATCTCTATCTCTATCTCAGGCGTGTGCTATGTGCGATCTGTGCAAAATGAAGATCGAGTGGCAAAAATCTCATTCATTTTTGAGTGGCTTGTTGTGCATGCATGCATGTTGCAGTTCTCTGGTATATACTCTGATAAAACCTGCTCCATACAAGTACAAGCAAAGACTTTCTCATGTCCTCAATTTCGCGAGCATTTCTTTTTCGTTTGTGGCGTATTTTTCCTCCGTTTGGTTCAATGAACGGGAGATGTAGGCGATGGACAGTCCAAAGAGAGTAGTTAGACGTGTCCGTTGTCAGGTGGAACGGCTTGCCGTAATCTGGAAAGGCAAGCACATCGGAGGACTTGAGGTTAGATATTTGGAATATATATGACTATGGGGTCGGAGATGCCTCCTTAGGTGCGTTGCAAACTTCTGGCCAAAATAAATACCCACTGCAAGGGTATACAAAATTCTGGGCGCTTATATAACATGCAACGTACCTTAGGAGACTTCTCCGACCCTATAAAGTATATTTATTCTGAATCAGCATCAACAGAGGAGTCCGTCTGCCCGTCCGTCCGTCCGTCCGTCCGTCCGTCTGTCTGTCTGTTGCAACGCAAACTAGTCTCTCAGTTTTTAAGCTATCTTCATGAAACTTGGCACACATGATTCTTATTGCTGCACGCTGTAAATAAGTCGGAACCAGCCAGATCGGAGTGATACATCATATAGCTGCCATAGAAGCTATCGGCCGATTTTTGTTGTTTTTCAAGGTATTGCAACAAGATTTGGCAAATCTTATTCTTATTACGTTCTTCATGTTCTGCCAGAATTGTATCTATATCACTACCACTATAACATATAGCTGCCATAGAAACAAACGGCAGAAATCAGGGTTTCTGTATGCAAACATAAACCAGCAGCATTCCAATCGTGTTTTATATTTAGTATAACTGCAAGGGTATAAAACCTTCGACAAGCCGAAGGTAGCCTTGCTTTCTTGTTATATTATTCTGATTGGCTAAGCCTTGAATTTTTGAAAGTCTTATATTTATTTTTTATTTTTCATATATTTTAATCTATTGATTTTACAGGTAGTTGAATTGAATTCAGAAATACTTCAGAGCATGATGTCCTCTTTGTTGAACAATGTGTTGGCAGAAGATTGTCGAAATCAGTGGTCTATGTCCCGCCCATTATTAGTTCTAATACTTTTATACGAAGATTATTATCGGTAATACGGTGTTTTTTGCATATTTAATAATATTTGCTTAAAGATCTTGTGTTCTTGTAGTTCATTAAAGGAAAGTATCATCCGTGGACAACCCGTTGAGAAGCAACAGACAATGGCTCAATGGTTTGAAGATTTGATGCTTGGTATAGAGCGCAATGTATCCAGTAAAAACAAGGAAAAGTAAGAAACCATAGTAATAGCAGTTTGTATGTATTTATCTTTACTTGTAATATAAGCAAGAATCTGTCGAACACTTAGAGTTGTTTAATAATATTTTTTTTTTTGACGGTGAGACAATGAATGTATAATCAAGTGGTCCATGCAATATCAAGCCGATGCTTGTTACGCGCGGATCCCAGACACAGCGAATGTCCACCTCCCACCCAACCGACCGAGGGGCACAGTCGTCGAACGTACGACTCGAAACGCGAATAAAGAACGCGGGCATGCAGTTAATACTAAAGATAGAAAAGACTTGCGAGGAAAGGTTACTTAATTTCTAGAAAGATAGGACAGGATTTCGAATTTTACGCATGCAACAGAGGAAGCGTTAGAAATAAGAAAGTATAGATTATTGTAGTCCGAGCATAATACCCTAAACGGATCGTGAAGGGCATAATTCGACCTACAATAAGGAAGAGTTAGTGGTAAATAGTTTCTTGTTATTCTACAAGGAACAGAGAAGTGTAGCCGGTTAACTAGGTCTACACTATCAATATCACCTTGAATACTTAATATATTAATACTTAATAAATACTACACCCAGCATGGTTCTACGGTTAGCTAGAGATGGTAGATTAAGCAACAAAAGTCTACTGCCATAAGAAGGAAGTCTTAAGTTTACATCCCAGTTAAGGCCTCGTTAGGCGAAAAGTAAAAGGTTTTTTTTGTACAGATTCAATGCGTTTTTTATGAGTGGTGTACTGGGGACACCATACGCAAGATCCCTATTCCAGAATTGGACGAACAAGTGAAGTATAGAGGGTCTTTGTTACATAAGGATCGTCAAACTCCTTAGACCACCGCTTAATAAAGCCAAGAACACCCCTGGCTTTATTGACTATATTAGAAATATGTTCGGAAAATTTTAATTTTCGGTCCAATCGGACCCCCAGATCATCAACTAAGTTGATTCTATCTAATTCACAGCCACAAAGAGTATAAGAAACGTACGTTGGACTGGCTGAGGAGAATGTCATCAGCTTGCATTTAGAGCTGTTCAGGTTCAAGAAATTTGTACAACACCAAGAGTGAAAACTATTTAAGTCGGCTTGTAGGTTAGAGTGACAGTGGTCATCTTTATATTGATAACAAAGCTTTACATCATCCGCATACATGAGAGTACGGGAGTTATGTACGACCAGAATTAGGTCATTGATGAAAAGCGTAAAGAGGAGGGGGCCTAAATGGCTACCCTGAGGAACACCAGATGTGGCGAAGAGAAGGTCTGAACAAACGTTATTAAAGAGGAGTCTTTGAGTTCTGTCAGTCAGATAACTCACAATCCAACTAATTCGTTTGGTGAGAACCCTAAGAGGTTGAGTTTATGTGCAAGAAGGAAATGATTTACTGAGTCAAATGCTTTACTGAAATCAGTATATATAACATCAGTTTGAAGATTTTCCTGAAAACCTACGCGGTTTTTCATTTTTATCAAAACATACGCCAAGATCAACAGTAACTTCGAAGGTGGAATGGTAAGAATCTTCTGGTAAAGAAAGGGGCTGAGTCCTGTTTAGAATCACCCTAGATGGATCAGATACGAAACATAAATCTAGCGACTTGTTTCTAGAATTTTTGACATGATTCCCCTGCGACAATGACATATCAAACAAACCATCAAAAAGGTCATGCTGCCGGGAAGGCAATAAGAAATATTCATCAACACTTGATGTCCACTCACATTCTGGCATATTAAAGTCACCGAGGACTATAAAATGATTCCTGTCTGATAACAGGTTGAACACAGTCTTTATTACAGATAAATGTTGCAAATATACTGACAATTCCGATGACGGCGGAATATAAGAGCAGGTTATAAAACGAGAAAAACCGGGGAAGTGTAATTTTACACAAATAAATTCAATACTATATTGAGTCTCCGGTTTTAACAATTCCGATGTAATGGCAGAGTTTACTGCGATGAGAACCCCACCACCACGTCGGCCAGGTCGATCAAGCCTGTAAGTTGAGTATTTACTTGGGAGAATACCAACACATGGGATGTAAAGGAAAGGCTATTTAGAAAAAGATTAGAAAGTTTGCTACATAACCCTCTAACATTTTGGTATGTAAGAAGGAAAGTAGCATTTAGTTTTTTGTTTTGGTTTTTTGCGAAAATGTAGATGATTGTATTGGTAGATTTAACGCAATCGGTTTCCGATTTTTCTCATTTTTCGCTTCAAACTCTTTAACCACTACATGGTCTGGCCAAAATTTGGGTGAACATATGTAGGTCAAGAGTTCAGCTGGGACACTAATTTTAAAGGACGATATGTCCCTTTCATACGAAAATTTAAATTTTTCAACTTTTAAATCTGCAGCTTGTATTTTGGCTTGAATATAAGCCACTACATCTTTAGATGTAAGATCAAGGGACAGCTTCCTAAGTGGAACACCTAAAACCTTTTTAGGCTCCACAGGCATTGCACCTGCGGGAGTGTTCTTATCCGGTAGTCCGGAAACTGAACTTGCCATCGGTATTTCTAATATCTGTGGAATAGGCAAAGAAACCACAGCATCACCACACATCAGAAACTTTATGTGACACCATTTGTAAACACTCGTCGATGGCTTTTTCAGAAACCGATGATCTCGTCACCATAGGAGTGGTAAAGGACATCACCGGCTGAGTCACCGGTGTACATGGTTGGTCAATGAGAGGAGGCCACATTAGCTGATTTCTTGCGTTTGGGTGACTCATTTAATAGTTTTAGGCTATTTTATGTGCACAACATTGTCACACAGCCAGCAAGAGATGCTTGGCTGAGTAACAGTCACTTGCTTCAGCATGTTTTTTGTAGCAGACAATACCCTCCATTAAAAATAGTGACTACTGTAACAAGACAAAAACAAACCGCAAGAACAAAACGAAATTGGAAAAAAAGAACAGTAAGCGTTAAAGAAAGAGCGTACGCCAAAGCTAGCGTGTGAGCGCGAGAGTGAGGTTAGGCACACACACACAAAAAGACGAGAGAGCGAGGTTTATTATAAGTGTAGTTGCAGCGGAACTGCAACAACAAATGCCAACACCGAATTAGAATTGGAAAAGAGAGCACAATGAAATCAGATGCTCTCCGAAAAGAAGAGTAGAAATAAGTTAAAGTGACAGTAAACAAATATTATTATATAATAACTACGAACCAGTGGGTTAAGCAGGCATGCACTCGCGAAAGTGAACGATAAATTGCACAAGTTAGTGAGATTTAATTTGGCGAACACCGATTGTTTGCAGGCAAAATTTAATAAAAGCGGGGAGCAGAAAAAAACACGTCCGTTCACTTAGAAGAGAGAAGTTTTGTATGTATGCATATACACCTATGCAAATTATAGTTATTATTAAATATTATCTACGGTATGGTAAGTAGTTTAGAAAAAAAAAGCTTTGCATGCATTTCAATTATTATACTCCTGCAGAGATTATGAAATTTGCCCAGATGATTGCAACGCACCTTAGAAGTTTACATATTCTGAATCAACATAAGCAGAGGAGCCGATCTACTCATGTCCGTCTGCCTGTTGCAAACTAGTCTCTCAGTTTGGGACCTATCTTGAAGCAACTTGACACTTGTGTTATTGCTGCAGGATGTAAATAAGCCAGAACCTGTCAGATCATATCGATATAACATTTTAGCTGCCATAGAACCTAACGGTCGATTTTTGTTATTTCCAAAGAAACATACATCGCCATTTGTATACCCTTCGACCTTTGAAAATTGTAAAAACTAGTCGGAAATGCCACAGTCACGCAGTGACTGTAAGAGGCCTTGGATTTTCAGTTTATTTTTATAGAACATAAAAAAATATCTATTGAAATAAAATTTTTAATATAATAAAAAAAGTAAAATTAAAATAACGAAAAAAAAAATCAAGTGGGTAAGGCTACAGTCGGGCGCCTGTAAGACTGCGCCGACTGTAAGATATCCTTCTCCCAATTTTGAACATCCCAAACATTTAGACACACTCATGATTCCAGACAGATAATTCTGCAGAACTTATTCTAATTCTAATTCTAATTCTGAAAACGTTGACTTGAATAACTTTTGTGTTATTGGATAGTTAATATTGCATTTAGCTTCATGTATACCAAAGCAGAACGTTATGACTTAAATACTTTTCTTAGTAATCGCAATTACCGATTTGCAAACATTAGATATAAAGATGATCTGCCTATGATATATAGGAACAATCATACCAAATTTTGTGTGTCTAGCTTTTTTAATAGCTGAGATATGTGCTCTCATACAGACGGACAGACAGACGGTTATGGCTCAATCGACTCGGCTAGTGATCCTGAGCAAGAATATTTGTGTTTATGGGGTCTGCTACGCCTCCTTATGCCTGTAACACACATTTGTATATGCACAAAGTTAGTATACACATTTTTGACCATTTTCAATGGTCGAAGGGTAAAAATATTAAATCTGCCCAACCTAGGTGTTGAACCTCTTACTTATCGCTTAGTACGTAAGACGGGCTACCGTTCCAGCTGTAAGCCGATCGGCAAATGTCTCAATCAAATATACACATATAAAATTTTGAGAATTTTGCATACTAATTACAACAGCACGCAGGCAACGCATCACAGAGGAATAGAAAACGTCAACTTGCTTAACTTCTAAGTTTATTATCCGATCGGGCTGGAATTTATAGAATAGGTTCATATCGTTTTTATCTTTATGCAACCCATTAGAAAACTGTAACTCGAGCGTGGTACCCAAAATTTGAAAATAACGTTTACTGCCTAGGATATTCCGGAATGTACATGCCTAATTTTGCCTGTCTGAACGTTTGATTATCAGCTTTTAAAAAAGCTAGAGACACCAAAGTTGGCATCAGGGTTACTATATATCATAGGCAGATGAAGTTTATTTCAGATGTTTGATGCTACGCCCACCGCCCACGCAAATCGGTAATTTGCGATTCTTAAGCAAAGCATAAAAGTCATATTGTTCTTCTTTAAAAAGCTTAATGCAATACAAATATATCCGTCTAATTACAATCCAATCGGACCAATAAATCAGAAGTTATTCAAATCAACGTCTTCAGTACAAATGTTCGGTACGCGTCGACGTCGCGGCGCGTCTTTTTACTTCTTGCGCGCTTGTCTGTGTGAGTGAAAACGAGTAAGCCATATGTAGGAGAATAATATGTGCAGAATTATTTGTTAGAAATTATCAGTGTGATTACACATTTGAAACGGATTTTGAAAATGTGCGAAGGGTATTTTACTGTCGGGCGCTCTTGACTGTAGCCTTACCGAACAATGCAACAAAAATAAGTTGTAAAAACATTCAGCTATTAGTTATATATAATTATAATAGGGTATTTTTCTGCACCAGCTCATATGTACTTCTGCTTTTCTGCGTCATTGTTTTTTTACGTCATTGTTTCCCGTAATAAATAAAATTCAACTGCAACCTTAATAGCTGACAATTTTTCATTCATTCATATAATTTTTGTGTTATAACTTACTTCTATAATTTATCAAAATATGTATTTGCAGGTTTACTCAAAATCTATCAACTTTTCGGCGGGATGTAGTGAATTTACCAAAATCTGGAACTTACTCGGCAGGTATGTATTAAACCAAATCCCTTAACGATGGTTATAAGTTTTACACATAGAAGTTATTTTTAAGAAAAAAAATGTTGAAAAAAAATTTTTTTTTTGGGGTGTTGGGGTTGGGTTGGGAAGTCTGTATTATTATTGACATAGACGAAAGTCGAAGTAATTGATTGCGATATCCTGAGGAATTACAAAAACTTTCAGCTGCAGCTGTGTTCTGATATATCGGTAAGATCCGACTTGTTTCAATTTATGCTAAGTATTATCAAAACTGCACTAAAGCTGAGAGACTAGTTAGCGTTGCAACAGACGAATAAACGGATGGCAACATCGACTCTTCTTTTGATGCTGTGTCAGAATATACGTATCATCTGGCCGATATTTACCATATACATATAGTATATATTTCTTGCTCACTAGCCGAATTTATTAAGCCATATACATTTGTCTGTTTGAGACAACGGGTCTTAACTATGATAAAAGCTAGTCACAAAAATTGGTATGTAGGTTCCTGTATATCTGAGTAGTTGTTAACAAGGTCTCTATCAGAGAACTGCATCTTGCATGCACACACAACACTCAAAAATGAATGAGATTTTTGCCACTCGATCTTCATTTTGCACAGGCCGCACATAGCACACGCCTTTCTGCTAGTGCGTGCCTCGCTTATTTTGTGGAAGGGGTAACGGAACAAGTAGAAATTGAAATGTATCGGCCTCGGGTTTTTTTTTTTCTATACCTACTTATGTGTCTATTAATAGAACAGAAGTAGAAGGGGTAACCCAAAAACGCACTAGCAGAAAGGGAAAACCGAACGTTCTCGAACAAATTTGTATGCCCCGACCCTTATGCTGCTGTCTCTACCTACCGAGCCTACCGAGCCTTTGGGCATGCGTCTCTTGTCATTTTTGCTAAAACGTTCCTGCCTTACTTGTCTTTTTTGCCAAAACGTTCCTGCCTTATGCGGCTCCTGCCTTTTGCGTCTCTTGTTTTAGAGTCTCCCGCTATCTGAGGCTCTTGCTATTAGAGGCTTGCGCGGCTTGAGGCGTGTGCTTTGTGCAGCCTGTGCAAAATGAAGATCGAGTAGCAAGAATCTCATTCATTTTTGAGTGGCTTGTTGTGCATGCATGAATGTTACAGTTCTCTGGTATGTACTTCAACAAGGCGTTGCCACTCTTGTAATATTATAGTGTGACCAGATTTGCTGCTTTGTTATGTCGTTACAAATTTAAACAATTTCTCCCACTGTGGAGCGTTGCGCAACAAAGTGGCCGACCATTCTATCATGTGATGTATTGACAGCTGTTTATTCGCTATAAGTGGCATCACATACATATCAGTGTGAACTGACAGCAAGGTTCTGCTTAAGTGCTCCCCTCTTTAAGAATGTGTTTCTGAGATTGTCCATCATCTGGTTCATTTGAAAGATATACTTCTTTTTCAGATTACGATTCCTTATAATGATGAATCTGCAAACTAAGTATAGTGTTATGAGCGGTCAACAAGGTTAAAAGAACCTTGGGAGCTTGCGCTGACCGCCGGTACAATTCTAGGCGAACTTTCCGTTTGTATCAACGAAGGCGCCAACGTCACAAGCTACATTCCTAAATTAATCCATATGTGTAAGTCCGTTATTTCGCCCTATCAACATGGTTTCGTTAAATCAATATAAACAGCTGAATTAAGATCCAACCTATTACAACTGCTACGTAAACATTTGTTTATAGTCGGCCTCTTCTGAGAAATCTCTGCTTCCACGTCTGAGTTCGAACTTAATTAATGCTGCTGATCTTCGTCTCCGTCGTGGTCATCAGGTGGTAGTCAGCACCAGCGCACTATGTCTTTTATAGGGGAATTAAAGTCCAATAAAATATCTAAAAATGTAATTTATGAATACCTAAAAGCATTACATAATATCTTTCCTTTTCATTCGTCAAGCCCGAAAAAATCTCAAAATCTTACTGTCCGGAAAAAAAAGATAATTGTCTAGAGACAGGGCACTAATCGCTAATCCGAATACGGCTGCGAAAAAAAAGATAAATTGGCTGGTTTAATTAGCAAAAAAAAATACAAAATAGTCAGGAAGGCTACTTAAGATACTTAAGCTTTCTTAGCTTTCTAGCTTTCTTTATAGCTGAGAGTAAGACGCTCATACTGACAGACGGAAAGACAGATATGGCTAGGTCGACTTGGCTAGTGATCCCAAACAAGAATATGTCTCCTGGTACGCACGCTACGACAAACGAAAATGCCATGGATTTGTATACGCTTGCTGAGGGTATGCTCTTTTAGGACAGGCGTAATGCCGAATTTCGACTCCAGATTCGTATCCAGCGATTCAAACATCTTAACAAATTTAAAATTCCCTTTGCAATTCTGTGGGTGGGTAATACATACATACGTTACACTCCCTTGTACTTTGTCTAATTATTTATAAAAACAAAGTAAAAAATAAATTTAATTATACTTCTTTGATTCTTTTTTGCAGATAATTCTTACCAGGTCTACGCTGAAACAAACTATTCAATTTCGGTTTAATTGTGGAAAATTGTTATTAATTCTCCTGAGACTACCTGTGTACAAGCTGTCATAACTCAACATATTTTTTATTCTTTTTTATATGTAATAATTATATTGAATTTTTTTTTAAATATATAGCTTAAATATTGTTCATTTCCATACAATTTGTATTATGTTTCCCTTTACCCTTGTGCCGGAGTTGTAAGCGTAGGGAGGAGATTTCCTTCGCTGTCCTAGAAACTGGTACGATTATATGACGTTATTCTTAAGTCTCAACGGCAAGTTAAGGTCAGACAGCAGCTTCTCGAGTGATACAAAAGTGAAATGCATAGAATGCATATAGCGCTGCAGGGTCGTTGTGCGATTCTATCCCATCTAATCCAAATCCAGCTTGTGCATGCGCCCGCATACCCGCGGTCTGGGTGCAAGTGCTACCCCGCGATGATTGAAGCGTTTTCATTTTACTGTGTGCTGTGTGCTGACCTGGATGTCCTGGCCACTCTACACACTGATCCGTTTGAATGAAGTAACGACTATAAATACTTTTAATGCAGATATCGCCCTGAAAGTTCCACCAAAAATCCAGAAAGATATTCCAAATATATGGTGCCAATTTAAATAACTACACTCTTCTTCAAAACATTCACACAACATTCAACATTCCATCACCCGTACATCAACAAAATAAAGATTCTTATCATGACAGAACAGTTTATGAAGCAAATAATTGGCGTTATGATTGGATTAGCTACAATCTGCGTGGGCATCTCAGATCTTCGTTATAAGCTCTATACACTCATTTTATTAATAACAAGGGGGTAAAGCTACAATCGAGTGCCCACCAGTAAGATACCCTTCTCCCAATTTTTAAAATCCGTTACAAACCTGTAACAACACTCATAATTTCAAACAGAAAATCCTGCACAAATACTTCTACTACATATAGCTTACTCGCTCGCACTCACACAGCGACGCGCGTTAAGGGTAACGCGACACGACGCAACGTCGACGTCGGCGTCAACTGCTCAAACCAGCGCGCAGGCTGCTTCACGTACCGAACATTTGTACTGAAAACGTTGACTTTAATAACTTCTGTGTTATTGGTCCGATCGGATTGTAATTTGGAGGATATGTTTATATTGCATTCAGCTTTATACATACCAAAGCGTGGCATCAAACATTTGACATGAACAGAAAGTTTATATATAGGAATAAAGCTTTTTTAATAGCTGAGACCTGTTGTCTCAAACAAACAGACAGACAGATTGCGATATCCTGAGGAATAACAAAAACTTTCAGCTGCAGCTGTCATATGATATATCGGTAAGATCCGACTTGTTTCAATTTATATGTAGGCTGCACCAATAAGGAGCATGTGTGCCAAGTATTATCAAAACTGCACTAAAGCTGAGAGAATAGTTAGCGTTGCAACAGACGAATAAACGGATGGCAACATCGACTCTTCTTTTGATGCTGTGTCAGAATATACGTATCATCTGGCCGACATTTACCATATACATATAGTATATATTTCTTGCTCACTAGCCGAATTTATTAAGCCATATACATTTGTCTGTTTGAGACAACGGGTCTTAACTATGATAAAAGCTAGTCACAAAAATTGGTATGTAGGTTCCTGTATATCTGAGTAGTTGTTAACAAGATTAATGTTAACAACACTCAAAAATGAATGAGATTTTTGCCACTCGATCTTCATTTTGCACAGGCCGCACATAGCACACGCCTCAAGCCGCGCAAGCCTCTAATAGGAAGAGCCTCAAATAGCAGGAGACTCTAAAAGCAAGAGCCGCAAAAGGCAGGAGCCGCAAAAGGCAGGAACGTTTTGGCAAAAAAGACAAGTAAGGCAGGAACGTTTTGGCAAAAAAGACAAGAGACGCATGCCCAAAGGCTCGGTAGGATCGGTAGGTAGAGAAAGCAGCACAAGGGTCGGGGCATACAAATTAGTTCGAGAACAATAAAGGGAGTAAATAAAGAAATTCAATTTATTCACGATACAAAAAGTGCGCGTCTATTTATTGCGGCGGTTGACTCTAAACTCAAATATGTTTGTAATTTCAACTAGGCGTTGCCACTCTTGTAATATTATAGTGTGACCAGATTTGCTGCTTTGTTATGACGTTACAAATGTAAACAATTTCTCCCACTGTGGAGCGTTACGCAACAAAGTGGCCGACCATTATATCATGTATTGACAGCTGTTTATTTGCTATAAGTGGCATCACATACATATCAGTGTGAACTGACAGCAAGGTTCTGCTTAAGTGCTCCCCTCTTTAAGAATGTGTTTCTGAGATTATCCATCATCTGGTTCATTTGAAAGATATTCTTCTTTTTCAGAGTACGATTCCTTATAATGATGAATCTGCAAACTAAGTATAGTGTTATGAGCGGTCAACAAGGTTAAAAGAACCTTGGGAGCTTGCGCTGACCGCCGGTACAATTCTAGGCGAACTTTCCGTTTGTATCAACGAAGGCGCCAACGTCACAAGCTACATTCCTACATTAATCCATATGTGTAAGTCCGTTATTTCGCCCTATCATCATGGTTTCGTTAAATCAATATCAACAGCTGAATTAAGATCCAACCTATTACAACTGCTACGTAAACATTTGTTTATAGTCGGCCTCTTCTGAGAAATCTCTGCTTCCACGTCTGAGTTCGAACTTAATTAATGCTGCTGATCTTCGTCTCCGTCGTGGTCATCAGGTGGTAGTCAGCACCAGCGCACTATGTCTTTTATAGGGGAATTAAAGTCCAATAAAATATCTAAAAATGTAATTTATGAATACCTAAAAGCATTACATAATATCTTTCCTTTTCATTCGTCAAGCCCGAAAAAATCTCAAAATCTTACTGTCCGGAAAAAAAGATAATTGTCTAGAGACAGGGCACTAATCGCTAATCCGAATACGGCTGCGAAAAAAAAAGATAAATTGGCTGGTTTAATTAGCACAAAAATTACAAAATAGCCAGGAAGGCTACTTAAGATACTTAAGCTTTCTTAGCTTTCTAGCTTTCTTTATAGCTGAGAGTAAGACGCTCATACTGACAGACGGAAAGACAGATATGGCTAGGTTGACTTGGCTAGTGATTCCGAACAAGAATATGTCTCCTGGTACGCACGCTACGACAAAGGAAAATGCCATGGATTTGTATACGCTTGCTGAGGGTATGCTCTTTTAGGACAGGCGTAATGCCGAATTCCGACTCCAGATTCGTATCCAGCGATTCAAACATCTTAACAAATTTAAAATTCCCTTTGCAAGGTATATAAATAAATTCTATGTGTGTGTAATACATACATACATACGTTACACTCCCTTGTACTTTGTCTAATTATTTATAAAAACAAAGTAAAAAATAAATTTAATTATACTTCTTTGATTCTTTTTTGCAGATAATTCTTACCAGGTCTACGCTGCAACAAACTATTCAATTTCGGTTTAATTGTGGAAAATTGTTATTAATTCTCCTGAGACTACCTGTGTACAAGCTGTCATAACTCAACATATTTATACCCTTCGACCATTGAAAATGGTCAAAAAAGGGTATACTAACTCTGTGCAAAATGTATGTAACAGGCATAAGGAGGCGTGGCAGACCCCATAAAGTATATATATTCTTGCTCAGGATCACTAGCTGAGTCGATTGAGACATGTCCGTCCGTCTGTCCGTCTGTCCGTCCGTCCGTCTGTCCGTCTGTCCGTCTGTCCGTCTGTATGAGACAACAGATATCAGCTATTAAAAAAGCTAGAGATACCAAATTTGGCACGAAGGTTCCTATAAATCATAGGCAGATAAAGTTTATGTCAAATGTTTGATGCCACGCCCACCGCCACCGCAAATCGGTTATTTGCGATTATTAAGCAAAGTATTAAACGCATAACGTTCTGCTTCGGTTTGTATAAAGCTAAATGCAATATGAATATATCCTCCAAATTACAATCCGATCGGATCAATAACACTGAAGTTGTTCAAGTCAACGTTTTCAGTACAAATGTTCGGTACGGGCAGCAGCCGACGCGCTGCTTTGAGCAATTGACGCCGACGTCGACGTTGCGTCGTGTCGCTTTACTCTTTACGCGCGTTGCTGTGTGAGTGCGAGCGAGTAAGCTATATGTACTAGAAGTATTTGTGCAGAATTCTCTGTTTGAAATTATGAGTGTGGTTACCAGAGAACTGCAACATGCATGCATGCACAACAAGCCACTCAAAAATGAATGAGATTTTTGCCACTCGGTATTCATTTTTCACAGGCCGCACATAGCACAAGCCTCAAGCCACTTTAGCCTCTAAAAGCGGGAGACTCTAAAAGCAAGAGACGCAAAAGGCAGGAGACGCAAAAGGCATGTACGTTTTGGCAAAAAACACTAGTAGTGCGGTATGTTTTGGCAAAAAACACTTGTAGTGGTGGTACGTTTTGGCAAAAAACACTTGTAGTGCAAGAACATTTTGGTAAAAAAGACAAGAGATGCTTGCCCAAAGGCTCGGTAGGCTCGGTAGGTAGAGACAGCAGCATAAGGGTCGGGGCATACAAATTTGTTCGAGAACGTTCGGTTTTCCCTTTCTTCTAGCGCGTGCCTCGCTTATTTTGTGGAAGGGGTAAAGGAACAAGTAGAAATTGAAATGCATCGGCCTCGGGTTTTTTTTACTATACCTACTTATGTGTCTATTAATAGAACAGAAGTAGAAGGGGTAACCCAAAAACGCACTAGCAGAAAGGGAAAACCGAACGTTCTCGAACAAATTTGTATGCCCCGACCCTTATGCTGCTGTCTCTACCTACCGAGCCTACCGAGCCTTTGGGCAAGCATCTCTTGTCTTTTTTACCAAAATGTTCTTGCACTACAAGTGTTTTTTGCCAAAACGTACCACCACTACAAGTGTTTTTTGCCAAAACGTACCGCACTACTAGTGTTTTTTGCCAAAACGTACAAGCCTTTTGCGTCTCCTGCCTTTTGCGTCTCTTGCTTTTAGAGTCTCCCGCTTTTAGAGGCTTAAGTGGCTTGAGGCTTGTGCTATGTGCGGCCTGTGCAAAATGAACACCGAGTGGCAAAAATCTCATTCATTTTTGAGTGTTGTGTATGCATGCGTGTTGCAGTTCTCTGGTGGTTACACGTTTGTAACGGATTTAGAAAATTGGGAGAAGGGTATCTTACTGTCGGGCGCCCGACTGTAGCCGTACCTACTTGTTTTTATTTTTTTTTATATGTAATAATTATATTGAATTTTTGTAAAATATATAGCTTAAATATTGTTTTTTTTTTCTGCATTTTCCTAGTGAACGGACGTGTTTTTTTTTTTGCGCTTCAATTTTTCGGTTTTTTTTATTAAAAACAACCGGTGTTTTTATTTAAATTTACTTTGAAACCGAAGTTTTAACTTTAGCCCGTTCACGACGCGTGTACATGTTCTTAAAATTTGTCAAACTAATCTGTGTTTGCTAATTTAAGATCTTATTCTCTATTGTTTTGTGCATTGGTTTTGCCTCTTTCGGTGCATTTCTTCTTTTTCTTTATTCTCTTTTGGGTAAGCGACGTAGTTGTTAGTGTTGTTAGTCACCGCTAATTTCTCTCTCTACTTACCTCTCCTAATTCTTTGAGCGCGCCTAAGCAGCTCTCACGCTTTGCCGCTCTCGAACTTATCTTTTTTTATTATTTTTTCTCTCTCTGCTCTCTGCCCTTTACGCGCGTTAAGTTCTTTCTCTTGCTCTCATCCCTTTTCTTGTTTTGATTTTGTTTTCCTTTGGCTGTGTTTATTTTATTTTAACAGTAGGTGTCCCATATAATAGACGTTTTAATTTGTTTCAAGAAATCCTGCCTTAAGCAGGTGACTGCCGCCCAGGCAAGCATCTCGTGTTGGCTATGTGACAACGTAGTACACGCGAAGTGTGCTGGATATACCGGCCCGACGGCTGACGCCGTAGCCAAGCGCACGGGGTTGCGATATTGCTGTGATGTGTGTAGGGAGGTGGAGAACGAAATGTGTTCGTTTATGCGTCAAACGAAGACTGGTTTTAGGGAACTGTTTGGAAGTTTTCGCAAACTTTCCGACCAGTTCTCAGCGCTTGATTCGTCTTTCAATAACCTTAAGTTATTGAATGAATCGCCAAAGCGCAAGAAAACCTCGCGAAATCAAAAATCTTCAGTTAGCGCCACCCAGCTCCCTCTAATTGATCAGCCAGGCACGCCAGTGACCCAGCCGTTGATCTCGTTCACCAATCCCCCAATAGTAACGAGGTCTTCGGCTCAATCGGTTTCGCTTCCCGATAATGTCATTGAGTGTGAGCAACCTGTGACGCCCATGATTTCTGACAAGTCTGCTGTGGTATCGTTGCCCGTGCCACAGCTAATAGTTTTACCGAAGGCGTGTTCAAGTTCCGGTTTACCAGAAGAGAACCTATGCTCTGGAGTTACACCCGAGGCGCCTAAAAAGATTCTAGGTGTTCCACAAAGGAAACAAATTTTTGTTTCCAGGCTTGCCCCCTGACCTCACATCAAATGATGTAACAGCCTATATCCAAGGAAATACTCATGCCTTGGATATAAAAGTGGAAAAATTTAAGTTTTCTTATGAGAGGGACATATCATCCTTCAAAATAAGTGTCTCCAACGAACTCATGGGCATTATATGCTCGGCTCAATTTTGGCCGGAGCATGTAATGGTCAAAGAGTTCGAAACAAAGAAGAAGAAAAATCGCCCTCCGATTAATCTTCCTTTGCTGTCTCTAGCTTCAGCCCAAATAAAAACAACCTTAAACAAAAAAAACTAACATGCTCCTTAACTCTTTCATATCAAAATGTTAGAGGTCTAAATACTAAACTTTCAACTTTATATATAAACAGTCTTTCTTTTTCTTCTCAAATTGTTCTTCAAATCTTCAGTTAGCGCCACCCAGCTCCCTCTAATTGATCAGCCAGGCACGCCAGTGACCCAGCCGTTGATCTCGTTCACCAATCCCCCAATAGTAACGAGGTCTTCGGCTCAATCGGTTTCGCTTCCCGATAATGTCATTGAGTGTGAGCAACCTGTGACGCCCATGATTTCTGACAAGTCTGCTGTGGTATCGTTGCCCGTGCCACAGTTAATAGTTTTACCGAAGGCGTGTTCAAGTTCCGGTTTACCAGAAGAGAGCCTATGCTCTATAGTTACACCCGAGGCGCCTAAAAAGATTCTAGGTGTTCCACAAAGGAAACAAATTTTTGTTTCCAGGCTTGCCCCTGACCTCACATCAAATGATGTAACAGCCTATATCCAAGGAAATACTCATGCCTTGGATATAAAAGTGGAAAAATTTAAGTTTTCTTATGAGAGGGACATATCATCCTTCAAAATAAGTGTCTCCAACGAACTCATGGGCATTATATGCTCGGCTCAATTTTGGCCGGAGCATGTAATGGTCAAAGAGTTCGAAACAAAGAAGAAGAAAAATCGCCCTCCGATTAATCTTCCTTTGCCGTCTCTAGCTTCAGCCCAAATAAAAACAACCTTAAACAAAAAAAACTAACATGCTCCTTAACTCTTTCATATCATAATGTTAGAGGTCTAAATACTAAACTTTCAACTTTATATATAAACAGTCTTTCTTTTTCTTCTCAAATTGTTGTGTTTACTGAGACTTGGTTAAAACCGGATATTCTAAACTCCGAAGTTTTTCCAAGCAAGTTCACAACCTACAGGTGTGATCGACCTGACCGTCGTGGTGGTGGAGTCCTTATTGCAGTCGATTCCACCATCAATTCGGAACTTTTACAGCCGGAGATTCAACTTGCTATTGAATTCCTCTGTGTAAAATTACACTTTCCCGGTTTTTTTCATTATATAACCTGTTCCTATATTCCGCCGTCATCGGATGTATCTGTCTATTTGCAACATTTGTCTGCAATAAAGACTATTTTTAATCTGTTATCAGACAGAGATCACCTTTCAGTCCTTGGGGACTTTAATATACCAGATTGCAATTGGACAACAAGTGTTGATTCAAATTCTCTGCTGCCCTCACGGTACCACGACCTTTTTGACGGTCGGAAAAAAAGATAATTGTCTAGAGACAGGGCACTAATCGCTAATCCGAATACGGCTGCGAAAAAAAAGATAAATTGGCTGGTTTAATTAGCACAAAAAATTACAAAATAGTCAGGAAGGCTACTTAAGATACTTAAGCTTTCTTAGCTTTCTAGCTTTCTTTATAGCTGAGAGTAAGACGCTCATACTGACAGACGGAAAGACAGATATGGCTAGGTTGACTTGGCTAGTGATCCCGAACAAGAATATGTCTCCTGGTACGCACGCTACGACAAACGAAAATGCCATGGATTTGTATACGCTTGCTGAGGGTATGTTCTTTTAGGACAGGCGTAATGCCGAATTCCGACTCCAGATTCGTATCCAGCGATTCAAACATCTTAACAAATTTAAAATTCCCTTTGCAAGGTATATAAATAAATTCTGTGTGTGCGTAATACATACATACGTTACACTCCCTTGTACTTCGTCTAATTATTTATAAAAACAAAGTAAAAAATAAATTTAATTATACTTCTTTGATTCTTTTTTGCAGATAATTCTTACCAGGTCTACGCTGAAACAAACTATTCAATTTCGGTTTAATTGTGGAAAATTGTTATTAATTCTCCTGAGACTACCTGTGTACAAGCTGTCATAACTCAACATATTTTTTATTCTTTTTTATATGTAATAATTATATTGAATTTTTTTTAAATATATAGCTTAAATATTGTTTTTTTTTTCTGCATTTTCCTAGTGAACGGACGTGTTTTTTTTGCGCTTCGATTTTTCGGCTTTTTTTATTAAAAACAACCGGTGTTTTTATTTAAATTTACTTTGAAACCGAAGTTTTAACTTTAGCCCGTTCACGACGCGTGTACATGTTCTTAAAATTTGTCAAACTAATCTGTGTTTGCTAATTTTAGATCTTATTCTCTATTGTTTTGTGCATTGGTTTTGCCTCTTTCGGTGCATTTCTTCTTTTTCTTTATTCTCTTTTGGGTAAGCGACGTAGTTGTTAGTGTTGTTAGTCACCGCTAATTTCTCTCTCTACTTACCTCTCCTAATTCTTTGAGCGCGCCTAAGCAGCTCTCACGCTTTGCCGCTCTCGAACTTATCTTTTTTATTATTTTTTCTCTCTCTGCTCTCTGCCCCTTACGCGCGTTAAGTTCTTTCTCTTGCGCTCATCCCTTTTCTTGTTTTGATTTTGTTTTCCTTTGGCTGTGTTTATTTTATTTTAACAGTAGGTGTCCCATATAATAGACGTTTTAATTTGTTTCAAGAAATCCTGCCTTAAGCAGGTGACTGCCGCCCAGGCAAGCATCTCGTGTTGGCTATGTGACAACGTAGTACACGCGAAGTGTGCTGGATATACCGGCCCGACGGCTGACGCCGTAGCCAAGCGCACGGGGTTGCGATATTGCTGTGATGTGTGTAGGGAGGTGGAGAACGAAATGTGTTCGTTTATGCGTCAAACGAAGACTGGTTTTAGGGAACTGTTTGGAAGTTTTCGCAAACTTTCCGACCAGTTCTCAGCGCTTGATTCGTCTTTCAATAACCTTAAGTTATTGAATGAATCGCCAAAGCGCAAGAAAACCTCGCGAAATCAAAAATCTTCAGTTAGCGCCACCCAGCTCCCTCTAATTGATCAGCCAGGCACGCCAGTGACCCAGCCGTTGATCTCGTTCACCAATCCCCCAATAGTAACGAGGTCTTCGGCTCAATCGGTTTCGCTTCCCGATAATGTCATTGAGTGTGAGCAACCTGTGACGCCCATGATTTCTGACAAGTCTGCTGTGGTATCGTTGCCCGTGCCACAGTTAATAGTTTTACCGAAGGCGTGTTCAAGTTCCGGTTTACCAGAAGAGAGCCTATGCTCTGGAGTTACACCCGAGGCGCCTAAAAAGATTCTAGGTGTTCCACAAAGGAAACAAATTTTTGTTTCCAGGCTTGCCCCTGACCTCACATCAAATGATGTAACAGCCTATATCCAAGGAAATACTCATGCCTTGGATATAAAAGTGGAAAAATTTAAGTTTTCTTATGAGAGGGACATATCATCCTTCAAAATAAGTGTCCCCAACGAACTCATGGGCATTATATGCTCGGCTCAATTTTGGCCGGAGCATGTAATGGTCAAAGAGTTCGAAACAAAGAAGAAGAAAAATCGCCCTCCGATTAATCTTCCTTTGCCGTCTCTAGCTTCAGCCCAAATAAAAACAACCTTAAACAAAAAAAACTAACATGCTCCTTAACTCTTTCATATCAAAATGTTAGAGGTCTAAATACTAAACTTTCAACTTTGTGTATAAACAGTCTTTCTTTTTCTTCTCAAATTGTTGTGTTTACTGAGACTTGGTTAAAACCGGATATTCTAAACTCCAAAGTTTTTCCAAGCAAGTTCACAACCTACAGGTGTGATCGACCTGACCGTCGTGGTGGTGGAGTCCTTATTGCAGTCGATTCCACCATCAATTCGAACTTTTACAGCCGGAGATTCAACTTGCTATTGAATTCCTCTGTGTAAAATTACACTTTCCCGGTTTTTTTCATTATATAACCTGTTCCTATATTCCGCCGTCATCGGATGTATCTGTCTATTTGCAACATTTGTCTGCAATAAAGACTATTTTTAATCTGTTATCAGACAGAGATCACCTTTCAGTCCTTGGGGACTTTAATATACCAGATTGCAATTGGACAACAAGTGTTGATTCAAATTCTCTGCTGCCCCCACGGTACCACGACCTTTTTGACGGTCTGTTTGATATGTCATTGTCGCAGGTCAATCATATCTTAAACTGTAGTAACAGATCGTTAGACTTATGCTTTGTCTCCGATCCATCTAGAGTAAATTTAGTCAAGACTGAACCACTTTCTTTCCCAGAAGATCCTTACCATCCTACTCTGGAAGTGTCTTTCGATTTTGGTGCTTGTATGGATAAACATGAAAAATTGTGTAAGCGCGTACGCTGCTTTAGAAAAGCAGATTTTAATTTATTAAACTCTTTAATTTCACAGTTTGATTGGTCGGAATTATATTTGTCTACTGATATATCAGTAGCGACCAATTTTTTTTTATAAAAATATTAATTCATTTTTTGATATTTGCGTTCCGTGCTATTATTCATCATCCTCGAGTAAGCCGCCATGGTTTACAAGAGAGTTGTCACGGTTAAAAAAATTTAAAGTCAAGCCTTTACAAAAAATTTAAATTTAGTAACTCGCCCTTAGCCTTTTCACGCTACTTAAGCGCGCGGTCAGACTTTACAGTCTTAAACGCGAAATGTTATAAAAACTATTTAGCTCGTTGTAAGGTTCAGTTTATTCAGAACCCCAAACAGTTTTATAGTTTTGTTAACACGAAGCGTAAGTCTTCCGCATTTCCTAATAACTTAACGTTTGAAAATGCTAGTGCAAATACCGACCAAACCATGGCCGATATGTTTGCAAAGTTTTTTCAAACGACTTACTCACCTTCTACACATACTACTCATTTTTATCCATACAACATTCCAAGTTCGAATGGTATCTTCTCTCCCTTTCTAAACGAAAGCTCCCTTGTCAAGGATCTTTATTTAGTTAAGCCAGTTTTTTCACCCGGACCTGACGGTGTTCCCGCTTGTATACTTCGGTTCTGTGCCAACTCCTTAAGTAAGCCATTGCTCAAACTATTTTCGCTGTCCTTAGAAACTTCACTCTCTCCTTCCATTTGGAAGGAATCTTTTATTATCCCCTTATTGAAAAAGGGCAGCAAGTCTGAAGCAAGCAATTATAGAGGTATCTCTAAATTGTCGGCTATACCTAAATTTTTCGAGAATGTTATAACTCCTCACTTGCAACATTTATGCAGATCCGTTATTTCACCTTTTCAACACGGATTTATTAAACGTCGTTCAACTACGACAAATTTGCTTGAGCTGACATCCTTTGTGGTAAAAGGATTTCAGGAAAATCTTCAAACTGATGTCATTTATACTGATTTCAGTAAAGCTTTTGACTCAGTGAATCATTCCCTTTTGGCACATAAGCTTGACCTTCTAGGTTTTTCACCAAAATTACTTAGTTGGATTGTAAGCTATCTGACTGACAGAACTCAAAGGGTCCGCTTTAAAACCAGCCTCTCAATTCCACTTCACGCCACATCTGGCGTTCCTCAAGGAGTCATCTTGGCCCCCTACTTTTTACGCTTTTCATCAATGACCTGCCTTCGGTCATACATAACTCTCGTACTCTTATGTACGCGGATGATGTAAAGCTTTGTTATAAATTTAAAGACGACCACTGTCAGTCACACTTACAAGCTGACCTAGATAGTTTTCATTCGTGGTGTTGTGCCAATTTTTTAAACCTGAACAGCTCCAAATGCAAGCTGATGACATTCTCTCGAGCCAGTCCAATGTATACTTCTTATTCTCTTTGTGGTTCTGTCTTGGAAAGAATTACCCTAGTTGATGATTTGGGGGTCCGTTTGGACCGAAAACTAAAGTTTTCCAATCATATTTCTAATATGGTCAATAAAGCCATGGGTGTTCTAGGCTTTATTAAGAGATGGTCTAAGGAATTTGACGATCCTTATCTTACAAAGACCCTCTACATCTCACTTGTTCGTCCTATTCTTGAATATGGTTCATGCGTATGGTGTCCCCAGTACACTATTCATAAAGAACGCATCGAGTCCGTACAAAAGAACTTTTTATTGTTTGCGTTACATGGCCTTAACTGGGAGGAAAATTTAAGACTGCCTTCCTATAACAATAGACTCTTATTATTAAATTTGCCTTCCCTAACTAATCGCAGAACCATGCTAGGGGTATTATTTATTAACAACCTTATGCAAGGTGACATTGACAGTGAGGCCCTTGTAATGCAGCTTCACTTCTCTGTCCCTTGCAGAAGTACTCGTAACTATCTTCCACTAACTCTTCCTTATTGTAGATCGAACTATGCACTGCACAATCCGTTCAGGGTATTATGTTCGGACTACAATAAACTTCAACATGTCATAGCTGGCACTAACTCTATTGCCACTATGAAGTTTTTAATTCTTCTCTATCTAGCACGTAATTAGTAATATTATATCCTCGATATTCTTTATACCCTTGCAGAGGGCATATTAATTTTAGCCAGAAGTTTGCAACGCACCTTAGGAGACATCTCCGACCCTATAAAGTATATATATTCTGAATCAGCATCACCAGGAGAGTCGGAAAATGGATGTCCGTCCGTCCGTCAGTCCGTCCGTCCGTCCGTCTGTTGCAACGCAAACTAGTCTCTCAGTTTTTGAGCTATCTTCATGAAACTTGGCACACAAGCTTCTTATTGCTGTAGGCTGTAAATAAGTTGGACCGATATATCGTATAGCTGTCATAGAAGCTATCGGCTGATTTTTGTTGTTTTTCAAGATATTGCAACAAGATTTGGCAAATCTTATTTTTATTACGTTCTTAATATGCTGTCAAAATTGTATCAAAATCGGACCACTATAACATATAGCTGCCATAGGAACAATCGGCTGAAATCAGGGTTTTTCTATGCAATCCTGTTTTGTTTTTGGAAATACCGCACATTATCAATACTTTTTAATGCTATACAGTAACCCGCCCTTAGTTTTTCCATTTAAATATCTCAGACGTATATATTTTTTATACCCTTGCAGAGGGTATATTAATTTTAGCCAGAAGTTTGCAACGCACCTTAGGAGACATCTCCGACCCTATAAAGTATATATATTCTGAATCAGCATTACCAGAGGAGTCGAAAAATGGATGTCCGTCTGTCCGTCCGTCCGTCCGTCCGTCCGTCCGTCTGTTGCAACGCAAACTAGTCTCTCAGTTTTTGAGCTATCTTCATGAAACTTGGCACACAAGCTTCTTATTGCTGTAGGCTGTAAATAAGTCGGAACGAGCCAGATCGGACCGATATATCGTATAGCTGTCATAGAAGCTATCGGCCGATTTTTGTTGTTTTTCAAGGTATTGCAACAAGATTTGGCAAATCTTATTCTTATTACGTTCTTAATGTGCTGTCAAAATTGTATCAAAATCGGACTAGTATTACATATAGCTGCCATAGGAACAATCGGCTGAAATCAGCAAACCTGTTTTGTTTTTGGAAATACCGCACATTATCAATACCTTTTAATGTTATACAGTAACCCGCCCTTTGTTTTTCCATTTAAATATCTCAGACGTTTATATTCTATAGCTGTTATAGGAACAATCAGTCAGTCCGTCTGTCTGTTGCAACGCAAAGTAGTCCCCCCAGTTATTGAGCTATCATCATGAAACTTTGATCACAAACTTTTTATTTCTGCCCTCTTTAAATAAGTCGGAACGGGCCAGATCGGACTGATATATCGTATAGCTGTTATGGAGCCTATCGGCCGATTTTCGTTATATTTCAAGATATAGCTATCAGGCTTACCACATCCAAATCGAACTTTTATAACTTATAACGATCAACGATCGGCCTATGAAGGTTCTTGTTGCAATTTTATGGAAAACTGAGTACTATTACATGTAGCTGTTAAACAAAAAATCATATAGCTGTTATTCAAATGCATTTTTGAAAGAGAACTTTCCAAATTTAGATTTTATGACCAACAGATCCTTTACAACACAAAGACATTCGACCAAATGCTGTTTCTAAGAATGGTATACTGATATATGCAAAACAAAATATATCGGAAAACATAACATTCTTATATGAAAAAGTTACAGTTAATAATGTAAGAAACATATACCATACAAATGATGTTGAAATGCTAACATCAGCTGAAAATAATACAAAATTGGTAATATTAGGAGATTTTAACATTTGCCGATCAACAACCACTGATCAGCTCGAGTCTACTTTAAATAATAACAACAAAATGTGCCAACAACAAAACATTAAACTCAAATTGATTGGATATTTTGTGATAACACAGTAAGCGGTGCTGCCGCAATCACTTATCAAACTCCATATAGTCACCATGACGGCGTGTTCCTTAGCTATAATCACTAATTTAATAATTTATTTTTAAATACTAAGTTAATTAATTTATTTTATTATTGTAAATAAAGAATATATGTGCAATGTTGTTTAAGATATTGTAAATATTCCTCCTCGAGGATTGCGACCTTGCCGTGGTGAGGAGGCTGAGTATTCGAAATTATAAGAGGTTGATATAATCGATGTACTGTTCTAATTCTTCAGTAAATGACACAGAAACCAGCAGCAATCCAAAGATATTTTATATTTTGTATAACTGCAAGGGTATGAAACCTTCGGCAAGCCGAAGGTAGCCTTGCTTTCTTGTTTTTATTATTTATTTAATTTTGCATGCTCCTATCCTATCTCCTATCCGCGTTTTCTTTCTTTATCGCGTTAGTTTCTTCTCGCGTGTCTATTCGCATTTTTATCGCGTTTCCGTGTCGTCCGTTACGCGACGGTGCCTCTCGGTCGGTTAGGCGGGAGGTGGACTTCGTCTGGGTTCCGCGCGCAACAAGCATCGGCTTGGTGTCGTTGGACCACTTGCTAATACATTCATTGTATTCAACGTCCAAAAAAAAAAAAAAAAAAATTTCCATACAATTTGTATTATGTTTACCGTTGTGGCGGAGTTGTAAGCGTAGGGAGGAGATTTCCTTCGCTGTCCTAGAAACTGGTACGATTATATGACGTTATTCTTAAGTCTCAACGGCAAGTTAAGGTCAGACAGCAGCTTCTCGGGTGATACAAAAGTGAAATGCATAGAATGCATATAGCGCTGCAGGGTCGTTGTGCGATTATATCCCATCTAATCCAAATCCAGCTTGTGCATGCGCCCGCATACCCGCAGTCTGGGTGCAAGTGCTACCCCGCGATGATTGTAGCGTTTTCATTTTACTGTGTGCTGTGTGCTGACCTGGATGTCCTGGCCACTCTACACACTGATCTGTTTGAATGAAGTAACGACTATAAATACTTTTAATGCAGATATCGCCCTGAAATTTCCACCAAAAATCCAGAAAGATATTTCAAATATATGGTGCCAATTTAAATAACTACACTCTTTTTCAAAACATTCACACAACATTCAACATTCCATCACCCGTACATCAACAATATAAAGATTCTTATCATTACAGAACAGTTTATGAAGCAAATAATTGGCGTTATGATTGGATTAGCTACAATCTGCGTGGGCAACTCAGATCTTCGTTATAAGCTCTATACACTCATTTTATTAATAACAAGGGGGTAAAGCTACAATCGAGTGCCCACCAGTAAGATACCCTTCTCCCAATTTTTAAAATCCGTTACAAACCTGTAACAACACTCATAATTTCAAACAGAAAATCCTGCACAAATACTTCTACTACATATAGCTTACTCGCTCGCACTCACACAGCGACGCGCGTAAAGGGTAAAGCGACACGACGCAACGTCGACGTCGGCGTCAACTGCTCAAACCAGCGCGCAGGCTGCTTCACGTACCGAACATTTGTACTGAAAACGTTGACTTTAATAACTTCTGTGTTATTGGTCCGATCGGATTGTAATTTGGAGGATATGTTTATATTGCATTCAGCTTTATACATACCAAAGCGTGGCATCAAACATTTGACATGAACCAGAAGTTTATATATAGGAACATAGCTTTTTTAAAAGCCGAGACCTGTTGTCTCAAACAAACAGACAGACTGACAGGCGGACATGGCTCAATCGACTCGGCTAGTGATCCTGAGCAAGAATATATGTATTTTAGGGGGTCTGCCACGCCTCCAAATGTCTCTTACATACATTTGCACAAAGTTAGTATACCCTTTTTATACCCTTGCAGAGGGTATATTAATTTTAGCCAGAAGTTTGCAACGCACCTTAGGAGACATCTCCGACCCCATAAAGTATATATATTCTGAATCAGCATCACCAAAGGAGGCGAAAAATGGATGTCCGTATGTCCGTCCGTCCGTCCGTCCGTCTGTTGCAACGCAAACTAGTCTCTCAGTTTTTTAACTATCTTTATGAATCTTGGCACACTAGCTTCTTATTGCTGTACGCTGCAAATAAGTCGGATCGAGCCAGATCAAGATCAACAAGATTTGGCAAATCTTATTCTTATTACGTTCTTAATGTGCTGTCAAAATTGTATCAAAATCGGACCACTATAACATATAGCTGCCATAGGAACAATCGGCTGAAATCAGGGATTTTGTATGCAAACCTGTTTTGTTTTTGGAAATACCGCACATTATCAATACTTATTAATGTTACACAGTAACCCGCCCTTAGTTTTTCCATTTAAATATCTCAGACGTTTATATTCTATAGCTGTTATAGGAACAATCAGTCAGTCCGTCTGTCTGTTGCAACGCAAATTAGTCCCCCAGTTATTGAGCTATCTTCATGAAACTTTGCTCACAAGCTTTATATTTCTGCCCTCTTTAAATAAGTCGGAACGGGCCAGATTGGACTGATATATCGTATAGCTGTCATGGCCGATTTTCGTTATATTTCAAGATATAGCTATCAGGCTTACAACATCCAAATATAACTTTTATAACTTATACCGATCAACGATCGGCCTAATGAAGGTTCTTGTTGCAATTTTATGGAAATCTGAGTACTATTACATGTAGCTGTTAAACAAAAATCATATAGCTGTTATTCAAACGCATTTTTGAATGAGAACTTTCCAAATTTAGATTTTATGACCAACAGATCCTTTTACAACACAAAGACATTCGACCAAATGCTGTTTCTAAGAATGGTGTACTGATATATGCGAAACAAAATATATCGGAAAACATAACATTCTTATATGAAACAGTTACAGTTGATAAGGTAAGAAATATATACCAGCCCATAACATTTAAATACTTGCATACAATATTCATAGTTGTTTATAGGAATGCAGCATTTCCTATTACAAGGTTTCGAAATGAAATCAGAAATGATGTTAAAAGGCTAACGTCAGCTGAAAATAATACAAAATTGGTAATATTAGGAGTTTTTAACATTTGCCGGTCAACAACCACTGATCAGCTCGAGTCTACTTTAAATAATAACAACAAAATGTGCCAACAACAAAACATTTAACTCAAATTGATTGGATATTTTGTGATAACACAGTAAGCGGTGCTGCCGCAATCACTTATCAAACTCCATATAGTCACCATGACGGCGTGTTCCTTAGCTATAATCACTAATTTAATAATTTATTTTTAAATATTTAGTTAATTAATTTATTTTATTATTGTAAATAAAGAATATATGTGCAATGTTGTATTTTGTATAACTGCAAGGGTATGAAACCTTCGGCAAGCCGAAGGTAGCCTTGCTTTCTTGTTTAATAGCTGAGATATGTGCTCTCATACAGACGGACAGACAGACGGTTATGGCTCAATCGACTCGGCTAGTGATCCTGAGCAAGAATATTTGTGTTTATGGGGTCTGCTACGCCTCCTTATGCCTGTAACACACATTTGTATATGCACAAAGTTAGTATACATATTTTTAACCATTTTCAATGGTCGAAGGGTAAAAATATTAAATCTGCCCAACCTAGGTGTTGAACCTCTTACTTATCGCTTAGTACGTAAGACGGGCTACCGTTCCAGCTGTAAGCCGATCGACAAATGTCTCAATCAAATATACACAAATAAAATTTTGAGAATTTTGCATACTAATTACAACAGCACGCAGGCAACGCATCACAGAGGAATAGAAAACGTCAACTTGCTTAACTTCTAAGTTTATTATCCGATCGGGCTGGAATTTATAGAATAAGTTCATATCGTTTTTATCTTTATGCAACCCATTAGAAAACTGTAACTCGAGCGTGGTACCCAAAATTTGAAAATAACGTTTACTGCCTAGGATATTCCGGAATGTACATGCCTAATTTTGTCTGTCTGAACGTTTGATTATCAGCTTTTAAAAAAGCTAGAGACACCAAAGTTGGCATCAGGGTTGCTATATATCATAGGCAGATTAAGTTTATTTCAGATGTTTTATGCTACGCCCACCGCCCACGCAAATCGGTAATTTGCGATTCTTAAGCAAAGCATAAAAGTCATATTGTTCTTCTTTAAAAAGCTTAATGCAATACAAATATATCCGTCTAATTACAATCCAATCGGACCAATAAATCAGAAGTTATTCAAATCAACGTCTTCAGTACAAATGTTCGGTACGCGTCGACGTCGCGGCGCGTCTTTTTACTTCTTGCGCGCTTGTCTGTGTGAGTGAAAACGAGTAAGCCATATGTAGGAGAATAATATGTGCAGAATTATTTGTTAGAAATTATCAGTGTGATTACACATTTGAAACGGATTTTGAAAATGTGCGAAGGGTATTTTACTGTCGGGCGCTCTTAACTGTAGCCTTACCTACTTGTTTTCAATTGATAAACTTTCCTCTTGCAGGCGGACACATCTATCTCTGGCGAAGGTTGGATTGGAAAGACTGGTGACCCTGCGAAAATCTGCGGTCGCCATCTAATTTTTCCCTTCTTTTCCTCCATTTTGCCCTCGCCACTCTGTCCATCCTTAGCAGAGTGGGCTGTATCCTGGTCCTCATCCTGTAAGTATGCTCTTATTTAAATGCCCTGACTAAGTATTTTGTATCTTACAGATAGCAGTCATCATCGTGGGATAGAATTTACGATAGTTTTAAGTTTTAGTTATATTTAATTCTAAGTTTATTTATAAGTGTTATTTATTCATTACAATAATTGCTTGTATCATAGAATTTTCAAAAACCAACTTTGAAGGAAGAAGAAACTGTGTCCTTCAACGAGCTAAATAGTTTTTATAACAATACCGAAAAATAAACGAGGAGCTAAAAAACAAAAAAAATCCTCATGAGAATAATTTTTATATTTTTGAAATAAGCATTGTTTGTACGTAAACCATGGGGATTACTCGAGCATATCGGAACCTATAGAGGTACTCAAATAATAAAATAAAATTAGGTTTGTATAAAATAAATTGATCGCTACCGAAATATCAGTGAACGAGTAAAATTCTAACTAGTCGCAGTCAGAGATTAAAATGTTCAATAAAACGTTGTGAAACGCTAAGAGGCTGAGTTTATGTGCAAGAAGGGAATGAGTTACTAAGTCAAATGCTTTACTGTAATCAGTATATATAACATCAGCTTGTAGATTTTCCTGAAAACAAAGGATGTAAGATGAAGCAAAGTCGTCAAAGTTGATCGGCGTTTCATAAATCCGTGCTGAGAAGGCGATATTACGGATCTACAGAAATGTTGCAAGTGAGGAGTTAAAACATTCTCGAAGGTTTGAAGTCTTCAACGAAGTCAGACGTGTTTTCATCGAGCTCCGTATAAAATCACTTGATTTTAGTGAAGTAAATAGTTAATAACATAAAATAAATTAAATAAATCGAAAGCGAAAGAGACGCTATTGGCAATGTTAAATTGCCATCTTACAAAACTTTCTGTGTGTGGAATAAAGTAAAACTAAAAAACAAATAGACAACGAACAAATCGATCGTTCTAAAATGAGCCAACGCGAATTGCGCGCTCAGCGGAAAAAAGAGCAAGACGAGCGACGACTCTCTTTGCAGCGGAACAATGCATACTTCACCGTCGTGTCTGACGCCCGCGAGTGCCAAATCATCCACCCGGTCAATGACCTAGCACCTGCAGAATGCAAACGATCGCGGTCTTGCTTACCAATGCTTATGACTGCACGAAGTGAACCCGAACGCACTGAGTTGTCTCTCTCACGCTCTCCCCATTCCAAACGGTGTCAAGTTCTTTAGCTACCAGTACAGTAATCACGGTATCTACTGCAACTGCACCTTGTGCAACAACATCAACATCAACTCTATGCTCAATACCGACAGCGGTGTACAATTCCGCTGAATCAACAACAACGAAAGCAAGAGCACTCACACCGACTCTTGAAAGCGAAAGCGGACAAGAACCAAAACAAAAAAAACAAGAAAGCCACCCTTGCAGTTATACTAAATTTAAAATACATTTGGATTGCTGCTGGTTTTTGTTTGCATACAAAAACCCTGATTTCAGTCGATTGTTCCTATGGCAGCTATATGATATAGTGGTCCGATTATGATACAATTTTGACAGCACATTAAGAACGTAATAAGAATAAGATTTGCCAAATCTCGGCAGCTATACGATATATTGGTCCCATCTGGATCGTTCCGACTTATTTACAGCGTACAGCAATAAGAAGCTTGTGTGCCAAGTTTCATGAAGATTGCTCAAAAACTGAGAGACCAGTTTGCGTTGCAACAGACGGACGCACGGACGGACGGACGGACGGACGGACGGACATCCATTTTTCGACTTCTCTGGTGATGCTGATTCAGAATATATCTACTTTATAGGGTCGGAGATGTCTTCTAAGGTGCGTTGCAAACTTCTGGCTAAAATTAATATACCCTCTGCAAGGGTGTAAAAACTTTGTCAAGCAGGGCTGGATCGCTACATCCAAATAAAGCGAAAGCTAAGCCCACAACACAAGCAGGGTGGTAATCAGCCGAAAATAAATCGCGCCAACGCTGCCAATGACTCAAGTTCAAATAGGTTTGCACTACTGGATGACTGTGAAGTGCAGGAACAAGAGCAGAAGAAGATAAAGCCGTCACCAATATATATACGTGAGAAAACCTCAAGTACGCTGGTTAACAAACTAGTTGCAATTATCGGAGAAAACAATTTCCATGTTATACCTCTTACTAAGGGCAACATACGAAACGAAAGTGCAGACTCAGGATGAGTCAGCCACCGATCAGCGACCAAGTACCTGGACGAAGCTGGGAAGAGTTGCTATACCTACCAGCTGAAAAGTGCCAAAGGATTGCAGGTTGTCATTAAAGGAATAGAGTCATCAGTGACCTCATCCGAAATTATCGCGGCACTAAAGAAGAAAAACTTCAATGCCAAAACGGTGTTCAACATTCTCAATAGGAACAAAGAGCCGCAGCCACTCTTTAAAGTCGAACTGGAGCCATCGAGTCAGAAAAACAACAAAAATGAAGTACATCCTATTTATAAGCTACAGTATTTACTGCACCGTAGAAGAGCCACACAAGCGCAGGCAACCTGTGCAGTGCACCAACTGCCAAGAATATGGCCACACCAAAGCGTACTGCACCCTAAAATCCATCTGCGTCGTTTGCAGCGATGCCCACAGTACTGTAAACTGTCCTAAGAATAAAAACGACAGTTCAATTAAGTTATGCAGCAACTGTGGCGAAAAACACACAGCCAACAGGCGAGGATGCATTGTTTACAAGGAACTCAAGAGTTGCCTAAACAAACGAGTGGACTCAGCTCGAGATCGTATCACACCAACAATTCACAAAGTAATGAAACCGACTACAACTAACATCCCATCGTCTGCCAGCCACCGAACAATGCCAAATTCTACCTTTGCAAGTGTACTAAAATCAGGGATCCAAGTACTAACAGCAGTCACCTCCAGCGTCCAGCATAAATTTAACCAAATAAACACACAGAACATGCAACAGCAACCAATTGGCGTTGAAGCGATTATGCTTTCGATGCAGCAAAGTATGAAGGACTTCATGACCTTCATGCATGAAACTATGCAGGAGCTTATGAGGAACCAAAACATCCTTATTCAAATGCTCGTTTCTTCTAAAACAGGATAATGACTCTCTTAATAATAGCTACCTGGAACGCTAATGGCGTTTCGCGGCACAAGCTAGAACTTGTTCAGTTCTTAGCCGACATAAACATTGACGTTATGCTACTCTCAGAGACTCACCTTACCGAAAAGTACAACTTGCAAATACCAGGATATAAATTTTACTTTACGAATCACCCGGATGGCAAGGCCCATGGAGGCACTAATACGATTGCGAATTAAGCACTAATTTCTTGGTAATTGGCAAGAAAAATACTTACAAAGTACCTCTATAAACCTCCAATGCCATAACGGTGCTCTCACTCTGGCTGCTGTCTATTGCCCACCTGGCTTCACAATTTTTGAGGAAAAATTCACAACACTTTTTGACTCGTTTGGTGAAAGGTTTGTTGCACGTGGCGATTGGAATGCCAAGCACATGTACTGGGGATCTCGGATAGCGAACCCTAAAGGAAAACAGCTGTACAACGCAGTCATCAAACCGCAACGCAAACTAAACTATGTTTTCCCGGGAGCGCCTACATACTGGCCAGCAGATCCCATGAAGCTTCCAGATTTGATTGACTTTGCCATCACAAAAAGGATATCCTAATCAATGATTACAGCTGAGGCACTTCCAGAACTCTCATCTGATCACTGTCCGGTGCTCTTTCATCTTTTGTACCAGCTACAACACATCGAGCGACCGTATAGGCTTACAAGCAACAGGACCAACTGGGCGAGGTACAAAAAATATGTTTGTTCCCATACCGGCTTTTCTAGCCCCCTAGAAACCCAGCAAGACATTGATCAGTTTGCTGGTGATATAGAATCAATACTTGTTGCAGCAGCAAAAGCGTCAACTCCACAAGACAACCATGTACGCAGTATAAAGTTTAACAAGACAAGTAGAGATACTGAACTGCTTGTGCTTGAAAAACGACGACTTCAAAGGGAGTGGCAGGAGCACAGATCACCTGGCGCAAAGAGTAGATTAATAGCAGCTTCTCGCAGACTTACCAAAGCGCTTAAGAAAGAAGAAGCGGACGCACAACTAAGCTATATCGAGAATCTCACGCCCACAGGCACAAAGAACTCGTTGTGGAAAGACCACAGGAACCTACAGGCACCAACAGAAACGGTTGTACCTCTCCGTAACTCTACCGGAAACTGGTCTCGTAGTGACACTGACAGAGCATCATCGCTGATCATTTTAAAAAACTATTTCAACCAAATCCACCCATTAACTCATTTACTCTCCCGCCTTTAACTGCATCTGACTTAGCACCACAAGATCCTGTAGAATTTCGGTCAAGCGAGATAACGAAAGTCATTAAAGAGCACCTGAAGACTGGAAAATCGCCTGGCTACGACTTAATAACCCCGAAAATGATCATCGAGCTCCCAATGTGTGTAGTTCTACGAATCTGCTTGCTCTTCAACGCAATTACTTAAATTGGATATTTCCCTCAAAAGTGGAAGAAATCAGTTATAATTATGATCCCTAAACCTGGGAAAGACAAAACGCAGCCATCATCATACAGGCCAATAAGCTTACTTACTTGTCTCTCCAAGTTATTTTAAAAAGTGCTGCTGCTACGCATTAGCCCCCACCTCAAAACACACAACACACTCCCATCGCACCAATTTGGTTTTCGGGCAAAACATGGAGCCATCGAACAGGTTAACCGCATCACAACAGAAATTCGCACTGCCTCTGAACATCGTGAATATTGCACTATGAATCTATTCTCAGACGTTGCACAAGCATTCGATAGAGTATGGCTGGATGGACTTATGTTTAAAATAATCAAACTGCTGCCTCAAAACATACATACGCTTCTAAAGTCTTACCTATATAAAAGAGTGTTCGCAGTTATATGCAGTTCAAGCACTTCAAGCGATTGTACAATAGAAGCCGGAGTGCCTCAAGGAAGTGTTCTGGGCCCAATTCTATACACTCTATACACGGCGGACTCCCAACAAACTACCAGCTTACGATATCCACATTCGCTGATGACACTGCAATTCTAAGTCAATCCAGATGCCCAGTAAAAGCAACGATGCAACTAGCACGCTATCTAACTTCTGTAGAACATTTGCTTGCAGATTGGCGCATACGAGTAAACGAAGAAAAGTGCAAACTGGTAACATTTACCCTAAATAAACAAAGCAGCCCGCCCTTGGTAATGAACCACACGCGCATCCCACAAGCCGATAACGTAACATACTTAGGTATTCATCTGGATAAGCGGCTCACCTGGCGCAAACACATAAAGGCCAAGACGACGCACCTCAGACTAAAAGCAAGAGATCTACACTGGCTTATAAACGTTCGCTCTGCCCTAAGCTTGGAGTACAAAGTCCTTTTATATAACTCCGTTTTAAAACCTATATGGACCTATGGCTCCGAGCTATGGGGCAACGCATCGAGAAGCAACATCGACATAGTACAGCGAGCACAGTCTAGGGTTCTGAGAATCATTACTGGAGCTCCATGGTATCTTCGGAACGAGAATATACACAGAGACTTACAAATAAAACTTGTCATTGAGACAATAGCAGAGAAAAAAGTAAAATACAATGAAAAACTAGCCTTACATCCAAATCCTCTTGCAAGAAAACTTATTCGAGTATGCAGCCAAAGCCGACTGAAAAGATATTTAGTAAGTTTAGAATAAGATTTGAAAACTTATTGTTAGATTCAATAAATAAGTAAAACATTAGAAAAAATAAAATTAGGGTATAGCCGACAATTTAGAGATACCTCTAAAATTGCTTGATTCGGACTTGCTTCCCTTCTTAAGCAAGGGAATAATAAATGATTCCTTTTAGATAGAAGAGAAGAATGAAGTATCTAAGGACAGCGAGAAAAGTTTGAGCAATGGCTTATTTAGAGAGCTAGCGAAAAACCGAAGTACACAAGAACACCGTCGGGACCTGGAGAAAAAACTGGTTTTACCGAGTGAAGATCCCTAACAAGTGAAATTTCATTTAGAATAGGACTGAAGATACCATTTGAACAGGGAATGTTATATGGATAAAAATGTACATTCTGTGTGGAAGGCGAGTACGTAGTTTGAAAAAACTTTACAAACATGGTATCTGCCATGTAATTTTCGAAAAACTGTATTGAAGTTTTAACCGATGACTTACGCTTCATGTTAACAAAACTAAACAACTATTTAGAGCTCACCAGGAACAGTCCTACAACAATCTAAATAGTTTTTTTTACCATTTCGCGTTCAATACTGAAAAATTTAAACGAGCAGCTAAAAAAAAACGAGAAAAGGCTGCAGGTGAATAATCAATTTTGTATTTTCTAAATAGGCTTGATTTAAATTTTTTTAGGTGCGACAACTCTCTTGTGAACCATGGGGGCTTACTCGAGCATGTCGGAATGTAAAAAGGTACACATATATTAACAAAAAAAAGGAATTTAGATATTGATAAAATAAATTGATCGCTACTGAAATATAAGTAGCCGAGTAAAATCCTGACCAGTCGCAGTCAAAAATTAAGAAATTGAATAATTCAAAGTCTTTTTTTAAAACAACGTGCACGTCTCGCAGTAATTACGCCAAGATCGACAGTAACTTCGAAGGTGGGATGGTAAGAATCTTATGATAAAGAAAAAGGCTGAGTTGTGTTTAGCATCACCCTTGATGAATTTTTTTTTGTAGAATTTTTGACATGATTGACCAGCGACAATGACATACGAAACAGACCGTCACAAAAGTCATGCTGCCGGAAAGGCAATAAGATAGTTTTATCAACACTTGATGTCCAGCCAGATTCTGGAATATCAGAGTCACCGAGGAAAATAAAGTTATCCCTGTATGATAACAGCTTAATGACAGTCTTTTTTGCATATTAGTGTCAATTGGTCAATTCAGCTTGCAATATTTATTGAATTCGGAAAGTTATCGGAGGCTATATCTCCTGAACTAAGCCGAAAAAAAAAATTGTACTTAGTATTTTCGTCTTATTTCGTCGAGTTCTTTAAGGGTATCCCTCTATAACACATCGTGCAATAACCATCTACGCACTTTATTAAGTTTCAATCGCAGTGTTGACTGCGATTATTTTCAGTAATATCATTGCCATGCATTACTTTATGCTTGATTTCAGTGGAATTCGGAGAGTTTTCGAGACTGTATCTCCTAAACCAAATTGAATTTTAAATGTTTTTGTTTGTAATTTTGTCCTATTTAATCGATTTCTATAAGGATTTGTCGTTAGATCTTGGGGCCACAATGATCACAATATCCCCCACTATTGAATCATTAGTCCACTATCGATTATATTGTTTATGCTAGCGTAGAAAAAATTTTTAAATTCGTGAAATAAAAATTCTCTCGTTAATGTGAATTCCTGCATTTATATTAACAGACTGATAGCGCTATACTCTCATACTCACAAAAAAGAAGCAAAGTTATTGTTGCATAGCTATCAAAGGCCATGCGAACATATTATTTTCAGTGTCACTGGGCTATTTTATTTTTACCACAACTGTCTAATATTGTTTTTACCGAAGTTGCTTTACATGTTATATTTTTTGTGTGCCATGCGTGCAGGCTGTATGGATATTTTAAATTCTTATACATATAAGCGAATTCATGCACTTGGTGCTTATGCACACACTTTTTTGAATACATGAAATGTACTCACGCATTTGTCTTCAGATAAACGCATTATTTAGTATCTGTCTGATATCGATATCGGTGTGGTCATCCTGAACTATCACCTCTATTTGAATATAACATATTGTCTTAATTTTCTAAACTGTTTAAATAGTAAGGAAGATTTTACCTGTGTGATTTTAAACCTCAAGTATGATTTCTGAGCTAACCATGGAATTAAATAAGCTAAAAAAATTGGTTTGTAGTCTTGTCAATTGTCACATGTATGTAATTTTATATCTATATTATCCAAATAGGAGCGCGTGGCAAATGAACTCAACAAAAAAGTTGAATATTCGAAAATAGAAAATTTTTCAATATTTGATGAATATGATACTGATCTTAGTCAGCTTCAACTTAAAAATACGAAGCTAAAGCATCGCCTTACCGTTATCAAGCAAGTATGTTAATAAATAGAGGTAACGGAAACCTTTAAGTGGTACCCGTTATGACAAATTATTTATAAAAAAGTATGTTTAACTAAATTTTAGAGAACAACTATGTTACAACTTTTATTAATCTGTTTTTGGTGACGTTTCTTGTCAAATTTTCATTTGGCTTACTGTTCAAATTTAAAAATCACAATGTGCTGTATAAGTAGTTGTGTACCACTTGCAGGTTTCTCGTATTTACATGCATATTTATGTATGCATGAACAATGTCTATGTATGTGACGACTTTACTACAAATATCCTCTTTTCAGTCGATCATTACTGAAGGAGCTTTAAATTTAAAAACAATCTTCAGAGATGGCATTTCAATAACAGAAATCTTAGAAAAAGTTTTTACTCAAGCTATTGCAAAAGCTTACCCTAAATACTCTGATATTCCAGTTATTATTGCACCTATAAATGCATCATCAAAATTTGGTGATTACCAGTGTAACAACGCCATGGGATTAGCAAAAAAAATGAAAGAAAATGGCCAAAGTATATCACCACGCGAAATTGCAATGAAAATACATAGATCCTGTCCAGATTCTCCAATAATAGAAAAGATAGAAGTGGCAGCTGCCGGTTTTGTGAACATTTTTCTCAGCAAGTAATTAATTTAAGGCAATTTTAAACAAAATCATTATAACATATCATTCACAGAAAATATGCGGTATCTGCTATATCTAATTGGCTGAGGATCGGCATTAACCCACCGAAAGTAACTCAAAAACGTGTGTTAGTTGACTTTTCTTCTCCCAATATTGCAAAGCAAATGCACGTTGGCCATTTACGTTCAACAATCATTGGCGAGTCAATCTGTCGACTTCTTGAGTTTCTACAGCACGACGTTGTAAGAATAAACCATTTAGGTGATTGGGGAACGCAATTTGGTATGCTCATTGCGCATTTAGAAGATAGTTTTCCAAATTTTTTAAATGAGTGTCCCCCAATCGGAGATTTACAGGAATTTTACAAACAATCGAAAAAGCGGTAAGTTGTACCTAATAATATCAAGATAATGTAAATCTGTATACAACATACAATATCCATCGATTAAACTTCTTGATGGTGGCTTTTTGGAGTAAGATAACTTGAATGAAAGTGCTTATCGAATTTTTTCCAAAATACATAAATAGATATACAAACTGGGTTGGCCATATTAGGTGGACCCATGTAAATACTCTATAACTTTGGCAGGGAACTTCAGATCAAGGAATAATAGGAATTCTTAGAAGCTTCGGCTTTATGAGATTTGATTTCATCACTTTTGGAAGACCAACGTATCCACGATACCATATTAAATAGCACAATGTTCTTGTTTTTCAATATTTTCGATTTTGATTTGATGATTTTAAAAAAATCATTGTAGTTCAACCTGTTTAATGTGGTAGAGTGTTTTACTGATACCAGAAGTGATTCAGGCCATTTTTGGAATAGTTTGCATGAAAAAATCGGTTATCTTAGCTCGATAACGCTCCATATGCTGGTGACGTCGACTTCGCGTCCCGGCGGTTAGGTTACAGTTGAGCACGCCCACAGTAAGATACCCTTCGCCCAATTTTCAAAATCTGTTACAAACGTGTAACCACACTCAAAATTTCTAACAGAGAATGACGGGGACAGTGGGCGTGGCATCAAACATTTGATATGACCTTTATGTCAAATTTAATGTCTCTAGCTTTTTTAATGGCTGGGATCTGTTGTCTTAAACAGACAGAACTATCTATCTATCGTTTAATGTGCACTCTCTTTTAAGTCAATTGCGCTTGTGGCATTTGGGGTTTCTTGCTGTAAATGGAGTAAGCATTTTTTTGGCTGGAAATAAAAATAGAAACAAGCCACAAGTCCACAGCTATTTTGTGAATGTTTCTGATTATTCTACAAAAAAGCTATACGTTATATGCTTTAAGGTGTTCTAAGCACGAAATAACAAATATTTCATTAAATTAGTGTTTAATCTGCAGTATTAGTCGTGGAGTACACTGCACCCTCTTAGACTGAAATATTATTTTACAAACTACAGCACGAAGAAAAAACAATAAAGAACTTGGTTAAACTAAAACAGTGTTCAACAAGTGGGTACGTCTACAGTCGGGCGCGCCCGACAGTCCAATTTACAAAATCCGTTACAAACATGATACCACAATCATAATTTCAAGCAGAGAATTCGTCACAAATTATTCTACTACGAGCCCCAACCACCATTAATTCAAACAGAATGTGTTTTTTGCCGTGTTCAGTGTTCAACACACGATATTTTCAATACTACTGGAGATTAAGTATGCCAATTTATTTTTTCTAAAAGAGAATTCTATTTTCTTTACGATGATTAATCAATTTTTCTTGTATTTCCAACAAGAACAACAACTTGAGTAATTCATTCAAACGGTAGACTTTAGAGGCAAGAAAAAAATGACCACTATTAATTCGAACGCTGCGCATGCTTACCTTTATTTCAAAAGAAGAACAACACAAAAGTAACCAATGTAACGGAATCACTAGTCAAAATCTGCAAATAATAACACATTGCAAAATGCACAAATATTAATTACTGCAGATAAGTCTAAGTTTAGCAACGATGGCACGTGGTAAACCTATTTGCACCGAAATAAAAGTATTGATTAGAGATTATTATAAATCTGAGAAGACTGAAATAAGCAAACAATTAAATTTGTCTATGGGGTGATACAATTGTTCAAGAAAACTGGGAACATTGAAAATAATATCGCAAATAGAGGTCGAACATCAGCACTAACACCGTATGACAATAGGGAACTGGCCAAAATTGTAAAGGTTGATCGTCGCCAATCATTAAGAAATTTGGCTTCAGAGTGGTCGCAGAAAATTGGCACAACTGTATGCGGGAATGGACGCGACTGCATTAAAAAAATATTGTATATGGTTTCTTTAAAGTATGTTTTGTTATTATTTATATATCATACCCAATAACTTATCTGACTCTGAGGCCAAGGGAAAACCCTTGCTTACGCTTCGTCAAAAAAAGCGTTTGCCAGTCATTCATTTCATTTGTTTGTTATATTACGTAGCGTTCGAATTAATAGTGGTAATTTTTATACCCTTCGACCATTGAAAATGGTCAAAAAAGGGTATACTAACTTTGTGCAAAATGTATGTAACAGGCATAAGGAGGCGTGGCAGACCCCATAAAGTAAATATATTCTTGCTCAGGATCACTAGCCGAGTCGATTGCGACATGTACGTCTGTCTGTCCGGCTGTCAATCTGTTTGTTTGAGACAACAGATCTCAGCGATTACAAAAGCTAGAGACACCAAATTGGGTATGAAGGTTCCTATATATCCGGGGCAGATGAAGTTTATGTCAAATGTTTGATGCCACGCCCACCGCCCCCGCAAATTGGTAATTTACGATTAGTAAGCAAAGTATTAAAATTATAAGGTTCTACTTTGGTATGTATAAAGCTGAATGCAATATGAACATAACCTCCAAATTACAATCCTATCGGACCAATAACACAGAAGTTATTAAAGTCAACGTTTTCAGTACAAATGTTCGGTACGAGCAGCAGCCTTCGCGCTGCCTTGAGCAGTTGACGCCGACGTCGACGTTGCGTCATTTCGCTTTACTATTTACGCGCGTCGCTGTGTGAGTGCGAGCGAAAGGGCTATATGTAGTAGAAGAATTTGTGCAAACTTTTTGTTTGAAATTATGAGTATAGTTACACGCTTGTAACGGATTTTTAAAATTGGGAGAAGGGTATCTTACTGTCGGGCGCCCGACTGTAGCCTACCCACTTGTTTAAAAGTATGCTTTAAAAATAAACAGTAAAAATCCATGACCTCTTAAAGTCACTGCGTCCGCTCCGGCCCTTATAAGTTAAGTAGGTGAAAAGCAAAGCTAATCTTCGACACGCCGAAGACTGTTTATCCTTGCAGAGATTTCTCATTAAAAAAAATAATTTAAAAGTATGGGCTTTCATGCATAATCCCTTTTTGTCTAATTGCTCATATTGCAGCTTTATTTTATGGTAGTTTAATTCGGAATAAATTTTACAGGCATTTTATTTAAATTAATGGAAATCAATGTATAAAGCTTGGTAACGCTATCTTAAAAACTAACAAAAACCGCAAATTGTTTGTATGGAAGATATACGATATATCAGTCCGATTTGACTCATTTTGACTTGAATACAGTGAACTTTTATACCCTTGCAGAGGGTATATAAAGATTGGCCAGAAGTTTTCAACAATCCTTAGGAGGCATCTCCGACCCAATAAACTATATACATAAATACTAAATCAGCAACCACAGGGCAGTTCATATAGCTTCGTCCGACTGTCCGTCTTTTGCAATGCAAACTAATTCTCAGTGTTAAAGCTGTCTTAATGAAATTTGGTATACATACTTCTTATTGCTGCATTCTGTATAAAATTCGAGCTAGACCGACCAAACTTATGACATCGATTTTCATCAATTTAAATATTATGTCTCTAAAATTGCATATACCACTTATATTTGACTACAAAGTATGTTTTTGTATGTTAAATAAATTCGTTATGGAATTTTCTTTCAGGTTTGATGCAGATGAAACCTTTAAAAAACGTGCGTATAACTATGTTGTTACCCTTCAAAGTGGAGAACCAAAATCCTTAAAGGCTTGGCAACTAATTTGTGATGTTTCCCGAAATGAATTTAAGAAAATTTATGACAGATTAGATGTTTCTATCATAGAACGTGGTGAATCGTTTTATCAGTCCCGCATGTTGTCTGTTGTTGAGTTTTTGAAAAAAAGAGGTTTATTGGAACTTGACGATGGACGCCAAATTATGTGGCCGAATACCAACAAGACTGGAATTCCTCTGACAATTGTAAAATCAGATGGCGGATTTACGTATGATACTTCTGATATAACGGCCATAAAACAAAGAATAGAGGAAGAACTTGTAAACTGGATAATATATGTTGTGGATGCAGGGCAAAGCACCCACTTTAATTCTATTTTTGAAGCCGCTGAGCGTTGTGGTATAATAAATCCTGAAAAACACCGAGTTGACCATGTGCAATTTGGTGTTGTTCTGGGTGAGGATGGAAAAAAATTTAAGACGCGTTCGGGTGATACTGTGAAATTGTCCGATCTATTGGACGAAGGGCTAAAGAACTCTCTGATACAGTTGCAGAAAAGAGGCCGTGATCAAGTGTTAACACCAAAGGAGTTGATCGATGCACAAGAAGCGGTGGCGTACGGTTGTATAAAGTATGCTGATTTGTGTCACAATCGTATCAGCGATTATGTGTTCTCTTTTGATAAAATGCTTGATGACCGTGGAAATACTGCAGTATACTTATTATACACGTACACCCGTATTTGTTCAATTGCTCGCAATTCAGGCGAAAATTTTAGCAATGTGAATAATATTTTAAATCATACAAATATAGTTCTGGATCACGAAAAGGAGTGGAAACTTGCTAAAACTCTATTAAAATTTAATGACGTAGTGATAAAATGTTCTAACAGTTTATTTCTTCATTTTCTTTGTGAATTCTGTTACGAGGTCTGTACTGTATTTACTGAATTTTATGACACTTGTTATTGTATTGAAAAAAACAAAGCTGGTCAAATAATCAAAATTAATCACAGCAGGATATTGCTCTGTGAGGCAACAGCAGCCGTGTTGCAAAAATGCTTCTATATTTTGGGATTAAAAACTGTTGTTAAAATTTAAATATTGTATGACCACATTTAACAATAATAAAATAAATAAATATTACCATATAATTTTTTTAAAATTAAAGCGTCATTTTGGCCCTAATATACAGAAAGCTTAATGCGATGTATTAAGCTTTTTATACCCTTCGACCATTGAAAATGGTCAAAAAAGGGTATACTAACTTTGTGCAAAATGTATGTAACAGGCATAAGGAGGCGTGGCAGACCCCATAAAGTATATATATTCTTGCTCAGGATCACTAGCCGAGTCGATTGAGACATGTCCGTCTGTCTGTCCGTCTGTTTGTTTGAGACAACAGATCTTAGCTATTAAAAAAGCTAGAGACACCAAATTTGGTATGAAGGTTCCTATATATCCGGGGCAGGTGAAGTTTATGTCAAATGTGTGATGCCACGCCCACCGCCCCCGCAAATCGGTTATTTACGATTATTAAGCAAAGTAATGAACCTATAAAGTTATGCTTTGGTATGTATAAAGCTGAATGCAATATAAACATATCCTCCAAATTACAATCCGATCGGACCAATAACACAGAAGTTATTTAAGTCAACGTTTTCAGTACAAATGTTCGGTACGGGCAGCAGCCGGCGCGCTGCTTTGACGCAGTTGACGCCGACGTCGACGTTTCGTCGTGTCGCTTTACTCTTTACGCGCGTCGCTGTGTGAGTGCGAGCGAGTAAGCTATATGTAGTAGAAGAATTTGTGCAGAAATTTCTGTTTGGAATTATTAGTGTGGTTACACGTTTGTAACGTATTTGGAAAATTGGGAGAAGGGTATCTTACTGTCGGGCGCCCGACTGTAGCCTTACCTACTTGTTTAATATCACAGATCTGTGTGTTCAAATGGACATACATACACGATGTGTCCCAAAAATAACCGAACTTTTGGATATAAAATAAAATACACATTATATTATCTTTGAAAGTTATTATCTATTCAAAATAGGTTCCATTTGACTCAATACAACGTTTGGAACGATCAACCAGCGCATGCATAGATTTTTTTATGTAATTTATAGAAATGTTCTTCAGTACCTCGGTTCCGGCTGCTTGAATGGCTGGGATATCATCATAAAATGCTCCGTTCATCTTGGTTTTCAGTTTTGGAACTATAAAGTAGTCACATGGTGATAGATCAGGCGAATACGGAGGATGGTCGATGAAAGAAATCCCTTTTTATACCCTTGCAGAGGGTATATTAATTTTAGCCAGAAGTTTGCAACGCACCTTAGGAGACATCTCCGACCCTATAAAGTATATATATTCTGAATCAGCATCACCAGAGGAGTCGAAAAATGGATGTCCGTCTGTCCGTCCGTCCGTCCGTCTGTTGCAACGCAAACTAGTCTCTCAGTTTTTGAGCTATCTTCATGAAACTTGGCACACATGCTTCTTATTGCTGTAGGCTGTAAATAAGTCGGAACGAGCCAGATCGGACCGATATATCGTATAGCTGACATAGAAGCTATCGCCCGATTTTTGTTGTTTTTCAAGATATTGCAACAAGATTTGGCAAATCTTATTCTTATTACGTTCTTAATGAGCTGTCAAAATTATATCAGAATCGGACCACTATAACATATATCTGCCATAGGAACAATCGGCTGAAATCAGGGTTTTCGTATGCAAACAGAAACCAGCAGCAACCAAATGTATTTTATATTTAGTATAACTGCAAGGGTATAAAACCTTCGGCAAGCCGAAGGTAGCCTTGCTTTCTTGTTTAATTAAAAATTCGTTCACTTTTTTGGTCTTGTGACCAAACCATTGAACCATTAGCACACTTTTGGATTTATTGAAATGGCTGTCACTTTTACATACATCTGTCATCCGACTTACATGAAGTTAGGTGCGTTTGAGAGAGAAGAATGTATCTTTTTATACCCTTCGACCATTGACAAGAAAGCAAGGCTACCTTCGGCTTGCCGAAGGTTTCATACCCTTGCAGTTATACAAAATATAAAATATCTTTGGATTGCTGCTGGTTTCTGTGGTATTTATTGAAGAATTAGAACAGTACATCGATTACAACCTCTTATAATTTCGAATACTCAGCCTCCTCACCACGGCAAGGTCGCAATCCTCGAGGAGGAATATTTACAATATCTTAAACAACATTGCACATATATTCTTTATTTACAATAATAAAATAAATTAATTAACTTAGTATTTAAAAATAAATTATTAAATTAGTGATTATAGCTAAGGAACACGCCGTCATGGTGACTATATGGAGTTTGATAAGTGATTGCGGCAGCACCGCTTACTGTGTTATCACAAAATATCCAATCAATTTGAGTTAAATGTTTTGTTGTTGGCACATTTTGTTGTTATTATTTAAAGTAGACTCGAGCTGATCAGTGGTTGTTGATCGGCAAATGTTAAAATCTCCTAATATTACCAATTTTGTATTATTTTCAGCTGATGTTAGCATTTCAACATCATTTGTATGGTATATGTTTCTTACATTATTAACTGTAACTTTTTCATATAAGAATGTTATGTTTTCCGATATATTTTGTTTTGCATATATCAGTATACCATTCTTAGAAACAGCATTTGGTCGAATGTCTTTGTGTTGTAAAGGATCTGTTGGTCATAAAATCTAAATTTGGAAAGTTCTCTTTCAAAAATGCATTTGAATAACAGCTATATGATTTTTTGTTTAACAGCTACATGTAATAGTACTCAGTTTTCCATAAAATTGCAACAAGAACCTTCATTAGGCCGATCGTTGATCGTTATAAGTTATAAAAGTTCGATTTGGATGTGGTAAGCCTGATAGCTATATCTTGAAATATAACGAAAATCGGCCGATAGGCTCCATAACAGCTATACGATATATCAATCCGATCTGGCTCGTTCCGACTTATTTACAGCCTACAGCAATAAGAAGCTTGTGTGCCAAGTTTCATGAAGATAGCTCAAAAACTGAGAGACTAGTTTGCGTTGCAACAGACGGACGGACGGACGGACGGACAGACGGACATCCATTTTTCGACTCCTCTGGTAATGCTGATTCAGAATATATATACTTTATAGGGTCGGAGATGTCTCCTAAGGTGCGTTGCAAACTTCTGGCTAAAATTAATATACCCTCTTCAAGGGTATAAAAATGGTCAAAAAAGGGTATAAGGAGGCGTGGCAGACCCCATAAAGCATATATATTCTTGCTCAGGATCACTAGCCGAGTCGATTGAGACATGTCCGTCTGTCTGTCCGTCCGTCCGTCTGTCCGTCTGTCTGAGACAACAGATCTCAGCTATTAAAGCTAGAGACACCAAATTTTTTTATGAAGGTTCCTATATATCCGGGGCAGGTGAAGTTTATGTCAAATGTTTGATGCCACGCCCACCGCCCCCGCAAATCGGTAATTTACGATTATTAAGCAAAATATTGAACTAATAAAGTTCTTCGGTATGTATAAAGCTGAATGCAATATAAACATATCCTCAAAATTACAATCAGATCGGACCAATAACACAGAAGTTATTCAAGTCAACGTTTTCAGTACAAATGTTCGGTACGAGCGGCAGCCGGCGCGCTGCTTTGAGCGGTTGACGCCAACGTCTACGTTGCGTCGTGTCGCTTTACTCTTTACGCGCGTCGCTGTGTGAGTGCGAGCGAGTAAGCTATATGTAGTTGTTGCATTCTGCGAAACAGCTGTGTTTATTTGGAGCAACAATAGGCGTGTATCGATGAACACAGCTGCCCTGGTACAAAACATCGGCCAACGGAGCAAGCAGTGCGAGCCTTTACGAGGCCTTAGGCCTGTTAACAGCCAAGACGGTCACTGACCCAAGGTTCCCGTTGGGCCAAGCGCCGTTTGGACCGTCGGTAGATGCCCGAATGCCCAGGCATATGACCACCAATATCTCTTTCAAGGGCGGCCGACTCTTCAGTTGCCTTTGAGCGAGCGGTCGGCGCAGATAGAATCTGCAAATAATTGAGTGCGTGATACATTTTTGTTTAAAATTATAAGTATTTATTAAATTAATATTTTGTGTGTGTGCAGAAGCAATTCCTGGACCTCTCGGCAACGAACGCCTACCTGCCCTGGCGAGTCTGTTCCTTGCGGGGATCCGCCGTGCAAAATAGTGCAATACGTGCAGCGCCAGCAACGGCTGCCGCAGTAATCCTGCTCTGCCACTGCAGCACCAGCAACGGCTGCCGCGGGCATCGTCCTTGGCTGCAGGCCATATATATTTTTCCTGCTAGGCGGCTCTCCACGTCCGGGAGCACCACCTATAAATAGAATAAAGAAATGTCCCATTAGTTATAATTATATAAATAATTATTGTTATTAGCCTTACAATTTTCTGTTAATATTTTTGTCTTCATGTTAGGTCCACGTGGATAGGATGATAGGTACCAATAGGGAATAAATGTACAAATTAACAATAATGTACTAAATTACCTTTTTGGGGGAGATGGGGCGGCCTTTATAGGCCAGGACGGACTCCACGATTTAGGGTGATGCTCCGAAACTTCTGAGCAGGAGCATCACATGGTTGGGTGGGTGCGCGGTGACTTGGCAGTCACCAATGGCCTTTGTTGGGTGTTGATTGTCCCACGTAGAGTAGCTGTTCCTGTAAATAAATTAACAAATTTAAAAATATGTGCAATATCTGTTTTTACTGTTTGGTTTGTTTACCTTTTTTGTTAGTGATGTGTTTTATGTGTTAAATACTGATGTTAGTCGATATTTGGTGCGGGCTGCAGGGCTGGAGAAAAAACCCCTCCCCCAGTGCTGCTGAGCTAGATGGCTCGGCCCTGTCGAAAAAAACAGTCCGTAACATAGTAGAGGTATTTGTGCAGAATTTTTGTTTGAAATTATGAGTATAGTTACACGCTTGTAACGGATTTTAAAAATTGGGAGAAGGATATCTTACTGTCGGGCGCCCGACTGTAGCCTTACCTACTTGTTAATGTTGCAATTTGTCAATAGATGGCGCTGTACACGTATGTTTATGGCGATGTGAGTTTCGCCATTAACTTTATTTGAGCTTATATTAAATTACAATGCTAGATTATAAAGGGCACACACAATGCGAAAACCGCGCGTAATACAAGTTAGTATCCAAAGACGCTTTTTCATAAAGTGTTGCCGTATCGCTTATCTTAGTGTTAATGTAGAGTTGCCAGATGTAGGTGACGCTGCCGATATATCGGCTTGAGGCGGTCGACTGATACTGCTGAGTCCTTCCCGTCGATTCATGTGGTGAAAACTCGGTCGTTGTTGCGTTTGATGATTTCGTACGGTCCGGTGTAGGGAGGCTCCAGAGGTTGCTTTACAGCGTCTACGCGGAGAAATACATGGGTACATTTGTCAATTCCCTTGAGTAGGAACATTTTTTCTTTAATATGGTGCGCTGTGGGAGTTGATCGGATTTTCTGCATGTGCTCTAGAAAACTACTCAGGAATGTTGTAGGATCTACTGTTTCATCCATGTTGGCGAAAAATTCGTTTGGCTGTCGAACTGGTACTCCATATCAGCTGCAGATGATTTTATGTCTTCTTTGAAGCAGGTACGAAGTCCAAGTAGCACAGTTGGTAATAGTTGAGGCCACGGCGTGCCACTGCTGCACATCAAGGACGATTTGAAGGATCTGTGCCACCTCTCTTTAAGTCCGTTCGATTGCGGATGGTAGGCCGTAGTGTGAATATGCTTGCTTCCGATCAGGTTGGCTAGTTGTTTGAAAACTGCAGATTCAAACTGCGTGCCTTGATCAGTAGTGATTGTTTTGGGTGATCCAAAACGTGTTGTATCGGCCGTGATATTAGAGAGTGGTACTGCTTCTGGCCATCGCGAGAAACGGTCAATCATGGTAAGACAATAGCGGTAGTTTTGTTGTAAAGGCATGACAACTATATCCAGGTGGACATGGTCGAATCTTCCATTTGGCACAGCGATCTTCTCCGGCTGGAGTGCGGTACAAAAGGGCGGAGATTTGGTGTGGATACGTCGCAGTATATCGAACTTTCTCCACCGAAACAAACTTTCTTGAGCTTTAAGGAAGTAGTTCCTTGCAAGATGTATGTCAATTCAGAATCCGAGGCTTTCTCCTCGAGCTGCGCCGCGGTGATCGCTGTGGGCATCGTGATAGTTCAAAGCCTCGAAAAAGCGTCTGCAACTAAATTTTCCGTTGCTTTTATGTGAAGGATAGTCGTCGAGAATCGCGAAATATAATTTAGATGCCGCAGCTGTCGAGGTGATGCTTTTTCAGGCCGCTGTTGGAATGTGTATACCAATGGCTTGTGATCAGTCTTGATCACAAAATTGCTAGGTGTCTGAAATATTTGATTGACTCGTATATGGAAAGTAATTCTCGGTCGTACGTGGAGTAATTTCTCTGTGTTGCTTAGCTTCTTAGAGAAAAATCCTAGAGGTTGCCAGTCATGACTAGTGCGTTGTTAAAGAACTGCTCCGATTGCGAGGTCCGATGCGTCACAAACCAGTTGTAGGTCAAACTTCGGTGCAGGAAAGAATAAGAGCGCTGCGTCTGCTATGCTCTGCTTGATATTCTCGAAGGCTGATATGAGTTCTGTAGTCCAGAGGATTTGTCGTTGGTCGTTCTTCTTTACATTCCTTAGCAGCTCGGACAGCGGTGCCTGAGTGTGCGAAGATCGGGGTAGGCATCTGCGATAGTAGTTTATATGCCCAAGAAAAGGCCTAGTTGGCTAATAGTTTCAGGACGAGCATAATTGAGGATGGCATCGATGCGAAAGGACGGTGGTTTGATGCCGTGTTCATTAATCGTGTAGCTGAGAAAATTAACTTGCGTTTGCGCTAATTGACATTTGCTCAGATTGATGCTTACTCCGTGTTTCTGCAGGACTGATAACACTTCTCGAAGATGTTATTCGTGTTCAGCGGGTTATCAGTATATCGTCTATGTAGCAATATACGAAGTCCATGCCACGAAAAATATTGTCCATAAAACGCTTGAGTCATTTTCTTTAACCCGAAAGGCATGTACTGGAATTCTATGAGTCCAAAAGGGGTGCATACGGCCGTCTTCTGGATGTCTTCTTCCGCCATGGAAATTTGGTAGTACGCCTTTACCAAATCAAGCGTTGAGAAGACTTTTCCTCAATGTAGCTGTTCGGTGAAGTCGTGAATGTGAGCAATCGGATAGCGATCTGGTATCGTAATCGAGTTCAGTTTACAATAATCGCCGCATGCCCTCCAGTCACCGTGTTTTTTGGTGACCATGTGGAGTGGGCTGGACCAAGGACTCTTGGAGGGACGACATATGCCTTGCTCGATCAGAAAGTTTATTTCCTTTTTCGCAGTGGAAAGTTTATCTCCAGATAAGCGTCATGGTCGTTCAGAAACGGGTGTCCCATATGTTTTGATGTGGTGTTGTACATCATGCTGATTCGTATACTTCGATGACGGTTTGGTGACTTCCGCAAACTCTTGCAGAAGCTCTCGAAATTTAGAAATACCCTGCACAGTGGAAACGGATGTTTGATTCGCCTGTGCTAGGCACGCGGTTGTTGACAGTCCTGTGATTGAGTCAATAAGGCATCTGTTTTTGAGATCAATAAGAAGCTGGAATTCGGCTAAAAAGTCTGCTCCAATTATAGGTGTATGCACGTCTGCAATAATGAATGGCCAGGTGAAATTGCGTCTGAGATCCAAATCCAATTTAGTTATATATCTACCATAGGTGTGAGTGATGGTTTGGTTTGCTGGTTATAGCGTCAGATCGGCTTGGGTGGTTTTCTGTTTAACCAGCGTGCGAGGTACAACTGAATCCACAGATCCAGAATCGATGAGGTATTTGATGTTGGAGGTACGATCGGTGACGTGCAAACGCTGCTCGCGTGGAACAGCTGACTGAACTGATGGATCGCTGCTCCTGTCCTGGCTGCCGCTGACAAGCGCGTCGGGCGGCAGCTCCTCTAGTTTGCGTTGTCACCAAAGCGCTTGTGGTACAAACAAAGATTTTCCTGTGCTCCTGAAGTCTGTTGACCGGAATGTCCGCTGGTCTGGCTCCGCGAGATGAACTGCGTGATCGATTGCGTGATTGGATGCGCTTGACATCCTTTTTCAATGCCGAGACATCTTGCATGAGCGAACGAAAGTTGTCGGAAAGTTCTTTCAAAGGATCTGCAGGGGAAACTGCGCAGATAGCCGGATTGACAGGAGGAGGCGTTCGTGTTAACGGCTTCGAGCATTTTGTATACGATCTTCGCAAGCTTGTCCAAGTCCGTCTCCTCCCATACGGTGAGCAGCAGACGGATGGAGGCTGGCATCTCAGCGAGTAATAGGATGTGAATGATGCTTTCGCTGCCAGGATCCGGGGCCAAGCGTCGCATATTTGCCAAGATTTCTGAAGGCTTTAAACCAGTGGCACCTCCTCCTTGTAGTAGTCGTCGCAGTTTTGATTCGGGCGACTCAGCGAACTTCTGCAGCAAGCGAGATTTGATTGCTGCGTACTTGTTATCTGCCGGTGGACAATTGACCAAATCCTCCACAGCCAAAACCACATCTTCTTCCAAATGCAGTGTCACTAAGTCGAACTTGGCAGTGTCGTCGACAATGTGATGCAAACAGAATGATCGCTCTACTTAAGCAAACCACAGGTGCGGGTTGCTGTGTGTGAATTTTGGCAAATGCACGGTAACACGTGTGTGCGTGCGCGGCGACTCATCTCTGTCTGCAGAAACGTTTGTCCGAAGTGCCTCGAGTTGTTATTGTAGTTCTCGAATTTGAGCGGAGAAATCTGGGTCCGGGTCCGGCATGGCGATGGACACATTCTCTTGATCGCTTTCGTCGTTGAAATTTAGGCGTCTTCTTTGTAAATTTCATTGACTTGAGTCAACGTATGTGTGTGAGTGTGCATGCACTTGAATTTCACAATAGTACGAAAAATTGTTTTCAGTGAATGTTTTTGATTTTCGCACAATTTGCAATAGTCGGGGTCACCACTAAGGCGATGTGAGTTTCGCCATTAACTTTATTTGAGCTTATATTAAATTACAATGCTAGATTATAAAGGGCACACACAATGCGAAAACCGCGCGTAATACAAGTTAGTATCCAAAGACGCTTTTTCATAAAGTGTTGCCGTATCGCTTATCTTAGTGTTAATGTAGAGTTGCCAGATGTAGGTGACGCTGCCGATATATCGGTGCTGCCACATGTTGTATGATTTAAATATAAAGTTCAATTATTTTTGGGACATACCGTGTATGGCTCAATCGCCTGGGCTTTTTGTGGAGTCTGCTACGGCTCCTTCTGCCTGCTTATCACATTTCTACATGGTTCGTTATTGTCACTAGTCAATGTGTATAAATTTGAGAAGCAGGAAGAGGCTAAGATTATAGAGCTTCACTAAAAAAAAATATGATCTGAATGTACCATGATGCCTTTATATTTGTTTTGGGTCTCTAAATTCGAATTCGATATCACGCCTGGATTCTGACTTATCCTTACAAAACAGGATATCATAGGATTCACAATATCTTTTCTCTTTCAATATCTTTTCTCTTTCGTACGCTTTATTTTCTTGCTTCGCGAATCTTTCATAATAATAAAGCAATCGGTGTTTTTATTTTGTATAGCAATACTAACAAATTCATAAAACCTGTTGATAAACAGAAATTCGTTCATTTCGCTTCGTGAGTTCACTCTTTTCATTTGAGTTTTTCGTTTCGCATTTTGTTCACATTCGTTTACAATTCTATTTTTAGAAGATAACTTCTGCTCAGGCAATTACATATACATACATACACGTATGTTGTTGGATATGCAATAACGTTGCATACCCAAAATGTGCGTGCTACAGTGGTCCATCAGTGGTCATTCAAACAGAAAACTCTGCACAAAATATTCTGTCACATATTACTTACTTGATGTCAGCGATGTGACTTAACTGAAATCGTTTACTCGAAAACCTTCAGTGTTATTGGTCCGATCGGATTGTAATTTAATTTAATACTTCGCTTAATAATCGTGTGGGCTGGGCTATGAACATTGAAATAAACTTCATATGTCTATGATATAAAGAAACCTGCACGACAAAATTGTTGTCTTTGGTCTTAAAAAAATTAGATATATTCTTTATGGGGTCTACCACGCGTCATTATGCCTGCAATCGCAACAATTTTTCGTCTGCGGCACGCTTTTCTCACCACATACGTGGTCACACACACTTCCACTGTGTACTTAAATGCGTCGCAACTGTTTATTTTTATTTTGTTAATTGACTATATATTGTATCACTCAAATTTAAGATTAAGTCCAATGTTAGTTGTCAGCACACACTCATAATTTCAAGGAACAAATTTTGTTTTATACGCGTCGATATACCGAACAGTGCAGCAAAACAGTGAATATTTCATTTTCTTTCGCGTATAACTCCTTAAATACTTAAATCGTCCTCCGACATCGCATTATGGTTAAGGAGGCTCAAATACCCCCATTTGCAAAATAAAAAAAAAAATTAAAAGTCGATTTTTTGGAAAAGCCCGTTTTCTAGACATTTGGCTAAATAATTATTTATTTGTTAACATTCGCGTCATTTTGTAAAGTTCCGTTGAATTTCACCAAGGAAAGGAAATTAATAATTGCATGGCTCCTGAGCAAAGAGATTCAATTCGACAAGAATTCCCGTCAATTGGTAAAATTTGCTAAGGCTTCAATTGCGGTTCGTTGGACTACACTGTCTACTACTACCAAAAATAGTAGTGGAAGCACGCCCAAGAAAATTACTATTTATATCTCTGCGCGGAATAATGTCGTTACAAAACAACATAGTTCCGCGCGGAGATATGTCGTTTTTAGTTTGGCGGAGATGTATCGTTTTGAAAGCAACATTACTTCGCCAATAAGAAAACTAAGGAAATATCTGGATTCAAAAACGACGTCTCCGCCAACATATTAGACAAATATATTTATGTGAATATGTATGTTTGAATGTATGTATATTTTTAGAACACGTGATGAAGAAAACGCTTAGTTTTTCGTACAATGGTTTTTTTGTTTAATTATAAATAAATACATTTTTAATAGCAGAGGGCATTTAGGTTTATCTTCATTTACCTTCAACAAACAATGTTCAACAATTTGATCCCAACTAGTGCGACATATGTTCACGTAGTTACATGGGCGCCACAAAACCGATTTAGGGCTTACTAAACACACTATGCATGGATTTTGTTGAACGAATGATGAATTCGACAACTGACTTAAATTAGATGAATTGGAGGAAAGAGACGATGAAGAGGACTTAAGTTCGGACGACATTTCGGACAAATTTGTTTGCGTATCCACGCTATCTATAAGGTCTTGTTTAGAGAACTTTTCGTTCAAAGAAACGGTGCGTGTCAAAAACCCTTGGATGTCTATTTCTCCTCTGTCAAAGATTTGCATGGCATCCATAATTTTTTGAGCGCGGTCCTTCAAAAAAATTAGTGTTATAACATTGAATTTCAATAGATTTCATCAAATACTTACACGTATTTGCTTTGGTTGTGACTGATTGCAAATTCCACCGTTTTAAAAAAGTAGAGCAACTCTTCTCCTACTCCGCATCAATGATGCATTCAACAAATTTGAAAAAGTGACCTTTTGCTCGAATTTTGTTGCCAAAATTCGAATTAAAGGCTTCAACGGAGCCTGTGGTTTTCGTCGAACGTTAAAAAACAGATATGCTCTTGGGTCCTTTCTGTATACAAAAAAGATTAGAAGATAACACAGCCCCACTAAAAATTTTTTTTGTCATGATCTGGACATGCGGCATATGCAATTATATGTATTTTGGGTTACTGAATCCGATTTTGAAGTCAAAATATTTCCAGGACGTATACTTTTTGTCATAACCTAAAATTTTTTTCAAAAATTTTTCAAAAACTGGGTTTTTTTGTTTGAAAAATAAGCTTATTAATGTACTTAATGTAGATTTTTAAAATAAAAAATATTTCTATTCATGTCATTCTCTTTTAAAGTGAACGGACGCGTTTTTTTCTTGCTCTCCGAAGCTTAGTTAAATTATAAAGCAATCGGTGCTTAATAACTCTAAAAAAATACTAATATTATCACTTAACCTGCTGATATACAGAAATCCGTTTACTACGCGAGTGCACTCTTTTAATTTGCTAAACTAATCTTGTTTGCAAAAGAGTCTTTTCGCTTTCTTCTTTAAATTTCATTTGTTTACGTTTCTATTTTTAGAAACGTTGTTATTGCTTCTGCAAAACATTTTCTTTTACTTCGACTTTCGTGAGCGAATTCGACTCTCTCGGGCTCTCACTAACTCTTTTTTTTATCTTTGTTGTTGTGCACTGCAGCACAAACTCTCTTATCGCGCTCTTCTTATCACAGTTTCTGTGTGTGCCTATCTTTCCTCTCTCTCTATTTTTGTTGTGTGCATTTTTGACAGTGGTCACCCATAATAATGGAAGGAGGAATTATTTGCTTCAAGAAAACCTGCCAAAAGCAGATTACATCTGCTCAGGCAAGTATTTGTTGTTGGATCTGCAACAACGTTGCTCATGCAAAATGTGCGGGCTTCAGTGGCCCAACGGCCGATGCTGTAGCCAAGCGAAACGGGCTGCACTATTGTTGTGATGCGTGTCGTGAGGTTGAGAACGATTTTGTATCGTTCATTCGCCAAACTAGGACGGGATTTAGGGAACTGTTTGGTAGTTTTCGCAAACTTGCCGATCAGTTCTCCGCGCTGGACACTTCATTAAATAGCCTTAGGCTACTAAATGAGTCTCCCAAGCGCAAAAAATCAGCTCAAAAGGAGCAGCCGTCAACTAGTGCCTATCAGCCTCAGAACGTTGACCAACTTAGCACACCAGTGACGTTGCCGCTGCTATCATTTACTACACCTGTAGTTACGAGATCAGCAGCACAGAAAAATGTCTCTGTTGAGCCCGTGGAGCTCATTTCCCCTTTGCCCAATACTTCATCTGCGGTTTCTATTCCTATGAAACCGCAAATACTAATTACCCAACCGATAGTCCCTCAGGCAAGCTCGCCTTTGGGATTATCGGCACAACCTGCTCCCACTGGTCCTATATCTGTGGGACCCAAGCCTGTCACCGGAATTCCACCGAAGAGGCACATATTTGTCTCGAAGCTAGCCCCTGATCTCACATCTTCAGATGTTATGGCTTATATCCAAGCCAAATCTCAAGCCCAAGATTTAAAGGTTGAACAATTTAAATTTTCATATGAAAGGGATATATCATCCTTTAAAATTGGTGTCTCTAACGATTTATTTAACCAAATATGCTCAGCTAACTTCTGGCCCGATCATATTGTGGTTAAAGAATTCGAAGCAAAGAAAAAGAAGAATCGTCAACCGATTAGACTACCTTTGCCAAACCAGGCCACCACTTCCAAAAATGCGACTTCAAAAAACTAATAAAATTTTTAACATTAACCTACCAAAACGTAAGGGGCCTGCGTAGAAAGCTACCTATGTTATTCTTAAATAGCCTTTCGTTTGAATCCCATGTGCTTGTGTTCACTGAGACTTGGTTAAAACCTGAGATTTTATGCTCTGAAATTTTTCCAAGCAAGTTCACAACTTATAGGTTTGATCGTCAGATCGGCGGGGCGGCGGTGTTCTTATTGCGGTAAATTCTGATATCGCGTCAGAACATGTACACCCGGAGATTCAATATGATATTGAATTCATTTGTGTAAAATTACCCCCTCCCGGCTTCCAGGTTTATATAACCTGCTCGTACATCCCACCTTCGTCGGATATTCTTATCTACACTCAACATTTGCTTGCAATAAAGTATGTCTTCAATTTGTTATCTAACAAAGACCACCTCATAGTCCTTGGCGACTTTAACATACCTGAGTGTAGTTGGACACCAAGTGATGAGGCAAATTTCCTGATGCCCTCACAACAACACGATCTTATTGACGGCCTGCATGACATTTCTCTGCTGCAGGTCAACCACCTACAAAATTCTCTAAATAAAACACTCGATTTATGCTTTGTCTCCGATCAGAGTATGGTAACTCTGACTAGAGTCCACCCACTTACCCAACCAGAAGATCCCTATCATCCAACGTTCGAGGTTGTTTTTGAAACTGGTTTGAACGTATTGGATAAAAAAGTTATGTCGTGTAAGAGAGCGCGTTGTTTTCGTAAAGCCGATTTTGATTAAATTAATTATTTAATTTCAAATTATGACTGGTCTAATTTTTACAAATGTAACAATATGGATATGGCTCTTAATTTCTTTTATAAAACATTAAATAACTTTTTTGACATTTGTGTGCCTTTTTCTTATCCGAGGCATTCGAGTAAACCCCCATGGTTTACTAAAGAACTATCCAGTCTTAAAAATCTAAAGTCTAGACTCTTTAAAAAATATACTAGATGTCCTTCCTCGTCTATTTTTTCAAGATATGTTATTGCTCGGTCAAATTTTGTTGCTCTCAACGCTACATGCTATAAAAATTATTTGACTCGTTGCGGGATTCAGTTCCGGCAGAATCCCAGACAGTTCTATAATTTTGTTAACATGAAGCGTAAGTCATCTGCCTATCCATCTAAGCTATCGTTTGATGGTGCAAATGCAAATACTGACCAGGACATGGCTGATCTGTTTGCTAAGTTCTTTCAAACGACCTATTCAATTTCAACACGCGATGTAAATTCTTATCCTTTCACCATTCCCAGTTCAACTGGCATTTTCGCCCCATAATTAAACGAAAGCTCGATTTTCAGGGCTTTATGTTTGATAAAACCAGTTTTCTCACCTGGTCCTGACGGAATTCCTAGTTGCGTACTTCGATACTGTGCCGATCCTCTAACTAAGCTATTGCTCAAACTTTTCTCGCTGTCCCTGAAAACTTCCACCTTTCCTTCCATATGGAAGGAATCTTTCATTTTACCGCTTCACAAGAAGGGCAGCAAGTCTGATGCTTTAAACTATAGAGGTATCTCAAAATTGTCGGCTATTCCTAAACTCTTCGAGAATGTCATAACTCCTCACTTGCAGCATTTCTGTAGATCCGTCATTTCTCCTTGTCAGCACGGATTTATAAAACGTCGTTCCTCCTCGACAAATTTACTTGAGCTTACATCCTTTATAATAAAGGGCTTTCAGAAAAATTTTCAAACTGACGTCATTTATACTGATTTCAGTAAAGCATTTGACTCAGTAAATCACTCCCTTCTTGCACACAAACTAAACATTATTGGTTTCTCACCAAATCTTTTAAGCTGGCTTATAAGTTATTTGGCCAACAGAAGACAAAGAGTCTTCTTTAAAAATGCTCTTTCTGACCCTATTCAAGTTACTTCTGGTGTTCTTCAGGGAAACCATTTAGGTCCCCTTCTTCTTACGCTTTTCATCAATAACCTTCCTTCGGCCACACATAATTCGCGTACTCTTATGTATGCAGATGATGTAAAGCTTTGTTTTCAATTTAAAGACGCCTCCTGTCATTCATCCCTTCAAGCCGACCTCAATAGTTTTAACAGTTGGTGTGGTGCAAACCTATTAAATCTGAACAGCTCAAAATGCAAGTTGACATTCTCTCGTGCCAGTCCTAAGTACGAATCTTACACTTTATGTGGTTGTCCTCTGGAAAGAATCACCTCTGTGGACGACCTTGGAGTACGCCTGGACGCTAAACTCAAGTTCTCTGAGCACATTTCTTCCAAAGTTAATAAGGCTATGAGTGTTCTCGGATTTATTAAGAGGTGGGCTAAGGAATTTAACGATCCTTATATAACTAAGTCCCTTTATACCTCACTTGTGCGTCCTATTCTCGAGTATGGATCATGTGTTTGGTGTCCTCAATTTTCAACCTACAAGGACCGCATTGAATCCGTTCAAAAGAACTTTTTGATTTTCGCATTGCGTGGACTTAATTGGGATTCAAACTTAAGACTACCTTCCTATACTAACAGACTTCTTCTACTAAATCTACCTTCCTTAGCCAATCGGCGTACTATGCTTGGTGTGGTTTTTATCAATAACCTTATTAAAGGCGACATTGACAGTGATGACTTGGTTAGCCGGTTACACTTCTCTGTCCCTTGCCGTCTAACAAGAAATTATATTCCACTAACTCTTCCTAGTTGTAGGTCGAACTATGCCCTGCACGAACCGTTCAGGGTATTATGTTCGGACTACAATAAATACTACTTTATTATATCTAACAGCCAATCGACTAATAATCTTAAACTTTCACTACTTTCCCACCTGGCTAGAAGTAAGCGATCTCGCGTCCTTCCTATTCGTTTACTGCGCTCCTCGGGCGTTACGAGCGCTTTAATCCATTAACACTCTTCTTTTGATCTGATTGGGTTTTCTGGGTTTCCCCATTCCTTTGCAACAAATGTTGGATCAACTAAAATTATCCTTTTACTCCCAGATTAAATTAAATTAAACAAAAAAAAAAATATATTTTTAAATATTATACTTACATTCAACTTAAATTGTACTTATATTTTTAATTTAAATTTACATTTGTAATTTTACTATATTTTAGTCTTTGAGTTGACTGCTCTTAGTTGACGTTAAATAAATAAATAAATAAATAAATACCACTTTAAATACTGTTTCAACGTATTTTGCAGTAGGTCTTTTGCAATGTGTCATTGTTTCTCCTGTAATTGTTTTTCAAATCATTTAGATTTTAGGTTAGTCCATGAATGATCATTTAAAATATTTTAGCTGAATCCAGAACATTTGTACTGAAAACGTTGACTTGAATAACTTCTGTGTTATTGGATTGTAATTGGAGGATATGTTCATATTGCATTCAGCTTTATACATACCAAAGCAGAACTTTATAAGTTCAATACTTCGCTTAATAATCGTAAATTACCGATTTGCGGGGGCGGTGGGCGTGGCATCAAACATTTGACATAAACTTCATCTGCCCCGGATATATAGGAACCTTCATACCAAATTTGGCGTCTCTAGCTTTTTTAATAGCTGAGATCTGTTGTCTCAAACAAACAGACGGACAACAATCGACTCGGCTAGTGAGCCTGACCAAGAATATATATACTTTATGGGGTCTGCCACACCTCCTTATGCCTGTTACATACATTTTGCACAAAGTTAAGGGTATAAAAAGAAGCAGTTGACGCTGGTGTGTGCATGTAACAAATTTTGGCACTCGCCAAAAATTCACATATCTCTCTCTCGTTCTAACGTATGCTATCGACTCTTGTTTTTTCGTTTTTTTTAATTTTTGTTTTTATTTTATTAAACAATTTTATTTCAATATATATATTTTTTATGGTATATAAAAATAAAATCCATGGCCTCTTAAAGTCACCGCGTGACTTTAGCCTTTCCTACTAGTTAATAATGTCGTATGTCTCTGCGCGGAGATATGTCGCCATGCCAAAGGAGAATTGTGCACTAAAGGCTATTAAATAAAGTTTTTTTAGCAAACTTGATTTAAAAAGCGGCTTTCACTAAATCAAAGTAGCTGAAGATTCGTTAAATATACCTCTTTTGTAACACCAAACGGTCAATACGAATATCTTGAAATGCTTTTTTGACTTTAAAACGCACCCGCAGTTTTTCAGTGCTTTATTAATTTCGTTTTAGAACCAATTCTCAAAGATGTCAATGTTGCCATTTATATGGACGATATTGCTATTGGCAAAAACACTTTTGAGCAACATATTCTTCTATTAGTAAGGGTCTTGAAAAGATTATCCGAATTCCGCATAGAACTAAAACTGTCAAAATGTAAATTCTGTTTTTCGCAAATAGACTTCACAGGATTCACTGTAAGCAGGATGGAATAAAACCAAACAATTGTAATATGTTAGCAATAAATATCATAGCTATTCCAAAATGTGCTAGTGATGTAGAAATGTTTTCAGATATTTATACCCTTGCAGAGGGTATATTAATTTTAGCCAGAAGTTTGCAACGCACCTTAGGAGACATCTCCGACCCTATAAAGTATATATATTCTGAATCAGCATCACCAGAGGAGTCGAAAAATGGATGTCCGTCTGTCCGTCCGTCCGTCCGTCCGTCCGTCTGTTGCAACGCAAACTAGTCTCTCAGTTTTTGAGCAATCTTCATGAAACTTGGCACACAAGCTTCTTATTGCTGTACGCTGTAAATAAGTCGGAACGAGCCAGATCGGACCGATATATCGTATAGCTGTCATAGAATCTATCGGCCGATTTTTGTTGTTTTTCAAGATATTGCAACAAGATTTTGCAAATCTTACTTTTATTACGTTCTTAATGTGCTGTCAAAATTGTATCAAAATCGGACCACTATAACATAGCTGCCATAGGAACAATCGGCTGAAATCAGGGTTTTTGTATGCAAACAGAAACCTACAGCAATCCAAATGTATTTTATATTTAGTATTACTGCAAGGGTATAAAACCTTCGGCAAGCCGAAGGTAGCCTTGCTTTCTTGTTTTTTTTAAGACGTTTCATTCCCTCTTTTTCTAGTGTCGCAAAACTTCTTCGACAATTGACAAAGCCGAATGAAGAATTTTTTTTACCGAAGAATGTCTACAAGCATTCAAAATTTTGTGTGATACACTTACTTTAAAGCTTATATTAGTTATATATAAAGTTCAGGAGAGGTAACTGAGGTCCACTGTGATGCGAGTTAAATATATATTTTGCTCAAAAAGCAAGAAGAACGTAAATTTCACCCGATTGCATATTTTTCACAAACTACAACGCAAGAGAAGGGAAGGTGTCATGGTTTTGAATTAGAAACATTAGCAATAATTAACGCATTTAGAAAATGTAGTATCTACTTGGACGGAATAAAAAATTTAAAACTAATCGTTAAAGCTGTAATCGAGCGCGCCCGAGAGTAAGATACCCTGCACCATATTCCCAAACTGTCCAGACTGTAGCAGCCTAAGAGACTTTGATTGTCGCAAGCCTAGTGTGCGTGCCCAGTCCAATCCGCGGATCTTCGCCCCATGTGTTCTTAGGTACTTCCTGTTAGTGTTTCTACCCATGCTGTAGTGTACATCCCTGGTCTGGTGTTAATATATGGATATTTGTGTTGGTTAAGTCTCTAGTGACTAGCTTAGCCCTCTATCGACCAACTACCGAACAATTAATATCGTTTAAAGAAAAAGTTGAGCTTGACCATAAATAAGCCCTTGGTCCATCAGCTTTTTCTCGTCTGACGCCAAGCGATCGTGACCTGCCTCTACACATTTCAAAGTGAGAAATTTTATATTCTTAACTTTTTGAAAAGCCTTTTTTTTGAATAGCCTTACGGAGCACCCTAGCGGCATTTTGATTATATTTTTAACGCTGCCACGGCTCAAGACAGCACGTGCATGAGTCGGGCTAGGCGCCCTGCGACATCAATCGGATAAATTTTGTTATACTCAGTTATATATATTTTGTGTACGGTGACGCTGCACGAGGTGTACACACAAGCGTACATTGTTGGCCGGCTGAAATGCCACTCATCTTTAATTCATCATCTTTAACGACATCGACACCTTTGGGGCGTGGAATAGTGATAGTGAATAGTGACAATTAAGTTTTTAAAAATATAAACACACGACACACACATCAAATTATGTAAATATCAGTCACGCACCCACACATTTGCAACACATACATGATAATACACACAGTGATCTCAGCTTAAAACTATATAAAATCAGTGTAAATTCACAACACACACACACCTCACACTCACGCTAAACCAAAAAAAAAAAAAAAAAAAAAAAAAAAAAAATTTATTTAATTCATTCATACATACTTATTGAATACTTAAAAGAAAAAAAGGAAAAAGAAAAAGAAATTAAAAGTAATAGGAGTGCTTAAAAATTAAAAATAAAATTTAATATGAGTACTAAAAGGAATTAAATTTGGTTTTTAATTTCTAAGCATTCACATTACATATGGATACTTAAAAGATCCTAAGATTCATTTTGAAAATCGGTTGAATAAGTTGTTTTTCTTCTTCATTGTTATAAATTTGCTCAAACACCTTCGTAGTCATTTCGATCAAGGCAGTGTGCTTAACTGATCATGATCAAAAAGAAATAAAAATATAAAAAATAATATATATAAGCTCCTTCACAGTGAATTGTTAATTATGTGTGTGCGATAAATATTATTATTTTGTAAAAAGCAGCAACAAACACCGTATATCAACTTGGTACCAAGGATCTTGTCGGGGTAAGTAAAAGAAAATTTGATTGCACACGATATGATTTGCTAAATTAACTAATCAATTCACTGGACCAAACTTTAATGACTTAAATCTATTAAAAAAGAAAAAAAAGAGAATGCTTAAATCGTAAAACTAAAAGAAAAGAAAAAAAAACAATGAAGTGAAAATGCCATATTATAAATTTATTACCCTATTTTTGAAACTTTATATTTAAAAAATGAGAAAAAGAAACTTTGAAAATTAAAGAAATCTGATCTGAATTTGAAAGAAAGAAAAATAATTTGTTGCAACACTATTGCACTACCCCCGCGTAGCATCATGCTACAACAATCAACTCTATTTAGCATACTTGTAAATAAATGAATTATTTTATATTTATATTATTATAACTAAATTCAAAAATATGTTTCTTTGGATGAAAATGGGCTGAGCTTGCATATCAGCCGATTTGTTTAGGGATTTCCTATAAACTTCGCCGAAAGGAAATCATGGTAGGGCGGGTAAAGAAGGCGGGCTGCGCACACACCTATAGCAGCCTCTTCATCACTTAAATGACGTCAGTAAATTTATGACTTGTATTATCGATCTGAAAAAGGCAATGGGACTAAATTTGTTTTTGTACAGCTACCAATTGTTCTCTATATATATATTAACACCTTTTCTAGTCATCGAACCACACCAACCGAATGATAACTAGCCGCATCCAGGGTCCCCTCTGACTAGAGAAAGAGACACTAGGAGTTACATAGCAGATGTATGTATGCAGATTGTACATATGTATATTATATACGTATGTATAACACTCATGTAAACATACTGACTGTTTGTTTGTATTTAAACATTAAATACAGCCATTATTTAAATTTACAATTCTAAATTAAATTTATGCAACTTGTTTAGCAACAGCAAACAGCATTATTTTAGATACATTTTATTACAATAAAATGGCGCCCAACGTGGGGCGACTACGCGGGTATAATTATTTTTCATGGAAAAAAATAGCGCTCCCACCAACGTGGGCCGCTATGCGTGTTAAAACAAAACATCTTTAATTGCGCATGCAATTATATTTTAAAAATAGCGCCTCAACAGAAGGTTTAGAGATGCGATCTTCGGAATAATTCCATCAGTGGCGAAACGGCTTAATCTAAGCCTAAAAATACTCTGAGTGACAGCGATATATGCAAGCTTCAGTCTGTGACTTTCACACGAGTTGTGAGGGTCTCTGATTGGAATATGGCTGTAGACGAAATGAGCTTTCGGTCATCCATCAGAAGTCTTTCAATTCGTGAGTGAATTTTACGAATCATAAAGCATGTTCAATTCTTTTGTGTGATAAACTTGGATCTCGCTACAAAAAGACTCAAAGGAAGAGTCAGTCAATATTTAAAGATTCGCGTTTGTCTCATAAGTAACAACACCTAGGATCTATATTGTTGTTGCTATATTAATCCCTTATAGCCGAGATTGGAGAATCCATAGCAGGCAGCCGATGTTTTAATTTAAGGAAGCTGAGTGGAAAATGAGTTTTGGAAAAAAAAAAACAAGAAAGCAAGGCTACCTACCAATCACTTATACAGAAAAAAAACTAAAGACAAACTGGTCCGTATATATAGTTAGGCCCATGAGTAGTCCAAAGAAACTAAATAACTTATGAAATCTTAAGAAATTTAAACAAATTAATAACTAAATCAATCATAACATAAATCAAAAAATTACAGATATAAATAAACCTTTATTACTTTTATTAATACATGTGTTGAATGTGTCACTGATCTCTTGCGTGACCCGATTTGATTTTCTTTTGTAACTTATGTTTCAACCAAACATGCCACTTGCACACAGACCTAAAACCGATTTATTTGTGCAAGAACCACAGGAACCAATAGTCACCTGTCTTCTATGCGATGAACACTTGACAGGATCCTCAGATGCTGTAACAACTGAATGTTGTCATGTGTTTCATCGGGATTGCTTACACAATCATCTTAGCGATACCCCGAAGTGTCCTATTTGTAAATCCACGGGAAGTATACATTTGGGGAGGCACAACACGTTCTCAAAATAATGTACAAAATTCTCAAGTTACAGATACACAATCAAAGCCCCAAGTAGAAATCGATTAAGATAGAATTTGCGAAAGAATGGAAAGGATCATTCAAGCGGAATTATCTAATGTGCATCCTCAAACTAATGTAACACCACTCAGGGTTTCGAACAATGCTGTTCAGTCCCGCTCGCCTCAAGCAAACTCATTCTTGCAAAGCGAAACGCGCTCTATTACGACGCTGAGTCCTGAAAGGGTAACTCAACTTATCCAAGGGTTGGGCGTGAAATTTGATGGAGAACTTACGGGTCCATCAGTTCAAGAGTTTCTATATGGAATTAGCGCTCTCACGGAGGATTGTCTTAGCGGAGATTTTTCGATGCTGTGCAAAAATTAGCACGTCCTTCTCACTGGAAAGGCCAGAGAATGATACTGGCGCTTTCGTAAAGAAAGTAGGGTGATCACTTGGGATGAATTTTGCGTGTCCTTGAAAAGCCAATATCAGGATTTTAAATATGATGACATCCTCATGAAGGAAATCCGTGCGCGTAAACAGCGAGAAGGAGAATCCTTTGAACTGTATTACGAATCAATTATGAAAATTGCTTCTCGTCTCGCAGAACCGTTTGATGAATATCGATTAACACAGCGATTGCTGCGTAACTTATTGCCAGATGTTCGGCTTTACTTCAGTCGCTCATCTCAGACAGTTGATTTATAAACGAGAAAACCTTTTAGGAGACGTTGAATTTCGTAGATTTGCTAAAAACGCAAATGGTCCTAAAGTTCTTAGAAGAGCTGTAGCGGCATTAGAAGCCGAAGAAGAGTTGTCTCATTCTGATTTAGAAGAGAATGCATCTGTGGAAGCAGTACAGTTAGCAAGAAAACCTTTGACATGTTGGAATTGCAACACACCTGGTCACACATGGGATATGTGTTTAGCAGAGCGCTGCATATTTTGTTATGGGTGCGGAGCCAAGGACCTTTATAAGCCCCAGTGTCCGACATGCATTAAAAGGGCGGAAAACCCGAAAGTGGGTCCAGTTGCTGACAGCCGACGAAGGGTCCGTTAATAAAGCCCGCTGTCATAGGGAAATCTGTCGAGGCAGATTGCCCCAGCGTTTGTCTGCTCCTTCAGAAAAGACACTCGCGCAAAACTTACCAGACTTACAACCTCTGAGCCCGTTTCATCCTTATCATGAGCGGCTAGCTCATTATGAGAGGGTTGGTTCCCGGATTTTCGGAGATATATCCTTTATTTGTCGCAAAGTCAAACGCAGCACTTTGCGTATGCGTAACTTCTGGTCTATAGTCAAAAAGTGACGACAACGGCTGAATGCAGCTATAGTCAACGACCAGGCTGATGGTCGCCTGTATGCTGCTGTTTCATTCTTAGACCTGACGGAAATAGGACTTCTTGACACTGGTGCTAACATCAGCTGTATCGGAGCTGATTTGACTGGGAAGAGTTGGACAGACCGTTCACACTTCAAACCAATTGTTTCGCATGTTAAAACCGCAGACGGGAAAAGCCACTCAGTTACAGGCGTTCTCTGCGTTGATGTGAACTACAACGGCATTTTTAAAAAGATAAATTTTTATGTCATTCCATCCATTAGTAAACGTGATATTTTAGGCATAAACTTCTGGAGAATTTTCAACCTTGCTCCCGGAGTTATTTCTGCGATTGGTCCCCCGAGCTTATTAAGCGAGTTTAATAAGGAAGAGGAGAAGCAATACTCTTTGACTGAATCTCAAAAAGCTCGTCTTGCTGCAGTCATCAATTTTTCATCAATTTGTTTCCAAATTATGCTGAGCAAGGGCTGGGAAAAACGTCACTTTTGAGTCATGACATTGATGTCGGCACTTAAAAGCCCATCAAACAGCGTTTTTATCCAGTTTCACCTGGAGTTGAGAAGCTCATGTATCAAGAGATCGATAGAATGCTGGAAGATGGTGTCATTAAACCGTCACAGAGCCCATGGAGCTCTCCAATGCGATTAGTCATAAAACCTGGGAAGGTGCGACTGTGTCTTGATGCACGTCGTATAAATGACTGCACCCGAAAAGACGCATATCCTTTGCCAAACATAGACGGCATATTTTCGAGGTTACCTAAGGCTAACATTATCACCAAGTTAGACCTTAAGGATGCTTTTTGGCAGATACCTCTCACAGAGAAAGCCAAAGCAGCATTTACTATCCCTGGTAGGCCGTTGTACCAATTTACCGTTATGCCTTTCGGTTTGTACAACGCGCCTCAAACGATGTGTCGATTAGTGGATCAATTGATTCCACCGGATCCCAAGACGTGCGTTTTCGGATATTTAGACGATATTTGCATAGTATCGGAAGACTTCGATACCCATTTATCAGTTCTGAATCGTTTGTCTGACGAATTTCGCCGAGCTAATTTAATGTTGAATGTTTCAAAGAGTCACTTTTGCGTAACACAGGTGGGTTACTTGGGATATTTGAAAGGTCATCGCCACAGATCCAAATAAAGTGGAAGCCATTAACTCCTGGCCACTCCCAAAGACGCTGAATCAGACTCGGAGTTTTCTAGGTCTTGTAGGGTGGTATAGGCGAGCCCGTTTCATCCTTATCATGAGCGGCTAGCTCATTATGAGAGGGTTGGTTCCCGGATTTTCGGAGATATATCCTTTATTTGTCGCAAAGTCAAACGCAGCACTTTGCGTATGTGTAACTTCTGGTCTATAGTCAAAAAGTGACGACAACGGCTGATTGCAGCCATAGTCAACGACCAGGCTGATGGTCGCCTGTATGCTGCTGTTTCATTCTTAGACCTGACGGAAATAGGACTTCTTGACACTGGTGCTAACATCAGCTGCGGATATTTAGACGATATTTGCATAGTATCGGAAGACTTCGATACCCATTTATCAGTTCTGAATCGTTTGTCTGACGAATTTCGCCGAGCTAATTTAATGTTGAATGTTTCAAAGAGTCACTTTTGCGTAACACAGGTGGGTTACTTGGGATATTTGAAAGGTCATCGCCACAGATCCAAATAAAGTGGAAGCCATTAACTCCTGGCCACTCCCTAAGACGCTGAATCAGACTCGGAGTTTTCTAGGTCTTGTAGGGTAGTATAGGCGATTTATCAAGAACATTGCTGAGTTGGTATTTCCGATAACAGAGCTTCTATCTTCAAAAAGGAAGTTTGTGTGGACGGATGCAGCTCAAGTCACTTTTACAAACTTGAGGGAAGTTATTACGTCAGCACCCGTCCTACAAAATCCTGACTTTGAAAATAAATTTTATGTTCATTGCGACGCTAGCGATTGTGGCGTGGGAGCAGTATTGGTTCAGCTGTCTGATGAAAATGAAGAGCGCCCTGTTGCCTTCATGTCAAAAAAGCTCAACTCTGCGCAACGCAACTACAGTGTCACAGAACGTGAATGCTTGGCTGCGGGGTTGGCCATCGAAAAATTTCGTTGTTATCTCGAGCTGCAGGAGTTTGAGATAATTACAGACCATGCGAGTCTCCTCTGGCTGATTCGTCAACCAAACCTCAAGGGTAGATTAGCCAGGTGGGCCATGCGCATGCAAGGTTACAAATTCAGTCTTAGTCATCGTAGAGGGAAGGATAACGTAGTACCTGATGCACTATCCCGAATATACCAAAATGAGGTAGAAGCATTCGAAGTGCTCAAGCCAGTCATCGACTTAGATTCTCCCCATTTTGAGGATCCGGAGTATCGTCAATTACGCAAAGAGGCTTTAAGCCCTAATGGCAATTATCCTGACTTGAAAGTCAAGGACCAATATTTGTACATACGTACACAACACACCGACAGCACAGCGCTTGGTGAGCAGCTTGCATGGAAACTTTGGGTTCCGCAAGCATTAACCGAGTCTGTGATCAATAGTTTGCATAACACGGTGACCAGTGCTCATGGCGGCATGACTAAAACTCTGGAGCTCATTAGGCGTAATTTCTTCTGGCCCGGAATGGTCACTCAGGTGAGGGATTACGTACGCAATTGTGACGTGTGCAAGGCCACAAAAGCTCCCAACGTCACTAAGAGACCTCCGTTGGGTAAAGCTGCCACGACGGATAGGCCTTTCGAGCGCTTATACATCGACATCCTCGGCCCGTATCCGCGCAGTAAAATGGAAACATAGGCCTTCCTATAGTCTTGGACCATTTTTCAAAGTTCCATTGGCTGTGTCCTCTGAAAAAGTTCACTACTTCACCTATACAGGAATTTCTCCAGAATCAAATCTTTTTCACTTATGGCATTCCTTCATGCATTGTTAGTGACAATGGCGTTCAATTCAAAAGCAAAGACTTTAATGCTTGGCTAACGTCCTTGGGTGTTCGTCACATGTACACGGCTGTATATTCACCGCAATCGAATGCATCCGAGCGCGTCAATCGCTCCTTGATTGCTGGTTTTTGTGCGTTTCTATCAGATAATCACAGTGAGAGAGATATCCACGCGATTAGTTGCGCGCTGAGAAATGCGCACCACAAAAGCATAGGTTGCTCACCGTATTTCGCGCTATATGGCTTTAATATGGCAACACATGGCAGCTCCTATAAACTCCACAACAAGTTTCATCTTTTGGGAGAGGCTGAAGACATTTTGTCGCGAGAAGATCAGCTTGTAGCATTAAGGAAGCAGCTAAAGACAAATGTATCTAAAGCGTTCGAAATTAACAAAAGGCAGTATAACTTGCGGTCACGCAAAGTGTCCTACCGTGTGGGGCAGAAAATCTTCCGAAGAAATTTCGCGCAAAGCAATTTCGCTAAGCAAACTAATGCTAAGTTGAATCTTCAGTGGATCAAATCCAGGATAAAAGCGAAATTGGGTTCAGCTTAATATTTATTGGATCTGCAGGGAAGAGAGCTAGGTACATATCACGCGAAAGATCTAAAGCAGTAAAAGCGTCGGTATGTCCTCTTTGAATCTTCTTCAAGTCATTTCCCTGGCTTCAAGAAAGCTTTGAAATGACTTGTGGCTGTAGTGTACATCCCTGGTCTTGTGTTAATATATCGATATTTTTGTTGGTTAAGTCTCTAGTGACTAGTTTAGCCCTCTATCGACCAACTACCGAACAATTAATATCGATTAATGAAAAAGTTGAGCTTGACCATATCTAAGCCCTTGGTCCATCAGCTTTTTCTGGTCTGACGCCAAGCCATCGTGACCTGCCTCTACACACTTCAGAGTGAGACATTTTATATTCTTAACGTTTTGGGGCCAGCATATACGGGAATTAAACAAGTATTGCTGGTTTTGGTACAGAGCACTTTTTTTTGAATAGCCCTACGGAGCACCCTAGCGGCATTTTGATTATATTTTTATACCCTTCGACCATTGAAAATGGTCAAAAAAGGGTATACTAACTTTGTGCAAAATGTATGTAACAGGCATAAGGAGGCGTGGCAGACCCCATAAAGTATATATATTCTTACTCAGGATCACTAGCCGAGTCGATTGAGACATGTCCGTCTGTCTGTCCGTCTGTCCGTCTGTTTGTTTGAGACAACAGATCTCAGCTATTAAAAAAGCTAGAGACACCAAATTTGGTATGAAGGTTCCTATATATTCGTGGCAGGTGAAGTTTATGTCAAATGTTTGATGCCATGCCCACCGCCCCCGCAAATCGGTAATTTACGATTATTAAGCAAAGTATTGAACTTATAAAGTTCTGTTTCTGCATGTATAAAGCTGAATGCAATGTGAACATATCCTTCAAATTACAATCCGATCGGACCAATAACACAGAAGTTATTCAAGTCAGCGTTTTCAGTACAAATGTTCGGTACGGGCAGCAGCCGACGCGCTGCTTTGAGCAGTTGACGCCGACGTCGACGTTGCGTCGTGTCGCTTTACTCTTTACGCGCGTCGCTGTGTGAGTGCGAGCGAGTAAGCTATATGTAGTAGAAGTATTTATGTAGAATTCTCTGTTTAAAACTATGAAAGTGGTTACACGTTTGTAACGGATTTAGAAAATTGGGAGAAGGGTATCTTACTGTCGGGCGCCCGACTGTAGCCTTACCTACTTGTTAATGCTGCCACGGCTCAAGACAGCACGTGCATGAGTCGGGCTAGGCGCCCTGCGACATCAATCGGATAAATTTTGTTATACTCAGTTATATATATTTTGTGTACGGTGACGCTGCACGAGGTGTACACACAAGCGTACATTGTTGGCCGGCTGAAATGCCACTCATCTTTAATTCATCATCTTTAACGACATCGACACCTTTGGGGCGTGGAATAGTGATAGTGAATAGTGACAATTAAGTTTTTAAAAATATAAACACACGACACACACATCAAATTATGTAAATATCAGTCACGCACCCACACATTTGCACACATACATGATAATACACACAGTGATCTCAGCTTAAAACTATATAAAATCAGTGTAAATTCACAACAAAAAATTTATTAAATTCATTCATACATCCTTATTGAATACTTAAAAGAAAAAAAGGAAAATTAAATTTAATATAAATACTTAAAACAAAACAAAAGGAAACAATTACATATAGACATTAAAAGTAATAGGAGTGCTTAAAAATTAAAAATAAAATTTAATATGAGTACTAAAAGGAATTAAATTTGGTTTTTAATTTCTAAGCATTCACATTACATATGGATACTTAAAAGATCCTAAGATTCATTTTGAAAATCGGGTGAATTAGTTGTTTTTCTTCTTCATTGTTATAAATTTGCTCAAACACCTTCGTAGTCATTTCGATCAAGGCAGTGTGCTTAACTGATCATGCAAAAAGAAATAAAAATATAAAAAAAATAATATATATGTGTGTGCGATAAATATTATTATTTTGTAAAAAGCAGCAACAAACACCGTACATCAATTTGGTACCAAGGATCTTGTCGGGGTAAGTAAAAGAAAATTTGATTGCACACGATATGATTTGCTAAATTAACTAATCAATTCACTGGCCCAAACTTTAATGACTTAAATCTATTAAAAAAGAAAAAAAAAAGAAAAGAGAATGCTTAAATCGTAAAACTTAAAGAAAAGAAAAAAAAAACAATGAAGTGAAAATGCCATATTATAAATTTATTACCCTATTTTTGAAACTTTATATTTAAAAAATGAGAAAAAGAAACTTTGAAAATTAAAGAAATCTGATCTGAATTTGAAAGAAAGAAAAATAATTTGTTGCAACACTATTGCACTACCCCCGCGTAGCATCATGCTACAACAATCAACTCTATTTAGCATACTTGTAAATAAATGAATTATTTTATATTGTTTAACTAAATTCAAAAATATGTTTCTTTGGATGAAAACAGGCTGAGCTTGCATATCAGCCGATTTGTTTAGGGATTTCCTATAAACTTCGCCGAAAGGAAATCATGGTAGGGCGGGTAAAGAAGGCGGGCTGCGCCTCGTCATCACTTGAATGACGTCAGTAAATTTATGACTTGTATTATCGATCTGAAAAAGGCAACGGGACTAAAATGTTTTTTGTACAGCTACCAATTGTTCTCTATATATATATATTAACACCTTTTCTAGTCATCGAACCACACCAACCGAATGATAACTAGCCGCATCCAGGGTCCCCTCTGACTAGAGAAAGAGACACTAGGAGTTACATAGCAGATGTATGTATGCAGATTGTACATATGTATATTAATACGTATGTATAACACTCATGTAAACATACTGACTGTTTGTTTGTATTTAAACATTAAATACAACCATTATTTAAATTTACAATTCTAAATTAAATTTATGCAACTTGTTTAGCAACAGCAAACAGCATTATTTTAGATAAATTTTATTACAATGCCGCAGAACGGCTCTGGTCCTATTATAGTACACTCTGCTCCTGCTTTTCCTAGTATGTCAGCATCCGCATTGTCCGGTAAATTTGTGTGTCCCGGTACGCATCGTTCAGTGATAATATTTCTCTTTCCTAGTTCCTCGAGTTTGGTTCTGACATCGATTACTTGTTTTGACTCAATCTTGCAATTGCTTAGAGCCTTTATAGCTGCCTGGTTATCCGACTGTATTGCGATATAAATTCTCAGGTAATTGCGGCTTAAGTTAATATCCACACATCACCCTATGGCACACACCTCAGCCTGGAATATGCTGGTGTATTGCCCAATGAATTTGCATGTTATCGAGTGTGGTCCACATCCGTTTGCTATTCCGCTATATTCTATTATGGTTTTTTTTCATCGGTAACGAGATTTGCGGTACGCTACCTGTTGCGAGTTCGATAAAAGTTGCCAAGCCTTGCTCTACCAGCTTGCTCGATTTGGCGTATACGAATGCATACCAAAATATCATTTAAAATATAGTACTTAAGTTATTATCGATAAACGTAAGCTGCTTTGCAACACTAAAATGAAGAGCGTCACTTTTCGCAATAATTCGCACGCAGCAACACATTAAAATAAACTCTATCTCCTATTTCTTATCCCTATATCTTATTACTTATTCTAGAAGAAAAAGTGTTATATTTTTGTGGAGCGAAGACGTATAATTGAAGGCAGAACATTTTTATACCCGCTACTCATAGAGTGGAAGGGTATTATGACTTTGTTCGAACCGAAAATGTATGTAACAGGCAGAAGGAGACATCTCCGACCCCATAAAGTATATATATTCTGAATCAGTTTCAACACCTGGATTTCAGCTATTATAAGAGCTAGAGTATCCAAATTTGGTCACAATATGTGTTATTACTGCAGGCTGATCAAGTTTATTTTGGATTTCAGCCACGCCCCCACCCGCCCACATACATTGAAAAAAATTTATTACAGCCGCAATATTAGCTTTACAGCAACAGTTTTATATATACGTTATAAATACCATCTTGCAGACGTTTCGTTACGTGTTTTTGTTACCACGTGTTTTTGTCTAATTAAACATGAGCTAATGGCAGAGCGGTTATAAATGTAGACTGCGTAGTCTATGTTTTTTGGAGGTTCATGGTTCAAGTCCTCACGAGGGTGTGGTGTTGAGCTAAAATTTTTAATTTTGTTTTTTTCTGTTCTATTTTTATCTTCTTTTAAAATTGATGTTAACGAAGTTTTATCTTATCTAAGGCCAGTTAAAATCTTAAGTTTTTTTTTGCATCAATGTACAACAAAAACGACATATCTGGTTGGATGTATTGAATTTCTTAATAAATATGTGAAGCATTATATAGGCGTCTCTTTTGCACATTCATCATTAAAATCCATCTAATAAGTTCTAACTGGAAGACACTGAAAGCAAATTGACAATATCCAATTAGAACAGCGTGCAACTTTCATAGTGAAAACAAATTTGAGACTGTGAGACGTGTTTTTTCGCATAGTTGTAGCGGGTATGCCACAGTCGGGCGCGCTCGACTGTAGCCTTTCCGACTTGTTTATTTTAATTAGATTGCGTTGCGAAAAAGTACTGCATATTACACACACACATACAGACAAAGGATGATGAAATAGTTACACGTTGTGGTGAAATACAATTGATAAAAAGCTTGATGGAATTTTGTGATCTTGATGGAAGCGACTTGTGAGTGCTGAAGAGGTGTCTGCATCTTCAACACCTAAGAGATGTGACGAAATGGAATCAGAAAATGACACGGAGTTCAGCGGCACACAAACGATGGTGCCCAGAGAAAAGGAAGACACCGTAACAATTCTTATCAAGCGCATGACGGAACATTTATATGTAATGTCTGCACAAAACTGTACATTGGCTACACAAATAACGAACGTTACTGATGGTATGTCTGTACGGATGAACAAAATTAAGCAGTTGGTAGCTGCAAATCCAATTGGTGCAATATGCACAGCCGATCATGGATTGGCTATCAACAATGCTGCACAGGGCTGCAACAGAATGGGTTCCGTGGAGGACGTATCTGGAACGGTCACACATGGTAGCACTGGCGTTTCTGTAATGAACAGAGACGCAACTTTACAAGCTAATGTTGAAGACACACATGTTTTTTTTTTTTTAAAGTATATATATTTTTGCTCAGAATCTCTACCCGAGTCGATCTAGCAATGTCATTCAATGTCTGTCTGTCCGTCTGTCTGTCTGTCTGTCTGTCTGTCTGTATGAGCGCCTGATTTTCAGTTATTAAGAAAGCTAGAGACTCGAAATTCGGTACAAAGCTTAATGTATATCCTAAGCTGTAAACGTCATTTTTAAATTTCGGGTACCACGCCCAACGCCCTCATAAATCAGAAATTTAATTTCATTTGCGATTATTAAGCAAAGTATTCAAGTCTTAATTTTCTGCTTTGGCAGAACTTATTCTATAAATAGCAACCCGATCGGATAATAAACATAAAAGTTACGCGAGTTAACGTTTCCTATTGATTTGAGATGTCTTGCCTGCAAGCTGCTGTCAGCCATGTGCGTTTTCGATCTTTTAATACGAAAATGGTTATGTGTGTTATGAGATGGAAATAGTTACTTAATCAAATGGCGAATAGTTGCAGCGATAGTCAAATTTGTAGAGCACCCGGCAATCAAAAAAAAGGGATGCAGGTTCAACACTCGCGAAGGCGGTTGGTTTTAGTTTTTATATTCTTTTTTTCACTATTAAGAAGTTTTTTTTTTCATCAATTATAAAATTTCAACAAATAATTTTATTAAATATAAATGAATAACACATGTCTTTCTTGTGGGCATTCAATCCAGTAATAAGGTTTATTGTTGTACAAGGCAAATATGACATTTTTGGGCAAATGGTCTGAATATGCAATTTTAACGGGCGCGAAGCGCAGCAACGGTGGTCTAGTTGTTAGAAAGACGGACTCCTTACAAACGACCAAGGTTCAATTCCCCACGGCGAAAAGAGAATTTATCCATTTTAATTTTTTATGTGTTATTGTGTTTTATATTTGTTTACATTATTATTTATAAATATACATATATTTTGAGTTATTTCCCAATTATTTACATTTATCTCATAAATAATATATATTAAGCGTTACATATTGCCTTTTAAGATGTTTGGCATGCTGTACTGGTGTGTGTATGTAATAAATTTGGCACGCGCCAAAAATTCACATATCTCTCTCTCGTTCTAACGTATACAATCGACTCTTGCTTTTTCGTTTTTTTAATTTTTGTTTTTATTATATTAAACAATTTTATTTCAATATATATATTTTTTATTGTATATAAAAATAAACTGAAAATCCATGGCCTCTTTAAGTCACCGCGTGACTGTAGCCTTTCCTACTAGTTTTTGTATGACTTTTGTTTATTTATTTCAAATCTGTCGTAGTGGACAATAATAAAATGAAATGGGGGGTTACATTGGCTTAAGAGAAGTACCAAGGGTGTACTTTAGTAGGGGTTAATTAGGTAGCTGTTGATGGGGGAGATCAAGCGGGTGTGTTCTCTGGAGTCGTCTTAGAGATTGGCTGATATCTAGGAGGTTGTTGGCCAGGTGGTTGGGGTGGTTGTCGAGTCTTCTTGCGTATCTCGCACTGTGCCGGTGGATCTCCTCTTCCACCCATGAAATACCGAGCTCAACGTGTATGGTGGAGTTCTCGTGATAAGGATAGGCGTTGGAGACTAGACGCAGGCAATTGTGTTGGAACCGCTGGATTTTGATACGGTGCGAAGCGCATGCCGTGCTCCACAGCTAGATCTCATACGTCCAGATCGGCTTGAGGATAGCCTTGTAGACAAGGAGCTTGTACTTCTCTCGCAATTTGGATTTTTTCCCAATAAAAGCTAAAAGCGCTTTTTGTTTGAGTGAGGGCCCCATGTGAGCCTTCGGTGCAGGGTTATCCCTAGCTATTTGGGGATGCTGGTAGTGGGAATAGTGTCACCATTAAGAGGGACCGGGGGGCATTTTCCTCTACTTAGCGAGAATGTTGTGTGAGAGGATTTCTCCGCGTTCACCACGATGTTCCAGCGTTTCAGCCATGGGTCCAGAGATTCCAGTTGTCTCTGGATGATGGCTGATGCTTCCTGTGGTTTTGTTGCGGTGGCAACGAACACGGTGTCGTCAGCGTAGGTGGCTATAGTGAGGTTATGGGAAGGTATGATGGGGAGGTCTGCTGTGAACAGGGTGTAAATGAGGATCCAAGGACGCTGCATTGTGGTACTCCGGCTCGTATGGGCCTAGGCGTGCTGGTTGAGGAACCGCATCGCACTTGGAACTCTCTTTGTTCAGTGTACTATTTGAGGAGGGCAGCTACACATGGTGTCACAGGTGTTTCTGCACTGAGCAGCAATCAAGGAAAGCTCTATTCTTGATACACAGAGAAAACCCCTGATACACAGGAAAGCTCTGGTGTTGATACACAAAAAAAAAAGCTATGGACTTAATGCACAGGTACGCTCTGGTCTTGATACACAGAGAAAAAGCTATGGACCTAATACACAGGGAAGCTTTGTTCTTGATAGAGGTATGGATGATATTTTGGGCATAAACGCGACTGGAAGACAAGATAGTGTTTCGGAATTGCTGAGCATAGTGGCATTGCTCGCCGATTATAATGGCACCACCAGAGGCTTGATTTGCGCAAATGATTTGAAATCTAGAAAATTTGGTATGCATAGGCTAACTGAGGGTTATGGTGCGGCAAGGTTTGATTTTGCACAAGGCAGGTAAATATAAAATAGTTCGCTCGTGCACACAGTACAATTCTGTTACGCAACCTAGTGAACTAATAGATCTGCCTGTAATTGATGGAAATGCAAAAGATTGGCCAGTATTACACTATATTCTCTGAGTCAACACTTGTCTATAGGTACTCAAATCTTAAGAATCTCTTACGGCTGCAGAATAGTCTTTAGGAGTGGCAAGAGACGAGGTCGAACCCTTGTTAATAAATCCTTTCAATGTTCGCCACATAACTGCCTATAAAATCCCATTTGGATATTGTCAACAGTCTTAAGAGTATTCCTGAAAATAATTTAAAAAAGCTGGTTCCCTTTGCTTCCAAAGTTGGTCATCTACTTAAGGTCGGCAAATGATACACAGTATTAGAATAACGCGGCAATGTTGGATCAGCTGATCGAAAAGTTGCCATAATCAAAGAGGATATTATGGATAGAATATGCTGTTAATATAGTACCGTATTCAGATTTGGGACACCTTAGCTTTTGGCTAAATGGATTGAGTCGGAGCACTGCAATGGCAACAGTGGTGACTTCGAAGGAACAAGCAACAAAGGGAAAACAGAATTCGCAGCAAAAGGCGGTGATGCAAGTTGCAGAAGTCGCTGATAGGGCGGTCGCAAATAAAGATGCTACAAATGCAAAGAAGATCACAAATTGCCAAAATGTGAGCAATACTATAAAGCCTCTATAGATGACAAATGAAATATTGCAAAAGATTTTGGCGTCTGCTATAGTTGTTTGTTTAATGGTCACAGCGTAAGAATATGCAAATTCAAACGGACATGTAAACTAAATGGATGCGACAAAATGCATCATAGATCATTGCATAGTGATCAAACTAGTCGGAAAGGCTACAGTCACGCGGTGACTGTAAGAGGCCATGGATTTTCAGTTTATGTTTATATACCAAAAAATATATATAAATTTATATTTATATAAATTTTAATATAATGAAACAAAAACAAGTGCGCAAGGCTACAGACGGGCGCGCTCGACAGACATACCCTTTAACATCCGAACCAAACATGTAAACACACACATGATTTCTGACAGAGAATTCTTCCAAATTTATTTTAATACAAATGGCTTACTCGCTCACACACACACATATACGCACGTAAACAGTAAAGCGACATGACGCGACGTCGACGTCGGCGTTAACTGCCTAAAGCAGCGCGCGGGCTGCTGCTCTTACCGAACATTTGTACTGAAAACGTTGACTTGAATAACTTGTGTGATATAACTCCGATCGGATTGTAATTTAAAGGATATGTTCATATTGTATTCAGCTTTACGTATACCGTATACAGAACGTTATAAGTTTAATACTTTGGTTAATAATCACAAATTACTGATTTACGGGGGCGGTGGGCGTGGTACCCGAAATTTGAAAACAACGTTCACTGCCTAGGATATACAGGAATCTTAATGCCAAATTTGGTGTCTCTAGCTTTCTTAATAGCTGAGAATCAGACGCACATACAGACGGACAGACGGACAGACAGACAGACGGACAGACAGACATGGCTAGATCGACTCGGCTGGTGATCCTGAGTAGGAATATATATACTTAATGGGGTCGCAGATATCTCCTTCTGCCTGTTACGCACATTGCGACAAACCTAATAGACCATGTATTTTTTTAAAATCCATAGCCTAAAAAAGAATCCAGCGAAAAGAAGGTTTAGGAAGAGAGTCCATTTGTGAACAATTACCTTATGAGGAAAATACCAGGAATAGATAATTGTCCTGTTATTCGTCCTATCAAAAAAATACCGTTGGATAGGAATTTGATTGCAACAAAAACATTATTAGGCGTATATCTATGGATTGACTCAAAGGCAGACAGATGTATTCCAAAAAAGAGCAGAAATAGATATACACAAATTAATGGCGGATTATTTCTCAACAAAAGGTTTCGGCGTCGAAATATCTCAAAAACGTTTGGAGTCAGCCGCTGTAAGCAGAGCAAGAAAGATACTTCAGGACACCACAAAACAATTGGGGAAAACTACCGGAAAGCCACAGGCTGCACGGAGAAGAAAATAAAATGCGAAAAATGAGTAATATGGAAGAATATGATAAAGCCGTTATGGAATTTGTAAAAAAAAGGATACGCTGTAAAGATATCTAAAGATCAGGCAAATTTTATACATACTTGCACGTTGTATTTGCCTCATTTCGGAGTGTACAATGTCAGCAAACCTAAAAAAAATCCGCTTAGTGTTTGATGCAGCAGCAGAGATTAACGGAGTTTCCCTTAATTCAAAACTGTTAAAAGGACTAGATGAAAATCCACCATTAACAAAAATATTATTTCAGTTTCGACAAGGAAAGATAGCTGTAAGCGCTGATATAAGGGAGATGTTTCTGCAGGTTCGAGTAAGGGAACAGGATCAAGGTGCTCTGCGCTTTCTATGGAGATATGGCAATCCGGAACCGGAAGTAGAGATATACAAAAAACAGTCATGATATTTGGAGCAGCTTGTTCGCCATGTTGTGTACAATACATTAAGAATATGAATGCCCTAAACGCCATGAAATATAAAGAAGAAGTTATAGATGCGATCGTATCAAAGCATTACGTAGACGACTTTGTAGCCAGCTTAAGTTCTGAGCAACGAGGGGAAAAGGGTTCACAAAATGACGAATTTCGATCTTCGGGGATTTGTTTAGAATTCAATGGACCTTCAAAAACGAATGAATGGCACAGAAATAAAAGCGCCATATAGTCAAAATGGACAATGGAAAGTCGACAAAATACTAGGAATGCATTGGGATAATAGGAATGATCAATTTATTTTTGATCTGCAGCTAAATCGTGTCGATAAAGATATCGTAAAGGACACAAAATGTCCAACAAAGCGACAGTTGCTAAGTTTGGTAATGTCCGTTCACGATCCATTTGGAATGTTAGCTGATTTGACGGTACATGGAAAAGTTTTGGTCCAAGATGTGTGGCGTTCAGGAATAGACTGGAATGACCTGTTACCAAATTCCATGTTTGAACGTTTCAAGCAATGAGTTCGTCAATTGGAAAACGTTCAAGATTTTAAATTGAGTAGAGGCTATTCCTTGAATTTTTTTGACGATGACACACAGATTGAACTGCATCAGTAGTTTATTGGAGGATTGTTAAAATGGTTATGATGGTACAGGATCCAGTTATCATTATTAAATAATATTCAAAGTATTTGTTTTTGAAACGGCTGCGCCACCAGATTTCGGACGAAAGGTGCGGAGAGTTTTGCTTAAATGAGTTACGGTGGGTGGAAATTAGTCTGTGCAAGATAGCACAGAGATAATCATTCAGCCAGGAACTGAACTTAAAAGAAACGATGCAGTTTCCAAAAGCAGCTATATTAACTCGTTATGTCCTCTTTTATGCCGCAGTTTTGCCTGAATCAACTCGGCACCGAATAATAATGCCTTCTAATCTTCCCTTGACTGAGTTGATAATATAGTGGTATCATGAAATAAGGTGTAAATAAAATAAGGCGCAAAATTTGGATAGTGTATTTGCGAAAGGCTGTAAAACGAGCTAAAACAGCTTGTCAATTTGGCTCATTTTTGAACAGTCGATTTGTTCGTTGTGTTTATTTTTATACCCTTGCAGAGGGTATATTAATTTTAGCCAGAAGTTTGCAACGCACCTTAGGAGACAGCTCCGACCCTATAAAGTATATATATTCTGAATCAGCATCTACAGAGGAATCGATGTCCGTCCTTCCGTCTGTCTGTTGAAACGCAAACTAGTCTCTCAGTTTTTGAGCTTTCTTCATGAAAGTTGGCACACAAGCTTCTTCGTGCTGCACGCTGTAAATAAGTCGGAACCAGCCAGATCGGAGCGATACATCATATAGCTGCTATAGGCCGATTTTTGTTGTTTTTGAAGATATTGGCAAATCTTATTCTTATTACGCTCTTAATGTGCTGTCAAAATTATATCAAAATCGGACCACTATAACATAAAGCTGCCATAGGAACAATCGGCTGAAATCAGGGTTTTCGTATGGAAACATAAACCAGCAGCAATCCAAATGTATTTTATATTTAGTATAACTGCAAGGGTATAAAACCTTCGGCAAGCCGAAGGTAGCCTTGCTTTCTTGTTTATATTATTTTTTTTTTTAAATGTTATGTTTCCACACACAAGAAAACGTATAGGTTAGCAAAAACATCGCTAATAGCATATTTTTGCTAAAATGTATATTATATGTTGTTTTATTTATTCACGTCACTTAAATTAATTGATTTTGTACGGAGCTCGATGACGGTGGTCTATTGACTATTGACCATTAGGCTAGGCTTAGCAATGAAATCATCGCAACTATACATTGAAATCGAACGCACGTCTTTTCGTTTGCAATTACAGCCACCCAAAGTTTTTCAGTTAAGATACAAAATTAGATAAACTAATCTTATTTTTTACCCGGTTTATGTGTGTGTCCCGTACCCATCGTAGAGTGAGATTGTTTCTCTTGCTTAGTTCGTCGAGTTTGGTTCTGATTTCGCTTAATAGTTTCGACATGATCTTGCAATTGCTGAGAGCCTTTATCGCTGTCTGGTTATCCGACTGTATTGTGATATCTATTCTTAAGTAATTACTGATTAAGTTTAGATCCACACATCTCTCTATGGCACACACCTCAGCCTGGAATATGCTGGTGTATTGCCCAATGAATTCATGGAGTTTGCATCGCAGACCTGCCACGCCTAGTCCGGTGCCCTGTTTAGTGAGAGATCCATCTTTTAACCATTTTGTTGTTTGTTGCTTCATCGAGTGGATCCACATCCGTTTGCTACTCAGTTCGACCGCGAAATATTTGTCGAACCTGTATTCTATATTATGCTTTCATCCCTCTGTTTCAAGATTAGCGGTATGCTACCCTCCAGAGATTCTACGCCTCGTTTCATCCACAGCCCATCCCGTCAATTGCCAGTCTTAACATGTTTTTTGAACGGCGAAGTCCCAGCACCCAAAATGAGTTCTCCATTGCAGCTGTAGGACAGGTGCGCATGGCTTCCGTCATACAGATACAAGTCATTCGCTGCAGTCTTTGCAGCTCATTTTGGGTGGTTTTAAGCTTAACTTTGTCTCCCCACTCAATTGCTTCGTATGTAAGCATTGGTCGATTGACCAACAGATAAAGCCATCTTACGATATGATGTGAGGTACCCACAAGATTTCCCGGCTATATACTGCATGCATATAATGCTTTGGTGCATTTATCTACAGCATTCTGTACGTGCGTCGCAAAGTTCATTATACTGACGAAAGTCTTTCAATGTTGCTTGCCTTTTCTCTTAAACATTTTCAAGAAGCGGGAAGCGACTTTTACATTTCGATACATAGTTATATAATAAAGAGTGTCCCAAATATATATTTCAGTATGTGTGTTCGTAAAAGTAAGTAGTTAACGCATTTTATTTTTAAATAGTTTCATTGCATTTAAATAATAATAATGATAATAAGAAGAGCTCTAGATGGTTGTCTTCTGCCATTGGAAGAACAATTCAGAGAATATATATAAATTAAGCACATTAAAAGTAGCTAAGATTGTGTCTAAAGTCTAGAAAAAGTAAAAAGCTAAACGGCATATAAGAATAAATACAAAGAATACTAACATTTAAATACACCTAATTATAATTAGCATGTTTACTAGGTTAAAGAAGAAAGTGCTGGTTATGCTATAACTTAATCAAGTCTTAATGTTAAAGCTAAACAGAGTTTTAAATATAGTTCGAAACCGTATAATGTGATGTGTATCAAAGTTGAATAGGTGGATGCAGGCGATTGCGATTTACAAGGCATGACATTCATTTGGAGCTTGTCTTGTATTCGAAAATTCTCTCGAGGTTATTGATGGTTATTGTTTAATTGTTAACAGATTCATCTTATTAAAAATTAAATACTATGGCTTGAGCGAGTTCTGTTTTGCTATTTATCCTTATCTAGAGTCTTTGTCATTTTTGGGAGTTTTGTCTGATCATCATATTTTGAAGAGAATACATTTTGTTTTTTGCAACCCATAGCTGCAATGCGTCCTTGCTACCTGAGCAGTCAGATTACAAATGGAAACATACACATCTAGCCTTCAATGGTGAAAAAACACGCTCTTCACTATGAAATAATAATCCAACCTACGCTAGCTGCACAGCCCAATCCCGTTTGAGAGTAGAGTTCTCTATCGGCTTCTCCTCAAGAAGCTCTTGTCGCGTCTCCTTATCTTCGTCTGGCACGCTTTCGTTGACCGTGAAGCAGACGCGGTTGAAGTGCTCGCACATCTTATTCACCACACCGGCACCGTAGTGCACAATGAGTATCGCATACTGATCCCAAACATCGGCGTTTGTCTGTGCCAGGCTTCGCTGCGAGAAACTCGACATTTGAGAGACAATCAAGCGACAGCTAACGTTTTAGAAATATGTGCCGCTAAGCATAAGCATTGCGTAAGGTTCCTTTTCCATAATAAAATTGGGTGACATGAAAGGCCAACCCAACAAAATAACGAAGTGTGTAGCAAATTTCTAAAATGGACAACGATAATAATCGGCCGGTGCGATTTTTATATAAGTTACAAACATTTGCCATGGCGCCTTTGTGCAGCACGGCTTACACGACGTTACCCAATGGCAGGGTGCCGTAAGAGTTCAACAGCAGTTCACCCCCAGGTATATCACATCCTTAGTTGGTGCTATCGTTTTTCCCAGTTGTAAAATTGGTCTTATTATTTTTAATTTGTACCTTTCAGTGAATGGGACCTCGTTAAGGTTGAGACCTACCTCTTAGCACCAGTTGTGTGACTGTTTTCTGTTTTCCTGGTATTCCGAGTTGGTGCTGAATTCTTCATGTTCATTTTAATGTTGAACAGAATTGTTCTGTGATCAGATAAGTATGCATCTGAAGACACGTGCCATCAATATGGGGTCTTATGGATTTACTCACTAAGGTGAGGTCAAGAACCTCCTTTCTTATTATATTTACAAATGTCTGCTCAGAGCCGACATTGCAAATTTCTAGTAAGTGTTCAAGAAGGAAGTCACCCCTTCTGCTTACATCGGTGCTCCTCTACACTGTGTGGCGTGCGTTAGCGTCACATCTGACCATTAGTGGTAAGCGCTCCTTAGCGCAGTGATCCACCCGATGTGTAAGCTTTGGTGGTGCACAAGTTTCGTTTCCTGCGAAGTAGACCGACGCTATGACGATTGCTCATGCTTGGCCTGCCACGCGCATCGTGATCGGTACGCAGGCCCTCGTCAAGTATGCTAAAAGGATCGAATAGTTAATATATTTTTTAACTTATACGAATGCTCTAGGTGTATTTTTCCGTTGATCCCAAATTACCTTGGTACATTTCGCGTAGAGCCCCTTTATCCCATGATTACACCATGGTTCTTGTACTAAAGCCAGCCCGAGTTGTTTTTTGGTGAACATCCAGGCCAAAACAGCATTTATGATGGCATTTGGTGCCATCAATTTTACGGCTCCCCACTTTCCTCTTTATTTGGCACTAGTTCAGTCCCAGCGCCGGTGCCTAGTACCGTGGTATTGACCTGCTCCTCATCTTTATCTTTCTCCCCACCCCTCTTCAGCTCCATTTTCAACTCCATCGCCTCAAGCTCCGCTTGATCCAGCCTTGACGTCCGCTAGGTCCTCATCTTCGGCTATGTTCTCGAGCATGCTCGAGTGACCGCGACGAGCACCGCTGACGCGAATGCTGCCAAACCGGAAGGTCAACCGGTGCCCTACTGCCGCAATCCCGTCTTGCCCTGCCTCATCAATGCCGATGGTGAGCATTGCCCCACTTGTCCTGGAGTTTACCCTCCACTGTCCGGTGCTTAGCCTGTTCTGGTTCTCAAACAGGCCAAAAATAACTTGATTGGTCCTGTTTGCGTTCCTGGGGTAGTACACTCATAGTGTGAAAGGCGCCGGTATGTCTTCCCCGACTTTCACATAGCGTGACCGAAGTTTCGGTCCCACCATGAGAAGCAAATTGGCTATCTTCTGGTACTTACAGTCAATGACCAGATATCCTATCTGGAAGTGAATGCCTGTAAAGACCAATGGTAATCCCCATTCCGCGCTCTCCATCTGCCTGCCTTGTTACCTCCTCCTCCAGTCTTTGCCGAGGTGATTGCTCCTTGCCTAGTACCTTCCATCAGGTAAGCCATACAGGTGCTTCTCCTCAAATTTCCTTGCGGTATCTTCGCTGTGTTCTTGAAAGATATTTGGACTTCATAATTAGTTCCCTTGAGTGCCGGAAAAATATAATGTCAACCTGGGCAGAGATCTGCAGTACCCGGGTAAAGCTATTTAGAACAAGGTATCGCCCTTTCCCTGAGCCCTCCGTTAATGACTGGGATATTTATTAGCCAGGTTGACTTTTGACACGGGTCGAGTGACACCCTAGTCCGGTACGGATTATGCAAGTTAAAGAGACACCTCTATTCGCCCGGCTACTAGTCAACACTGCTAACAGGGCTGGCCGCATCGCGAAATAAGTCGCTAGCGTGGGAATGCTGACCTAAGCAGTTATATTCAGAGTTCCGGGTGCATTGCGCTTTGACGAACGACGCAACAGGCTGCAACGTAACACCCCACACGAGGCGTGTGGTTAGCGTTCTGGGTAACAGCAGCGGTGACGCCGACAGCGCAGCTGGCGGCTGTTGACTAATAGAGCTACTTTAATTTTGATAATTTATTCTAAAACAACCTTTGAATGAAGCGAGGCGCTCGCCCGTAAAAAATTTGAAAAGCGTTGTTTTAGTTAACTCGGTGTTAAGAACATAATTGGCGCCCAACGTTAAAAAAACTCACAAAGAGTTTCGTGCGTGTAAAATTCCAAAATAATAAATTAAACAAAATAAAACAAAAGTGACCGCAAGGCTTGAACAACACAAGCAACAAAACGCGTTGACGATTCGTGTGTGCAAAATCAAAACCGGTAAAGGATCATAGGCGCAGCAACCAAAGAACTGTAAAAACTGAATATGAATATATATATATATATATTGCAAAACCCGCAAATATTCGATAGCTGCGTGGGACGACAAGACGTTCTGAAGTTTTTGAAAGGCGTTGCGCTAAGCTACATTGAACTCTACCGCGACTTTTTTGACCTATACTTGCTAATCGACCGTTTTCCCCTATTAGGATATTGGTCATAGGTTTTGCTCTTTCTGCGAAGTCCTTAATGAAGCAGCGGTAATAGCTAGCTAGCTAGGCCCATAAGCGACCTAACACCAAATACCGTGGTGGGCTCAGGATACTCCCGGATAGCTTTCACTTTTTCCGGATCCGATTTTGCTCCTTCTTTGGTCACCACGAAGTCGAGGTATTCAACGCTATCTTTGAAAAATTGAGACTTCTCGTGCGCCACGCGCATATTCGCGTTAAGACGGCTAAGGCTACCTAAACTTGGATGACGACGGGTCTACCTCCATAGGGACTGGAGTACTATCGATACCCTCTTTTGGCTTGGCCTTAAAGGTCTGTGGGGCGGCCTGCTTTTTAAAGTGAGGATTCTAACCTTGAAAGCCCTGATTACCCTGGGCAAATTGCTGCTGTTGCCGCCCTTGTGGGCGCGGTTCTGTCCGACCTCTTTCTTCTGGACCCATGACAAATCTCGCAGCAAAGGCATAGGGTTGGTGGCTAGCCTCGACCTCCTGAGCTAGCCAAGCGCTGATGACAGATCTGGCGGATTTGCCGCAAAAAGGACGTCGGTCAGGTATTGTCCCTGGGAAAGCTACGGCACTTTCTATTCGGGGTCAGAGATATCAACATATTCACCGACCACCAACCTTTGACATTTTCCGTTTCGAAAAGATCATGAGGTGGAAGGCACGCATTGATGAAACAGGTGCTAAGCTTTTTTATAAGCCAGGTAGGTAAAATCATGTAGCTGATGCACTCTCGCGTCAGAACGTGAATGACCTCCAGGGGAACCATGGCGAACCAGAGTCTGATGTGGCCACTATCCACAGTGAATCGTCCCTTTCATACACAATCTGTTCGACGGAGATTGTGCTAGAAGAAGTGCGCTTCCCGCTTAAAAGAAATTTCTTAATTTTCGGTGAGAAAAATCGCCATCTGCTAAATTTCACTGACAAAAACACCTGTGTAGATATAGTTAAATCAGTCGTCAACCAGAATGTGGTTAATGCTATTCTTTGTAACCTCCCGACCTTCGCTAGCTTTCAACACTAGTTGGTGATGGCCTTTCCTGCCAGAAAGTTCTGGCATTGCAAAAACTTTGTAGCGGACGTGTTCGGCATGGATGATCGAAGAGAAATCTTCACCACAGAATGTAATCGGGCGCATAGAGCAGCCCATGAAAATGTCAAACAGGTCATGACGGAATACTACTTTCCAAAGATGACTAAAATGGCTAACGATGTGGCTCTGAACTGTAAAATTTGCTCAAAAGCAAAATACGACAGGCATCCAAAAAGCAGATACTCGGCCAGACGCCAGTACTGGAGAAATGCTACACATCGATATCTTCTCCACCGATAAGAAATACTTCCTTACCTGCATTGACAAGTTCTCTTAGTTCGCGGTAGTTCAGCCTATCGCGTCTAGAACCAGAGAGAACACGAGACTGCCCCACTTGGTACTAATGAACATTTTCCCACGGGCAATACAGGTATACTGCGACAACGAACTTGCATTTAAATCGGAGACCATTAGATCCTTGTTGTTGAACAATTACGGCGTAACCGTGATTTACGCGCCCCCTCTACATAGCACCTCCAATGAGCAAGTTGAGCGCTTCCATAGTACCCTTCTAGAGATTGCTAGGTGCTTAAAGCTTCAGAGAGATATTGTTGACGCAGTTAACCTCGAATAAAACAGCTCAGTGTACTCAGTGGTGGGGAAAAGACCAAGGGACATTTTACACGCGGAGTCGTTAGAGTGTAAAACCAGGTTACAACAGGATACAAAAAGCTCAGATGGAACAGAACGCCAGGGAAAACCGGAATCGGCAAAATATAGTCTTCGAAGCAGGCGAAAAAGTCATTGTTAGGCAAACCGCAGGTTAGGGAACAAGCTTTCGTCCCTGTGCAGCGAATAAAAGGTTGAGGCGGACTTGGGGACAACGGACCTCACTAAGGGGAGGGTGGTCCATAAGGACGACCTCCGTTGACATACGAGTAACCACAAACACTTTCTGTCTTTATTAGGATTGTTTTGACGATACTTTCAATAATAGTTTTTACGTCGAAACGTAGCCGCCGAGAAGTAGGCAGCGTTGCGGCGTAAACAGTGCGAGAGTCACCAAGGGCTCTCGCGCTCTTTTCTCCATATGTATGTTAAGTTAGACTTAAGCTTTCATTGTACATTCACAAGAAAGGAGTATGAAAAATACAAGTGAAGTAAACAGACGCGCCTCGAATTGTCTTTTTTTTCGAATTGTTCTTTCCGCGTCAGTTTAGTGTTTTCAGCCAAATCACTCCACGATCACGAAAAAACCACAACTGCCACCACAAACATTGGTCCTTCGAGCGGATTTTCATCCCCCCGCTCCGCACGAACCTCAAGTACCGGCTTCGGCATCTTCAGGGACTTATTTCAGATAAGAATAACTTTTTACTTACCTGAGGCGGAGGTGTTGTGTGCAACTGCTCCCAATTTATATAAAAAAAATGTTAAATTTCTTTTACAAAAGCACTGGCGAACATCTGTATGTGCATATGTGCACTTGTAATCACCATATCGCCATATATAATCGAGTGGAAAAGATTTACATACAAATATAAATACATATGTATGAAAGTCCACTTGTCAATTGCACACATTTTTTTTTTCTCTACATCCAAATTTTTACCTCCGCCACATATTATTTATGTATGTACTAAATCCTAGGGGCCTCGTGGCTAAGTGGGTAATGCACTTGCCTGCTAAACATGAGGTCGTGGGTTCGCGGCCCGCTCATGCCAAATAAGCATGACCATCTATGGGGCCTCATAGCCTAGTGGGCAATGCACTTGTCTGCAATGCATGAGGTCGCGGGTTCGCAACCCGCTCATGGCAAAGAGACATGACCACTCAACGTCCCTCTTATGAAAGCTTTTATACTTAATAGAAAGCTTTTTTCAATTGCACAATGCCTTTCAACACTTTTCGGCACCCCCCCTTGCCAAATCCCTGACCCCCTCACATAGAACCAAGCACCATTCATTGCGTTTCTGCGGTACAGCAACAACAACACCAGCAATGAATGATGCCAAAATTAAGACTGTATCGCCCAACTTCTCCACGGCTATCAATTCTACGTGTCATTCTCGCAATAACACCAAAAACATGGTAACCGTGGACGCCACTCCCAAGTAGGCGACAGATGGCAGCCCCACCACTGGGATGAGTCGCATCTAACCAATCACCAGTTCGAACGAAAATCCAACTGATTACAGAAACCATTACAAGAGAACTAAACATAAACGGCTCCCCTAACTCCTTGACGACCTTAGGCATCTCAAAATGGACACGAATTGGACAATGAAATGTTAGAACTCTAAAGAAACCATCAAGGTTGGGCTGGCAGCGGGGAAACAACAACATCCAATAGCAATCTAGTCTTGCACAGTGGTAGTAATGAAGGCAGCAGACATGGTGTAGGAATATTTGTAGCCAGAAAGATTAAGAAGGCGCTCCATTCCTAGGAACCCGTATCTGACTCATTACTGCTAGGTTCAAACATCATTCAATGCTATGCCCCGACAGAAGACGCAACTGAAGAACTTAAGGACGAATTCTATACTGCCCACACAGCGACCCTCACTAAGCTACGGCAAGGTGATATCACTATTCTCATGGGTGTCTTTAATGCAAAGATAGGTTCCAAGAACACCGAAGTTAAATCAGAAATGTCAGCACGGCATAGGGACTCGCAATGACAATGGTGAGAGACTAGTTGAAATCTGCCAATTGTTTCAACTAGTCATTGGGGGCATGCTGTTTCCGCATAAAGAGGTCCATAAATACACATCGACATCTCCAAGTGGAAACACGCGCAACCAGATCGACCATATAAGCATCAGCAGAAAATGGAGGCAGTCGTTGCTCAACGTGCGGAATAAAAGGGGAGCAGCTATATATAGCGATCACGAACTGGTCATTGGAGAACTTTCAATAAAGTTGAACCGCAACCACTCGAGGATCGTCACTAACAGCCAACATCGTAGAGCGCCTCCCCTTAAACTGTACCTACTGAGGGACAACAACCTGACTGCAAGGATGGCATCCACATTGCGAGAGCAACTGATCCCAGAATAAGACCGCCCATGGGAATACACTTGCAGGGCACTCAGGACCACAGCGGAACAAGTACTGGGCACACAACAACGCGACCGGCTGGATATCCGAGAGGACTTGGGACCAATCAAACGGAGAAACAGTCTAAAGTCACTGAAGGATCAGCTCGCGCAAAATCACGACGAATATCGGACACTGTGCAAAACTGTGAAACGATCCGCCAGAGACGACAAGAGAGCTCTACTGGGGCGAGCGCAGGACAAAACAACATGCGCTCGCTATACCAGTTGATTGCACGGATCACCAGAAAATACAACAAACAGTCCCAACCTATCAGAGATCTAGCAGGCAACCTCATATCCAATGATGACGCACGATTCCGGAGATGGCGGAAACACTTCATGAAAATCAGCCACACCTCTACAACAACTGTGGCTACAGACTTCCAAAACATTGCCCCATCAAGTGAGAGCGTCAGGATATCGTCAACGCCGCCATCTGTACGAGAAATCGGCAATTAAGAAGCCGAAGCAAAATAGGGCAGCTGGGGAAGACAACATACAAGCTGAATTTCTATAAGTTGATACCCAGCTGATGGCTGAAACATTGCACCCGCACTTCTCTCGCATATAGGAAAGCGAGACGGTACTGGACTCTTGGAAGGGCGGAATCATTGTAAAGCTTGTCAAGAAAGGGGACCTTAGTGACTGTAATAATTGGAGAGGAATCACGCTTCTCAACACTAGCTACAAAGTGTTGGCCACTCTACTAAACGAGCGCTTTCAAGAGAAGATCGAGCCAACATTCCGAGATGAACAGGCAGGATTCAGACCACACAGGAGTTGCGTAGACCAGACAAACACACTACGCATAATCACCGAACAAGCTGTGGAATGGAGAGTCCCGCTATACCTCCTGTTTATAGACTTCAAGAAGGCGTTTAATTCAGTGGACAGAGTGGGAATATGGAGAGCACTAGCAAGGAAAGGAGTACCCACCAACATCATTAGTATCATGAAGTCGATGTACGATGATGCCAACTTGGCGGTACTGCACAACGGAAAAACAAGTGCACCTTTCCAGACGAATACTGGAATTCGGCAAGGTTGCCCATTGTCGCCACTACTCTTCAACATCGTGGTTGACGAGCTTATGAGAAAAGTGTGCAATCCCAAGCGTGGAATCACGTAGAGCCTCACCAGACACCTTGAGGACTTGAATTATGCACACGACATATGTCTGACCTCTCACAGACTCTGCGACATGCAGAGCACAAGTGATGACCTCCCCAGGCTACCAAGCAAGATCGGACTTAAGATTAACGAAGCCAAGACCAAGGCAATGCGCTTCAACAACTCCAGCCAAGGGAACATCATCATAGATGGGAACGCAATAGAGTTCGTCACAAGCTTCCCATACCTTGGCACCATCATCTCCAACAATGGTAGAGTGGAAGATGAGGTCAAAAACCGACTTGACAAAGCCCGATCAGCATTTGGGAGACTCTACCGCATTTGGAGCAATAAGATAATTAGCAGACGTACAAAGCTCCGAATCTACAATGCGTGCGTAGAGTCCATACTGCTATACGGTAGTGAGACATTGCTCACCACCAAAAAGATGACACAGAGACTGCAAGTCTTTAGCAGCAAATGCTTGAGCATTATATTTTTTTTTTTTTTTTTGGACGTTGATTACAATGAATGTATTAACAAGTGGTCCAACGACACCAAGCGGATGCTTGTTGCGCGCGGAACCCAGACGAAGTCCACCTCCCGCCTAACCGACCGAGAGGCACCGTCGCGTAACGGACGACACGGAAACGCGATAAAAATGCGAATAGACACGCGAGAAGAAACTAACGCGATAAAGAAAGAAAACGCGGATAGGAGATAGGATAGGAGCATGCAAAATTAAATAAATAATAAAAAAGAATATCGAGGAAATAATATTACTAATTACGTGCTAGATAGAGAAGAATTAAAGACTTCATTGCGGCAATAGAGTTAGTGCCAGCTATGACATGTTGAAGTTTATTGTAGTCCGAACATAATACCCTGAACGGATTGTGCAGTGCATAGTTCGATCTACAATAAGGAAGAGTTAGTGGAAGATAGTTACGAGTACTTCTGCAAGGGACAGAGAAGTGAAGCTGCATTACAAGGGCCTCACTGTCAATGTCACCTTGCATAAGGTTGTTAATAGATAATACCCCTAGCATGGTTCTGCGATTAGTTAGGGAAGGCAAATTTAATAATAAGAGTCTATTGTTATAGGAAGGCAGTCTTAAATTTTCCTCCCAGTTAAGGCCACGTAACGCAAACAATAAAAAGTTCTTTTGTACGGACTCGATGCGTTCTTTATGAATAGTGTACTGGGGACACCATACGCATGAACCATATCCAAGAATAGGACGAACAAGTGAGATGTAGAGGGTCTTTGTAAGATAAGGATCGTCAAATTCCTTAGACCATCTCTTAATAAAGCCTAGAACACCCATGGCTTTATTGACCATATTAGAAATATGATTGGAAAACTTTAGTTTTCGGTCCAAACGGACCCCCAAATCATCAACTAGGGTAATTCTTTCCAAGACAGAACCACAAAGTGAATAAGAAGTATACATTGGATTGGCTCGAGAGAATGTCATCAGCTTGCATTTGGAGCTGTTCAGGTTTAAAAAATTGGCACAACACCACGAATGAAAACTATTTAGGTCTGCTTGTAAGTGTGACTGAAAAATTTAGGTATAGCCGACAATTTAGAGATACCTCTATAATTGCTTGCTTCAGACTTGCTGCCCTTTTTCAATAAGGGGATAATAAAAGATTCCTTCCAAATGGAAGGAAAGAGTGAAGTTTCTAAGGACAGCGAAAATAGTTTGAGCAATGGCTTACTTAAGGAGTTGGCACAGAACCGCAGTATACAAGCGGGAACACCGTCAGGTCCGGGTGAAAAAACTGGCTAACTAAATAAAGATCCTTGACAAGGGAGCTTTCGTTTAGAAAAGGAGAGAAGATACCATTCGAACTTGGAATGTTGTATGGATAAAAATGAGTAGTATGTGTAGAAGGTGAGTAAGTCGTTTGAAAAAACTTTGCAAACATATCGGCCATGGTTTGGTCGGTATTTGCACTAGCGTTTTCAAACGTTAAGTTATTAGGAAATGCGGAAGACTTACGCTTCGTGTTAACAAAACTATAAAACTGTTTGGGGTTCTGAATTAACTGAACCTTACAACGAGCTAAATAGTTTTTATAACATTTCGCGTTTAAGACTGTAAAGTCTGACCGCGCGCTTAAGTAGCGTGAAAAGGCTAAGGGCGAGTTACTAAATTTAAATTTTTTGTAAAGGCTTGACTTTAAATTTTTTAACCGTGACAACTCTCTTGTAAACCATGGCGGCTTACTCGAGGATGATGAATAATAGCATGGAACGCAAATATCAAAAAATGAATTAATATTTTTATAAAAAATATTGGTCGCTACTGATATATCAGTAGACAAATATAATTCCGACCAATCAAACTGTGAAATTAAAGAGTTTAATAAATTAAAATCTGCCTTTCTAAAGCAGCGTACGCGCTTACACAATTTTTCATGTTTATCCATAGAAGCACCAAAATCAAATGACACTTCCAGAGTAGGATGGTAAGGATCTTCTGGGAAAGAAAGTGGTTCAGTCTTAAAAATTTACTCTAGATGGACAAAGCATAAGTCTAACGATCTGTTACCACAGTTTAAGATATGATTGACCTGCGACAATGACATATCAACAGACCGTCAAAAAGGTCGTGGTGCCGTGAGGGCAGCAGAGAATTTGAATCAACACTTGTTGTCCAATTGCAATCTGGTATATTAAAGCCCCCAAGGACTGAAAGGTGATCTCTGTCTGATAACAGATTAAAAATAGTCTTTATTGCAGACAAATGTTGCAAATAGACAGATACATCCGATGACGGCGGAATATAGGAACAGGTTATATAATGAAAAAAACCGGGAAAGTGTAATTTTACACAGAGGAATTCAATAGCAAGTTGAATCTCCGGCTGTAAAAGTGCCGAATTGAAGGTGGAATCAACTGCAATAAGGACTCCACCACCACGACGGTCAGGTCGATCACACCTGTAGGTTGTGAACTTACTTGGAAAAACTTCGGAGTTTAGGATATCCGGTTTTAACCAAGTCTCAGTAAACACAACAATTTGAGAAGAAAAAGAAAGACTGTTTATATATAAAGTTGAAAGTTTAGTACATAGACCTCTAACATTTTGATATGAAAGAGTTAAGGAGCATGTTAGTTTTTTTTGTTTAAGATTGTTTTTATTTGGGCTGAAGCTAGAGACGGCAAAAGAAGATTAATCGGAGGGCGATTTTTCTTCTTCTTTGTTTCGAACTCTTTGACCATTACATGCTCCGGCCAAAATTGAGCCGAGCATATAATGCCCATGAGTTCGTTGGGGACACTTATTTTGAAGGATGATATGTCCCTCTCATAAGAAAACTTAAATTTTTCCACTTTAATATCCCAGGCATGAGTATTTCCTTGGATATAGGCTGTTACATCATTTGATGTGAGGTCAGGGGCAAGCCTGGAAACAAAAATTTGTTTCCTTTGTGGAACACCTAGAATCTTTTTAGGCGCCTCGGGTGTAACTCCAGAGCATAGGCTCTCTTCTGGTAAACCGGAACTTGAACACGCCTTCGGTAAAACTATTAACTGTGGCACGGGCAACGATACCACAGCAGACTTGTCAGAAATCATGTGCGTCACAGGTTGCTCACACTCAATGACATTATCGGGAAGCGAAACCGATTGATCCGAAGACCTCGTTACTATTGGGGGATTGGTGAACGAGATAAACGGCTGGGTAACTGGCGTGCCTGGCTGATCAATTAGAGGGAGCTGGGTGGCGCTAACTGAAGATTTTTGATTTCGCGAGGTTTTCTTGCGCTTTGGCATTCATTCAATAACTTAAGGTTATTGAAAGACGAATCAAGCGCTGAGAACTGGTCGGAAAGTTTGCGAAAACTTCCAAACAGTTCCCTAAAACCAGTCTTCGTTTGACTCATAAACGAACAGCAATAACGCAACCCTGTGCGCTTGGCTACGGCGTCAGCCGTCGGGCCGGTATATCCAGCACACTTCGCGTGTACTACGTTGTCACATAGCCAACACGAGATGCTTGCCTGGGCGGCAGTCACCTGCTTAAGGCAGGATTTCTTGAAACAAATTAAAACGTCCATTATATGGGACACCTACTGTTAAAATAAAATAAAAACAGCCAAAGGAAAACAAAATCGAAGCAAGAAAAGGGATGAGCGCAAGAAAAAGAACTTAACGCGCGTAAAGGGTAGAGAGCAGAGAGAGCAAAAATAATAAAAAAAAGATAAGTTCGAGAGCGGCAAAGCGTGAGAGCTGCTTAGGCGCGCTCAAAGAATTAGGAGAGGTAAGTAGAGAGAGAAATTAGCGGTGACAAACAACACTAACAACTACGTCGCTTACCCAAAAGAAAATACAGAAAAAGAAGAAATGCACCGAAAGAGGCAGAACCAATGCACAAAACAATAGAGAATAAGATCTAAAATTAGCAAACACAGATTAGTTTGACAAACATGCACACGCGTCGTGAACGGGCTAAAAGTAAAACTTCGGTTTCAAAGTAAATTTAAATAAAAACACCGGTTGTTTTTAATAAAAAAAAGCCGAAAAATCGAAGCGCAAAAAAAAACACGTCCGTTCACTAGGAAAATGCAGAAAATGATGCGGGATATTCTGGCCAAACAGAATATCCAATGCAGAGCTGGCTCGGGTCACAGGTGAGCCCCCTATACATCTCCAAATAAGAAAGAAAATATGGACGTGGATAGGTCATGCTCTCAGAAGGAACCCTAGCAGTATTGTCAGGATGGCACTGAACTGGAATCCCCAAGGCAGCAGACGAATCGGAATACCAAAGGCTACCTGGAGAAGAACCATCCTTCAAGATTTGGCCAGGTCGAGAACAACGTGGGAAAATGCTAAACAGACGGCGCAAAATAGAGTTCGATTAGTAGAAGCCCTAAGCTCCCTAGCGGAATAATAAGGATAAAAAAACTAAAAAAAACAAAATCCTATTAATTGCATGTGAAACTCCTTTTACACATACCGACTCTCCCTATAAATATATGCAAACATTCATATGTTCAATTTCTTTACATATGCAAGCATACCAGAGAACGGCTTCGGTTCAACCAAAAGTGTGTAAACACAATCAATCACATGAAAAATCACGATAATTGGCGCACAGCGTCAAGTGTATATGCGTTAAAACATTCGCTGCTGAAGCGACAACGTTACAGAATCCCCCATTCCACTTTTCGTTTCGTTTGTCGCCTGCCGATTCGCTGCCTCATGTGTTTCATTTTCGTCTTGATTCATTTTGGCTATCTGGGTATGTATACTAAGATTCGGATTAACATTCAAATAGCGCGCCTCTACACAAATCATCCCTAAGGAAGCGCAGCAACAGTGTTTTATTGGGGCCATTTGGTTTTGTATGTATGCATGAGCCCGTGCAATGCTGTTGAATGCGGGATGGGGAAATAATTTAACTGAAAAAGGAATTCGAATTGAATAATTGATAATTACTTGCAATTTAATAAAAACAAAAAATGAAATAAATTATTATGTAATATTATAAGTTTTATTTACTAACTATTTTTAAAATTTTTATAATAAGACCTTAGTAATAATAAACTGTCTACGGATTTCGGACCTATACGATTTCCTTTTTTCAGTTTTCAAACTTTCCATTCATCGAAAATTGGGGAAATGGACACCTCCATAGAATTGTTACCTGTTTTTACATCTAATTGTTGAAAACACGCCATGCTTAGATATGTAAATAACCACACAACAAGAACCCTTTTTAGGGGCGTTTCCAAAAAATATCTGACTTGCAAAATCTTGGAAAATACCAAGAGCAGGCCCGCAAACAATTGTGTTTTTGTTACATTTTTATTTGGTGAGCGATTTGCCTCCATACTCGTTTCAAAATTCAGGAATTCAAATTTAAATTTGAATTTGAACAACGATTTTCACCACACCCAGAGTCACACCGATAATCGACCGGTCTGGCAACTCCAAATCGGCCGATCCGAGCGATCAGTGTTGGGAAGTGGAGTGGGGATAATATCGATTGCCTGGGCCACCTATCGTGCTCAATATTTTTCTTTTCACTATCGGAAAACGAAAAAGCACGCCGCAAATTTTAATGAGGCAAATAAATTTAAATAAAACAAGATCAATTATACAAAAGGAGTTCAATTATCGCGGAACAGCATCATAACGTGCAGCGCTATACTGTTTGTGGGTGTTCGAGACCAAACGTGAGTACAAGCTTTCCAAATCATTGTTTGGCAGCTTATAACCTCGCTCTTGCCTTTTAGTGAACCGCGTGTGGCCAGAGGAGCGCTAGCGCTTTCGCGCCTTTTTTTTCTTTGAAGGCGGCAGTGCCTTTTTTATTTTTCCTCAGCTGTTTCGTCGGGGCCCCAACGAATAGCGGGTGAGTCGATTACAATAACAAAAATATATACTTTCAAACTATCGCCTGACTATCGTTGATCAAATATTTTGCTCATATCTCTTACGTACATATCGACCCAAGTTTAAAATACAGAAATTATTTAAAGAGTAAAAATAAAAATAGGAATAATCAAAAAGAATAAAATATTAGGGAAGCAAGGCTAGGGTTTTTGAAATTGTCATGCAGCATGAAGCTGCATGCGCGATATATGTATGATTATAAGTGACATTAAAGAAACTTAATGTGGAATAAATTTAGTTTTTTTGAGGCACTATGGGCGGTAGCATAACAGCAACATGGGTAGTATCGGTATTCCGATATCGATAATACATGGTTGGGTGGGTGAAGAAGGTGAGCATTACACCTAGCTCTCCGACTAGATCGTTCGCTAGGGGTAGTCCGTCCGTTTATTTTGGCCTTCCCTTTTCTTGCCATTCCCCCTTCTAGCAGTCCTATAACCTGTCGATATTTTCTAGTAACATCGATAACCGAACCTGCACACAAAACCCTGCCCATTTTCCATGAGCTTAGCCGGCTGTAATTTAGACAGGGTGTGAAGGGGACGTTACTGGACTTCGGTCGTTACAAATTGCAGATGCATTTAGGTAGAGGAGAAAAGGCATAGGCAAAAATTACAAAAACAAAATACATACACACTGCCCGCTGCTCGAGTCCGACCTCGCTCGACCAAAAAAATGTGAATCTGTGATTCAAAAGCAAATGTGTGTAAATCGTCGATTTACCCAAACCAAGTGTTTGGGTAAACGGACCGGCGCGTCAGCTGACAGACTCTGATTCGTAAATTCGTAGATTTGAACCAACTCGATTTAAAATGATTGGGTCGAATTAGGTGGATGATGTGATTTTTGCTGTTCTCTGAAGCATACATCTTATATATACTTACGTTGCGCAAGTACATTGCCAAGGCCCGAACCTGAAGCGGCAATTGTACCTCCAAAAGTAACACAAAAACATAACACTTATTTTTCATTTTTGTTTTTTTAAGTCGAATTTATGTATGGTAAATGTCTAGAAGAAGAGGGGCTTTTCCGAAAATCCACTTTTTTTATGCAAATATAGGTATTTGAGCCTCCTTAACCCGAATCTGATGCGTATTTTAGAAGTTATAAGGGAAAGAAAATCGTAAATTTACTGCTTTTCTACACTGTTCGATACTTCGATATGTAAACAAAACGACGCATTTTACGTCGAATTGTGTATGTGTGTGTGTGTTCCGCGACAATTTCAGTGTGCAGCAACTTATTATTTAAGTGTTGAATATGAAAACCATGAAAACAATACATAATAATATTTTTTGTATATTATTTAATTGTTTTTTTATAATAATAAGAAACTCCACACGACTCTCATACATTTCATTTCGCGTTGCTGGTTACTTTATCAGCATCAACTCCATTCTTTCTCGCTTTTTGAAAGCCTGATATGCAAATTGATAGTGGTAAAGACACCAGGAAACACATTGTTGTACACACGACTCGGCATAGACGTTCAGGCTCTCTCCCAAGTTCCCTTCCTGGCAGAGCTCCTTCTCCCGCCACTCTACGGAAAGTTCCAACTCCGGACACATCCAAAGTTACTCAGGTACCAACAATTTCGGTGCTCGCTCCTCCAGTCACTCGTTCAGTTGGTCATCAGTTCTCCCAGGCGCTAAGAATGGCACTCCAAGAGTTCATTAACTCTTCCGATAAGCTCACGCATTTCGAAGCTAGGCTTCAATCTTCTCCTACAGCTTTACTTCACACTCACAGAGTGCGCCTTGAGCAGCTTCGCTCCATACGGACTGCAGTGGAACTTAAATATTGTAGTAGGCAATAAAATCTTTATTAAGTGTTTTTGTTTTAATAGATTATATATTGGATTAGGTTTCTTTATTTTACAGCTTTTACTTTTTTCTTAGCTTCACTCTTATTGTCTCTTCTTCTTCCCTGACGCTTCGAGATTAAACTTAAACTTATCGACTTCATTCATCGTACATTGCATTGGATATATCGATATTATACATGGTTGCTTTTCTTTACAATAATTCGATATATGTTGTTACAATATGTGTTTATCTTACATGCTATATTATCTAAATCTATTACAATTCGACCATCCTGATTAAAAGATAGTCCTCTATCTCCCTTATATTCTTGTAATTACATTAAATATTCTAGATTTTTATCCAAGGTTTCATATTGTGCGCACCCCACACTCCATGATACGGGTTTCGAGCTAATTGAAAACCACTGACGTCCTTCAATATATATCTATCATTCTTTAACACTTTAAATATTTCATACGGACCTTTCATTTTAGGTATTAGTTTTCTTGCTACCCCTGCTGTGCTATCGAAATTTTTTACCATCACATAATCACCCACAGTATATTTGATCGCTACCTTTTTCTTTTCATTAAATGTCTTTTCATTATTTGCCTGTGCTAATACTTGATTTTTTTCGCCTATTTCTCTAATATGCTCTAAATTCCGTTCATTATTTTCTAACTGATACATCGTTTCTAACATTGCTTCTAACTCATCACTAACCTTCCCTTTCTGAGCTAATCCAAACAGCATTTCACTTGGTAATTTCTTCGTACTACAATGCTGCGTGTTGTTCAACGTATACTCTACTTCCTCAATCACAGAGTCCCAATATTGTCCATTCTCAGGTTCCCTTAGTTTAGAAATCATAGGTCCTAAACTTCTATTAATTCTCTCTACCTGTCCATTTGCCTGTGGCGAACCCGTAGCAATTTTAATGTGTTTTACATTCAAATCGTTTAAAAAATCTTCGAAATCCACCGATGTAAAACAACTACCACGGTCGGATATAATACAAGTTGGTTTACTATATGCCCTAAAATATTCTTTTAAAGCGCTTATAACCTCCTTAGTGTTTGTAGTCTTAGTTGTATATAATCTTACAAACTTTGTAAAACCATCTACCACTACCAAAATATGTTTTTTCAATCTGCTATTATCAACTGGACCATAATGATCTATATGAATTATCTCAAATGGTTTATTTCCTTTAGGTATACTGTGCAACAATCCTTCCCCTTTACCATATTTTGTTGAAAAAGCAATACACTTTAAACAATTTTCAATGTGCTCCATAACCTTATTCCTCATATTCGAAAACCAATAACTTTTAACTATCGCACTTAACATCTTGTCTCTACCAATATGTCCTAACTGATCATGATACTTATATAACACATGATCCTCCATCTTTTGTGGCACACAAAACAATAATCTACCATCATTGGTTTTTCTAAACACAATGCCATTTCTCATTTCGTAAAGCTTATGCTCATTTTCCTCCAACAATTTCTTAATATTCTGTAATTTTTCATCTTTGGCCTGAGCAATTATTAAATTGGTTTCAAAACTATTTGCCTCAGTGATCATTATCGCATCATTACATCTGCTAAGTGCATCTACATGTTGCATTTGTTTACCCGCTCTATGCTTCAGTTCATAATCAAATTCTTGCAATTCCAAAGCCCACCTGGCAATTCTCTGATTAAGCTCAATCTTATTTAACGTTAACGTTAAAGAATTACAATCCGTCACTATCTTAAAGTGTCTTCCTTGCAAATATATCCTAAATCTCCGTAAAGCATATATAATTGCTAAGGTTTCCAATTCAAAACTATGGTATTTGGCTTCTGTTTCTGTTGTCCTTTTCGAAAAATAAAATACCGGATGCCATTTTCCATCATGCTCTTTTTGCATCAATACCGCCCCAAATCCTAATGCACTGGCATCACAATGAAGTTCAGTTTCCTTTTTTATGATCAAACATGGCCAAAACCGGTGCCTCAACTAATTTGTCCTTTAACTGTTGAAAACAATCTAACTCTCTTTCCTCAAATTTAAACTTTTTATCCTTTCTTAATAAATCATATAACGGTTTCGCTATCGTTGAAAAGTTTTTTATAAATCTTCTAAAATAAGAACATAACCCCAGGAAACTGTGAACTGCCTGAGTTTTCACTGGTATGGGAAAATTCCTAACTGCTTCTAATCCCTTTCCTTCTGCTCTAATGCCATCTTTAGATATTTCAAATCCCAAATACTTAACTTTATCCTGTAAAAATTCACATTTGTCTAGCCTTAATTCTAATCGATTTTCCACTAAACGTTTAAAGACTTCTTTCAAAATTAGTAAATGTTCCTTCATACCCGCACTCGCAATCATAATGTCATCCATATATATTATAACCTTATTTTCTTTTATCATGTCCATAAATATATTATTAATAAATCTTTGAAAAACCTGTGGAGCTGTCTTCAATCCCATCGGCATTCTTAAAAATTCGTATTGGCCTAAAGGAGTGACAAACGAAGTGTATTTTATCGATTCCTTATCCATCAACACATGAAAATACCCATTTTTTAAATCCAACTTCGTAAATATCGTTTTATTCACTAACCTATCAAGCAAATCATCTATTAACGGTAAAGGATAGTTGTCTTTTGTCATCACCTTATTAAGTCTCCTAAAATCAATACACATTCTTAACTCCCCTGATTTCTTTTTTACTAACACTATTGGCGATGCATACTCTGAACTACTCTCTCGTGTTATACCATCCCGCATATACTCATCTAACATCACCTGTAATTTTTCTCTTTCTACATATGATAGTCTTCTTGGTGAACAACTAAAAGGTTTTGCATTATCTACCGTAATATTCATTTCGTATTTAACCTTTTGCATCATAGGCTTTTCCGCATTAATATACATCGTTCTTAAAATTTTTTCTAATTCACATCGCACTTGCCATTCTACCTGTTCCCCAATATTGTACGAATGTTCCTTTACTTCATTGTCTAAAATGCAAATCTGTAATAAAGCTTCTTCAAAATTATCATTCACCTGTGCATGTCCTTTTGTATTATCTTCTAATTCACATAATCTCTCACTAACTAATCCATTGTCTAATGAATTACTCTTACTTTTCATTTCTAACAATTCCTCATCTAAAAATTTCTCTTCTAATAGTCTGCTATCTAACAATTTAACTAATTTTATTTCCTGCATTGGCACTTCATTTACTAAATCTTCATCTTCCAATACACTTATTTCTTCCATTGTGTTTTCGTCTTGATTTTCAATACGCTCTACCGTAATCATTTTAATGCCGATAAATCAATTTTCAGATCAAATTTGTTCATAAAGTCTCTACCCAGAACTACTCCACACCTCATAGATTCGTCGGAAACAATTATCAAATCAAAGTATATTTTAACTTCTTGCTTCTTTACATAACATTTTGTTTTTCCAATAGCAATTAACTGGCTTTCATTTAGCCCAAAATATATGTTATAACTTTCTTGCAGACCCACTCCATCAGGGATTAAACTTATCTTAATAAATGATACCGGACTTCCCGAATCTATGAGTGCTTCTGTAATAATTGACTTATTAATACCTTTGCTAAAATAAATTTCAACTGGTCTTACATAATTATTTTCAGACTCCGATTTCCTCTTAGGGCATTGAGCTACCAGGTGCTCTGCAGATCCACATCCATAGCATGTTCCTCTCTCTCGAATTGGTAGCTTGCAATCTTTTTTTCCAGTGCCCTTTTATATTGCAATTATAGCAACGCAACTCCTTTACTGCACCACTCCGCGCTGTCTCCAACTTAGCATCACTCCGTTGTTGTATCGGTAGTACCATCCCAGCAAACACCCGCAAAACTTTCTCAGCACTCTCAAAACCCTGCAATTTTGCTTGCATGCGAAGATTGTCCACTGGAATCCCTTCAATAATTCCATCCACCAACTCCTCTTCATCCATGTTAACATCTCGCGCCAAATCAACCTTACTATCATAGTAAGTTACGAAACTCTCTCCAAACTTCCAGTTACGCCGTTCAAATTTGCGTCGTAATTCTCCTTTAGTTACTTTCCCGTCGAATGCCAGTTTTAATTGCTGCAACAACTCCTCGAAAGGTTGAATAATGCGTGCTGGGTCAGCATGAAGCCATTGAAGTGCAACACCTTTGAGTTTTGCCATGCATAACAAGCGACATTGCATTTTGGTCAAATTATATGCGATAGCCACATTTCGCAACTGCGTTGTCCAATTACGCACCGACGTTTGACCAGCAAATTCTAACAATACTTCTTTCGCCAGTAGAAACATGCTCGAAGACCCTGCAGCGTTGTCGTCAGATTTCGCGCTAATTTGAATTTCATCACTATTCGAAATACCAGCGTCATCTTGTCCGGCGTCTAAATTATTTCCAAGCGCTGCTTCTTCTTGCTCGCAACACGCTTTAATGCTACTGCGCACTTGTAATTGTGACATCATGTTTGTTGCTGCTCCTATCTCCGCTTGCAAATTCCTGAGAATTTCTCGATTCTTGGAAATCTCTTCCATTTGCACCACCAGCATTGCATTATGCATCTCAGTTTCGTCCTCTATTTCAGCTTGCTCCATCACCGGAACATTGCCACGCTCCTCTGTCGGTACTGCATTTAACCGCGCCAATAGTTCTACTTTGCAGCCACATGTTGGCAAGCCCAAAACTGCCAACCATCTTTTTAATTGTGTCACCGATACTGCCGAAATATCAATATCCATGACGTGAATATTCGGACCACTTCTGATATTGTAGTAGGCAATAAAATCTTTATTAAGTGTTTTTGTTTTAATAGATTATAGATTGGATTAGGTTTCTTTATTTTACAGCTTTTACTTTTTCTTAGCTTCACTCTTATTGTCTCTTCTTCTTCCCTGACGCTTCGAGATTAAACTTAAACTTATCGACTTCATTCATCGTACATTGCATTGGATATATCGATATTATACATGGTTGCTTTTCTTTACAATAATTCGATATATGTTGTTACAATATGTGTTTATCTTACATGCTATGTTATCTAAATCTATTACAATATGAACTCTGTTCCAACGCATTGTCTCAAACGGAGACGAATGCTGAGGACAAAATCGCCCGGTATGACAGGTCTCCACCCTTCGATGCTGAAATTTTTAGTGGTGACTACCTGAAATGGCCCACTTTCCAAAACCTCGTCACAGCGGTCTACATTTCCAATCCCGGTTAAAGGCAGATCGAGAAATTGTTCCATTTAAATGCAAAGACCATGAAGCGAAGGCAATCGTTTCCAAATCCCCTCTTACGAATGAGGGTTTCTCTTCTGCTTGGAAAAACTTGACGGACAGATTCGAAAATAAGAGGCTGTTAGTAAACAGCCAACTTAAAACCCTTTTCATCAATCTCTCATGATTCTGGATACAAAGTTGCTTAACGGCTCTAGAACACTCCAAAATCAGCACAAACAACTGGGATTGCCTTCTAGTCTTCCTCTGTTCATCTAAGCTGCCAAGGTTGACGCTGTCACTTTGGGAACAGTCGGTACAAAACAAGGCTGAAATTCCGTCGTGGCAAGAAATATCAGATTTCCTGTCAGAGCGCTATCGCACATTAGAAGCGATAGAGGACGTGCATATACGGATGAGTTTCTTTTCGCTAAATTATTCGATCCAGCAGGTTGGCTGGCACTGTTTGTGGTCCGTGCCACAATTTTTATGCAGGAGATATGGCTGCAAAATCTTGGATAGGATGAAGCGTTGCCACTTGAACTTCAACAACGCTGGCAGGATTTCCTATCCAGTTATTTATCCCTCTAGAGGAATCGGATACCCAGATGGGTCCAATATACTCCTTTAGCAAAGCTCCAAATCCATGGCTTCTGTGATGCATCTAAGCTCCTATGAAGACCATCTCCTTGCCTCGATTGGAACTATGTGGTGCATTACTGCTAGCCAAGTTATCAGCAACACTCCTCCCTCAGTTCCCAGTCAATAGCTACGAAGAGTACTATTGGACTGACTCCACAATTGTGTTAGCCCGGCTTAGTATGCCTCCATGTAAATAGACGTCCTTCGTGGCTAACAGAGTAGCTAAGATAACTCAGCTGACTAGTTCGAGCAAATGGTCCCACGTCAGATCTGAGAGGAATTCTGCCGATCTTGCCAGTAGAGGTGACTCGTCAGAGTACCTCATTGGTAATAGTCCCTGGTGACATGGACCCGTTGCGATTGATATTGCTCACGAAACAGACGAAGAGCTTCGTCCTGTTAAATGCAACTTAACTAAGTTGCCTCCTTCATCTGATTGTATCTTGGAGGTCCAGAGGGGTCGTAAGCCTGATCTTATGCTCTCTCCAGATGCCAGCAGCTCTGAACTCTCCAACGTCCAAGATTTGTACAAGAGTACAACTGTCTGTTGAACAAGGAGCAGATTGCAAGGAGTAGTAAAATCATTTATTCGAATCCATTTATCGGCGCCAGCGGAGCTATGAGATCATGCGGTCGTGTGAGAACATCCGCTTCTTTAAGCTATGATGAACGGCACCCGATCATCTTTCCGTACTCATGTACCTTCTCACACCTCCTCGTCCGTTTTACGCATCGTATCTCCCTCCATGGTGGAAATCAATTAATGATGCGTCTCATTAGATCACGCTACTGGATTCCGAAACTCTGAACTTTAGTGAAAGCCACTATCAATTCTTGTCGAGTTTGCATTCTCCAACGGAAAAAGTTGCAAACTCAACCCATGGGTACTCTGCCCTCTGCGAGAGTTTCCTTTTCACGACCTTTCACCCACACGGGACTCGACTTCGTGGGTCCTTTCGAAATCAAAAATTTCACTGGTCGAGCCTGCCTCATAATCAAGGGCTATGTATGTGTCTTCGTGTGTTTCAGCACAAAGGCCATACTTTTAGAAGCAACCTCGGATTTAGAGCCTCCAAAGTCCTTTCAACAGAGTTTACGAAGGCAGTGAAAGCTGATGTATCCACCAAATACAGCCATAAAACCTCACATGGCACTTCAATCCTCCCAGCGCTCCGCACATGGGTGGCTTATGGGAAGATGGAGTAAATAGCTTCAAAACACTCTTCTACAAATCCACTTCCTCACTAAAGTACACGTTTGAAGAATTATCCACACTCCATTGCAAGGTCGAAGCGTGCCTTAATTCCATGCCAATTGGCAACGACTTAAGGCTCAACAGTTTTGTTTCCGTTGGAAAGAGGAATACCTCAAAGAGTTGCACAAACGCTCCAAATGGCAACTCCCAATGCGAAACCTCCAAGTCTGCAATATGGTGGTTGTCGAAGAAGACAATCTACCAGTCAATAAATGGCGTCTGGGCAGCATCCAAGTTGTTTACCCTGGCGCTGATGACATTGTCCGCGTGGTGGATATCCTGACCACCCGTAGCGTCATCAAAATGCCCACGATAAAGGTAGTCCTCCTTCCCATAGAGCTCATAGTCCAGACACCCTCTTAACCTTGTGTTGTCCATTAGTGGATATATGTCCAGCATACATTAATCCATATATCCAGCTTCTTATTTTCAGATTAGTGAAAATGGCAACACGCAAGGCACAATCGCAAAGGGCAGCTAAACCAAGCGTACCGAAAATAGTGAACTCCTTCCGGTGCCGCTTGTGCCGAGGAGTCCATGCCCAAAAGAAGTGCTAACGCTTCTTGCATCTGACCGCGGTGAAGCGTCTTCGGGCAGTATTAATCAATAGATACCGCCCGAACTGCCTTGCCCATGAGCACTCAGCGGACTCATGTCACAGTGGTGGTACCTGTCTCACATGAGGCCAGGACCATCATACGCTCCTCCACCTCCCAAGCAGCCAGTCCAGTCCAGATGCAAGCCCCCACGCCATCCCCGTCTCCTCTTACACCGGCAGAGTCCCTGGAGACTACCCAATCGGCGACAGTCAGCATGTTGCCGACGGCCCAAGTCAGCCTGGACGTGGCCGGCAAAATCTTTGAGGTGCGTGTGATATTGGACGCGTGTAGTCCACACCTCCGCATGCCCACCTCACTGGCAACGGCCTTTGGCCTTTCCGCCAAAAAAAGGTTTTGCCGCGCCTTGTTCAGGTCGAGGGCAGCGCCAGACTCCGCTACTACCGTGACTCTGAAGTTGGAAGATGTGCATGTGCGGACTCCGGTACAGAAGGTTGGCAAGGACCTCACACCATGCTATCCAGGCATTACGCTGGCGGACACCCGGTGCCACATCCCAAGCAGAGTATCCATTGTTCTGGGGGCCGACGTTAATGGAGACGTTATTCTACCCGGGCTTGTTCCATCCCACGGCGGACTGCCGTTGGCCTAGAACACTCTGTTTGGTTGGGTACTATCCGGTGTCTTCAAGACGTAGTTCGCTAGTGCCCCCGACGCCCCTCCAGCAGCATCCAAGAAGATCCCGTCTCCATCCTAATACTTTCAATAGTATTGCAAGGAGGGCGGGATGTTTACGTCGAAACGTAACCGCCGAGAATTAGGCAGCGTTGCTGCGTAATCAGTGCGAGAGTCACCATGGGGTCTCGCGCTCTTTTTTACAAGAAAGAAGTATGAAAAACACAAGTGAAGTGAACAGACGCGCCCCGAATTGTCTTTTTTTTCGAATTGTTCTTTCCGCGTCGGCTTAGTGTTTTCAGCCAACTCACTCCACGATCAAGAAGAAGCCACTGCCGCAACCACAGACAGTGGCACTGACAACGGCACGGGTGACGGACTATACGCACGCGGACTACTACATTGTGGACGGAGACAACTTACTATGGGACAGCTACGGCATAAGTCCAACCTCACGGATTATAGGATCATGACGAAGGAGACCATGAAATGCAGAAATTGTTGGAGATAGATAACACGTACTGAACATGTTATCTGCACTCGACGAGCATCACCGCATGGTAAGGAGCCATGATTTTTTAGGATCAGCCCTTAAGGTAGTAGCGGGTACCCCGGACGCAGACGACTTGAATAGGGTGGAGACAACACAGACGCAGCTGGTCACTGCAAGCAATAGGCAGATAAGCATAACCTCCAGACTGCAGGAGAAAATAAACCAACTCCTGGACACTGTAAACAAAATTCTTAGACTTAGACTAAAGGTAAAAAAATTGATACTGGGCACCTTTTCAAAGCCCTTAGTACGTGAAACAGAATGATGATAACAGAGGTGACAACCTTATGCTTACCTTGACTCTAGTAAAAGTTAACGTAATTAATACGGCAATTATTGACCACTCAGATCTTGCAAACATACTGACCAATAAAACCACAGGAACCCCCATAACTGACATATTGAAAGTATCTAGAATCAAGGTAGAACGTAAGAGTAACGTAATCATCTTTATAATTGAATTCCCTATTATAAGCAAGTAATGCAAGAAGATAACGATTTTCCCAGTCGCTCACAACGGTTCCAAACTTCAACTACACGAAAACTTGGTGGCTGATTGCAACGGCCAGATACTGGCTTATCTAATTTCTCGCAAACAGCAACTGCGACATTCTGCAGGCAGGCGAAAGGCCGTACTTGCGCACAAAGCCTCCATTCTGGAGGCACAGCCCATTGTCTGATGCAGCCGAGTCACCTCGAACCACTCACCATAGTGGAGGACGGCATAATTACCATCAACGACCGCTGCGCAAACCTCTCATAAGACAACACCGCCGCAACAAGAGTAAATGGAACAAATCTCGTCGCCTTCAAGACGCACACCACCATCAACGGCTCGCGATACATTAGCCCGTAACATTATGCTGCTGCATCGCGTAATAAGTCGCAAGCGTGGTAATGCCGACCTAATCAGTTATGGTCAGCGTTGCGGGTGTATTGCGCTTTGAAAACCATCGCAACAGGTTGCAACGTAACACTACGCACGAGGCGCGTGGTCAGCGTTCTGGGTAACAGCAGCGGTGACGCCGACAGCACAGCTGGCGGCTGAAGACCTTAAATTTCTCAATCAAAGAGTTAAGAGATCCACAGAAATCATGAAAAAATTTGTTGTAACGATTTTGTGGTAAATCGTAATGTCGATACAACTATTGTAAAAAATAAAAAAGTATAGCAAAATAAAAAGGCCCTTATTTTATTTAAAGGGTTTAACCAAATGATAGATAGATTGTAACAGATAGTAAGATACCCGACAGTAAGACATCCTTCACCCAATTCCCAAATTCTGCACAACTTATTCTACTACATATGGCTAACTTGCTCTCACGCAAACACACACGCACAAAAAAAAGTAAAGCGACGCGTCACGACATCGACGTCGACGTCAACTGCTCATGACAGCGCGCAGGCTGTTGCTCGCACTGTACATTTGTACTGAGAGCGTTAACCCAAACAACTTCTGTGATATTGTTCCGATCGGACTGTAATTTAAAGAATATGTTCATATTCAGCTTTGTGTATATTGACTAGAAACGTTATGAATTAAATACTTTGCTTAAAAATATCAAATTACCTATTTTCGGGGGCGGTGGTCGTGGCCTCAAACATTTGATATAAACTTCATATGCCTATGATATATAAGAACCTCCATGCCAAATTTGGTATCTCTAGCTCTTTTAAGAGCTGAAATTTGTTGTCCCAAACAGACGGACAGACAGACATGTTTCAATCGACTCGGCTAGTGATCCTGCGCAAGAATAGTATATCCTTTTTTGACCGTTTCCATTGGTCGAAGGGTATAATAATAACAGATTGCATAACATTGCAAGAAAAACTGTTTATGCGAAAATGGGCAGACTGGCATTTTATTATTAGTAATTAGGGGTGCGATGTACCTTAACCTTATAGGTCTATCGTACCCCCTCCTGACCTCAGAGCTCCTTATCCAGATCAGTTATTCTTAGAAAATGCCGAGTTTCGCGAACGTGCTTGCCTAAAGTTACACTTCTTTAATGAGCAAATGCCGAACAAACTGTAAATAGGTGTTCTAGTGTTTCTGAATTTAACTCGCAGAACCTGCATATCTCACTGCAAACTTTTGCTTGTTTGCTAAGGTGTGCTCTTAGCCTTCAATGTCCTGTAAAAAGCCATGTGAGGATTCCATTGGGTTCTTACTCAGTCTCAAAAGCTGCTTAAACCTTTTCAGACTGTAGCAGCCTCAGTCTCAACAGCTGCTTAAACCTTTTTACGCTTTAGCAGCCTGTGAGATTTTGATTGTCGTAAGCTTAGTGTGCGTGAACAGTCCAACTCGCTGATCTTCGCCTCCTATGTTCTTAGGTACTCCCTGAAAGTGTTTCTACCTTTGCCGCAGAACGGCTCTGGCTCTATCATAGTACACTCTGCTTCGCTTTTGCTAGTATGTCAGCCTCCTCATTGCCTGGTATATGTGTATGGCCCGGTACCCATCGTTGTGAGATTGTTTCTCTTCCCTAGTTTGTCGAGTTTTGTTCTGATGTCGCTTACTAGTTTTAATCTTGCAATTGCTGACAGCCTTTATCGCTGTCTGGTTATCCGACTGTATTGCGATATCAATTCTCAGGCAATTGCTGCTTAAGTTTAAAACTACACCCCTCAGACTGATATATGCTGGTGTATTGCCCAATGAATTCATGGAGTACGCATAGTAGAACTGCCACGCGCAGTCCATTGCCATGTTTAGATAGAGATCTGTAAACCATTTTATTGTTTGTTGCCTCATCGGGTGGATCTCATCGAGTGTGGTCCACATCCGTATGCTACTCAGTTCGACCGCGAAATATTTGTCGAACCTGTATTCTATTATGCTTTCGTCCCTCTGTTACGAGATTAGCGCAATGCTACTCTCCAGGGATTCTACGTCTTGTCTCCTCCACAGACGGGCCGTCAATTGCCAGTCTTAACATGTTTTTTGTACGGTAGAGCTCCAGCACCCGATGTAATGGGGTGAGTTCTTAAAGAACCTCCATTGCAGCTGTAGGATAGGTGCGCATGGCTTCCGTCATACATATACAAGTTATTCTCTGCGGTATTTACAGTTCATTTTGCGTAGTTTTAAGCTTAACTCTGTCTTTCCACGCAATTGCCATCAGGTAAAGCCATCTCAGGATATGAAGTGAGGTACCCTGGGATTTCCCGGCTATACACTGCATGCATATAATGCTTTGGTGCATTTATCTACAGCATTCTTTACGTGCGTCGCAAAATTGTACATCCTCAGACGGTGCTATCGTATTTACCGGTAATAAAATTGGTCTCATTCTTTTAATTTGTACCTTTTGTGAATGGGACCACGTTAAGGTTAAGACCTACCTTCCTGCACTATTCGTGTGTAATTACTCGACCAAGTTGGACCATATCAAATAGTACTTTCTCGTATCTGCATCGAGTGATGATTACGATGTCATTGGCATAACCTTGACATTGTATTCCTCGTTTAGCTAGTCTACCCAGTAGGTCGTCTTCAAGAATTGCTCCATAGGAGAGGGGAGAGCAATTCTCCCTGTGGGCAGCCCCTTGTAGTGTTAGCCAATACATTACAGTCCTCTAATGTGGCTGTAGCCTGCCTGGATCTCAGAAGAGCCTGTATCCTATTTCTGATTGTCCCATTCGAGCCTATCTTATCCAGATCCGTTCTGACAGCGTCGTTAGACGTATTGTCATATGTCCCTTCTATGTCTAGGAAGGCACAGATGGAAACCTCTTTGCTCTGCAGGGCACTGCAGATGTCCTTACGCAGTCGGTACACTACTGTGTCGGCTGAGCGACCTACCTTGTATGCGTGCTGCGTAGATTGTAGCGGGTGTGTTTAAAGTGCTGTGCTCCGTCTATGCTGGTTCACCAGCTTTTCCAACGTTTTTAGCAAGAACGAGGTTAAGCTGATGTGCCGGAATGACTTAGGATTGATAATGGGTTTCTTTCCAGCTTTGGGGATGAAGATGGAAGGTTGAAAAGTGCTAAATAGAATGGGCAATTGCCCATTTCAATTTGCTCTGAGTTACCAACGATTTGCCAGTCCGTGCCTTCTTTAGCCAGTGTGCTAAAGAAAGTGAGCATGATATACATATAAGACTGAGTTTGTCTTCGCTGTTCATGGTAAATTTCTTATTCGAGTTCTTTAGAGCGAGATTAGAATCAGGGAGACGTTTAGTCACGGTCCTGTGTAACCTCGCACCTTCGCTGGTGTTGGCTATGGGCTCGCCAAAAATTCTGTTTTTTTCCGCTTGGCCTCCCTAATCTCCTTGTTATAGGATGTTAGGCTTTTTTCATTTTACATCCTTGATCGGGCCGATCAAAATGTTAAAATGGCCGAGCTGTTAAGTTGTAACATATGCTATTATGTTAAGTCTTTTGTCATTAAGCGAAATAGCGGCACTGTTGTTCAAGCGAGCGGTGCAACGGATTGCATCGTGTAAAAGGAGAATTGTAAAATTGAAAAAAAGTAAAAGCATAAACTATTTTATCTCAATAAAAGGGTATAATTAAACATTCTTTATTAACACTTGCCGAGGTCTTAATAATCTGTGTGTATTGACCGGATTAAGCATTATCCAATGAATGAATCCTGCGAATGAAAGAAATTATTATTTAATGAGTTATTAACAATACAAAAACACACATTAACGCATATTCACAAAACGTTGCAATGTAAATTTTGGTTGTGAACACTCATACATACATACACGTATATATAATACAATTAACAGCCGTAATGAAAAAAAATACTGAAAAGAGTAAGCTCCCTTCGGTATTCCGAAGATTATATACCCTTGCAGAGATTTCTCATTTAAAGTTACATTAAATACTTTTTTACATATAATATACTACAAATACCTGGGTTATTAAGGGTTTTTATACAAAGCCCCTTTTTGACCGTTTGGTTCGATTCGGATAAAATTTTCCAGGCAAAATATATTTATTAATGATGTGGTACATTGGGAAACCCTATCTTGAAAACTAGGAAAAATCGGCCAATAATTATTTTGTATGGCAGCTATAAGATATATCGGTGGGATCTGGCTCGTCACGAAACATGTCTACCAAGTTCCATAAAGATAACTCTAAGGCTGAAAGACTAGACCGCGTTGCAACAGACTGACAAGCTATCTGAACTCCCTGTCGAAAGCTACAGTCACGCGGTGACCATGGGGAGGCCATGGATTTTCAGTTTACGTTTTACCATAAAATATATATATATAATTATAGAGGTATCTCTAAATTGTCGGCTATACCTAAATTTTTCGAGAATGTTATAACTCCTCACTTGCAACATTTATGCAGATCCGTTATTTCACCTTTTCAACACGGATTTATTAAACGTCGTTCAACTACGACAAATTTGCTTGAGCTGACATCCTTTGTGGTAAAAGGATTTCAGGAAAATCTTCAAACTGATGTCATTTATACTGATTTCAGTAAAGCTTTTGACTCAGTGAATCATTCCCTTTTGGCACATAAGGTTTTTCACCAAAATTACTTAGTTGGATTGTAAGCTATCTGACTGACAGAACTCAAAGAGTCCTCTTTAAAACCAGCCTCTCAATTCCACTTCACGCCACATCTGGCGTTCCTCAAGGAGTCATCTTGGCCCCCTACTTTTTACGCTTTTCATCAATGACCTGCCTTCGGACATACATAACTCTCGTACTCTTATGTACGCGGATGATGTAAAGCTTTGTTATCAATTTAAAGACGACCACTGTCAGTCACACTTACAAGCCGACCTAAATAGTTTTCATTCGTGGTGTTGTGCCAATTTTTTAAACCTGAACAGCTCCAAATGCAAGCTGATGACATTCTCTCGAGCCAATCCAATGTATACTTCTTATTCACTTTGTGGTTCTGTCTTGGAAAGAACTACCCTAGTTGATGATTTGGGGGTCCGTTTGGAACGAAAACTAAAGTTTTCCAATCATTTTTCTAATATGGTCAATAAAGCCATGGGTGTTCTAGGCGTTATTAAGAGATGGTCTAAGGAATTTGACGATCCTTATCTTACAAAGACCCTCTACATCTCACTTGTTCGTCCTATTCTTGAATATGGTTCATGCGTATGGTGTCCCCAGTACACTATTCATAAAGAACGCATCGAGTCCGTACAAAAGAACTTTTTATTGTTTGCGTTACGTGGCCTTAACTGGGAGGAAAATTTAAGACTGCCTTCCTATAACAATAGACTCTTATAATTAAATTTGCCTTCCCTAACTAATCGCAGAACCATGCTAGGGGTATTATTTATTAACAACCTTATGCAAGGTGACATTGACAGTGAGGCCCTTGTAATGCAGCTTCACTTCTCTGTCCCTTGCAGAAGTACTCGTAACTATCTTCCACTAACTCTTCCTTATTGTAGATCGAACTATGCACTGCACAATCCGTTCAGGGTATTATGTTCGGACTACAATAAACTTCAACATGTCATAGCTGGCACTAACTCTATTGCCACTATGAAGTCTTTAATTCTTCTCTATCTAGCACGTAATTAGTAATATTATTTCCTCGATATTCTTTTTTATTATTTATTTGATTTTGCATGCTCCTATCCTATCTCCTATCCGTGTTTTATTTCTTTATCGCGTTAATTTCTTCTCGCGTGTCTATTCGCATTCTTATCGCGTTTCCGTGTCGTCCGTTACGCGACGGTGCCTCTCGGTCGGTTAGGCGGGAGGTGGACTTCGTCTGGGTTCCGCGCGCAACAAGCATCGGCTTGGTGTCGTTGGACCACTTGTTAATATAATACATTCATTGTATTCAACGTCCAAAAAAAAAAAAAATATATATATATATATTTTTAATAATATAATGAAACAAAAACAAGTGCGCACAGTGTAGTCAAGTGTAGTCACAGACAGGCTCGACAGACAGATACTTCTGATGACTTCTGACAGAGAAACTTCCAAAATTATTTTAATACATATGGCTTACTCGCCCACACACACACATACGCGCGCGTAAACAGTAAAGCGAAACGACTCGACGTCGGCATCAACTGCTCAAAGCAGCGCGCAGGCTGCTGCTCGTCGTACCAAACATTTTGTACTGAAAACGTTGACTTGAATAACTTCTGTGATACGAGGGTCGTTTGATAAGTCCGTGACTTTTTGAATAAAATATATTTTTTTCGTCAAAGAAGCGTTTTATTTCTCAACATAATCTCCTTTTAGCTCTATACATTTAGTCCAGCGTTTTTCCAATTTTTTTATTCCTTCCAAATAATAGGTTTTCTCAAGGCCCTCAAAATAGTCGTTTGTTTCTGTGATGACCTCTTCATTTGACCCGAATCTCTTACCGCCGAGCCATTTCTTCATGTTTGGAAACAAAAAATAGTCACAGGGGGCTAAATCTGGAGAATATGCTGGATGGGGTAGCAGTTCGTAGCCCAATTTATGAAATTTTGCCATGCTGACTACACACGTGTGCACCCGTGCATTGTCCTGATGGAACAGCACTTTTTTTTCGCCAAATGCGGTCGTTTCTGCTTCAAATCAATATCGAATCTGTCCAAAAGCTCTGAATAATATTCGCCGGTGATCGTTTTACCCTTTTCAAGGTAATCGATGTGAATGATACCTTGTGCATCCCAAAAAACTGTGGCCATGACCTTGTTGGCCGACAGACCCACCTTGGCCTTCTTTGGTGCACGTTCACCCGGAGAAACCCACTGTCTTGATTGTTCTTTGGTCTCTGGTGTGGTGTGGTGGATCCATGTTTCGTCTACGGTAACGAAACGGCGCAAAAATTCGTTTGGATTGCGGTTGAACATCGCCAAACACTCCTTTGAAATGGTCACACGGTTGCGCTTATGGTCGTGTGTGAGCAATCGCGGCACCCATCGCGCGGAAAGCTTTTTCATGTCCAAATATTCATGTAAAATGTGATGTACCCGTTCAGTTGAGATGCCTACAGCCTCAGCTACCTCACGCACTTTCATTCTCCGATCATCCAATATCATTCCATGGATTTTGTCGACGATTTCTGGCATGACGACCTCTTTTGGGCGACCTGAACGTTCGGCATCACTTGTACTGGTACGACCACAACGGAACTCAGTAAACCATTTCTTAACCATTGAAATTGATGGTGCAGAGTCCCCATAATATTTATCAAGTCTTTCCTTGGTTTCGGTGATGGATTTTTTACGCAAAAAATAATGCTTAATTAGCACACGAAATTCACTTTTTTCCATTTTCGTTAAAATTCACGAGATCGTCTGCTTTCAATGCCTATAAAACGCAAACCAAAAAACGCAGCTTTCTCAAAATTTTACAGTCAGCTGTTAATCGATAACTGCTGACAGGAGCAGTGTTGTATTTAGAGCAGGTGCGCGGCAAATACAAAAAGTCACGGACTTATCAAACGACCCTCGTATATCTCCGATCGGATTGTGGAGAATATGGTCATATTGTATTCAGCTTGACGTATACCGAAGCAGAACGTTATGAGTTTAATACTTTGCTTAATAATCACAAATTACTGATTTACGGGGGCGGTGGGCGTGGTACCCGAAATTTGAAAACGACGTTTACTGCCTAGGATATACAGGAATCTTAATGCCAAATTTGGAGTCTCTAGCTTTCTTAATAGCTGAGAATCAAACGCTCATACAGACGGGCAGACAGACTGACAGACGGACATGCCTGTTACGCACATTCCGACAAACCTAATAGACCATGTATTTTTTTTTAAATTCATGGCCTAACAAGTATTGAAGGCTACAGTCGGGCGCCCGACAGTAAGATACCCTTCTCCCAATTTTCTAAATCCGTTACAAATCGGTTATTTGCGATTATTCTGTATAAAGCTAAATGCAATATAAACATATTCTCCAAATTACAATCCGATCGGACCAACAACACTGAAGTTATTCAAGTCAACGTTTTCAGTACAAATGTTCGGTACGAGCAGCAGCCGACGCGCTGCTTTGAGCAGTTGACGCCGACGTCGACGTTGCGTCATGTCGCTTTACTCTTTACGCGCGTCGCTGTGTGAGTGCGAGCGAGTAAGCTATATGTAGTAAAAGAATTTGTGCAGAATTTTCTGTTTGGTATCATGAGTGTGGTTACAGGTTTGTAACGGATTTGGAAAATTGGGAGAAGGGTATCTTAGTGTCGGGCGCCCGACTGTAGCCTTACCCAAAGCGAGTAGGCATGCGAGAACGTTCGGTTTTCCCTTTCTGCTAGCGCGTGCCTCGCTTATTTTGTGGAAGGGGTAACGGAACAAGTAGAAATTGAAATGCATCGGCCTCGGGTTTTTTTCTATACCTACTTATGTGTCTATTAATAAGAAGGGGTAACCCAAAAACGCACTAGAAGAAAGGGAAAACCGAACGTTCTCGAACAAATTTGTATGCCCCGACCCTTTTGCTGCTGTCTCTACCTACCGAGCCTACCGAGCCTTTGGGCATGCGTCTCTTGTCTTTTTTGCCAAAACGTTCCTGCCTTACTTGTCTATTTTGCCAAAACGTTCCTGCCTTTTGCGGCTCTTGCTTTAAGAGTCTCCTGCTATTTGAGGCTCTTGCTATTAGAGGCTTGCGCGGCTTGAGGCGTGTGCTATGTGCGGCCTGTGCAAAATGAAGATCGAGTGGCAAGAATCTCATTCATTTTTGAGTGTTGTGTATGCATGCATGTTGCAGTTCTCTGGTATGTAACCATAAACTCGTTTTTGTGTGATGGAGTCGATTTGATTTCAATATTAGTTGCGAGGAAGCATTTATGGAAATTAAACAAGAACATCGATCGTGTGAATAACTACTACACCATACACTCACTGACTAACACGAGACCACTGCACTATGGGCAAAAAGCCAGAAATTTTTGCATAAAGTCCAATTTTAGAGTTAGAGCATTCAAATTTGGTACACATACATATGTGAAGAATTATTATAGAATTTCGGAATTTTGTTTTCTTTAATATAACTCCGGGTCTAATCTATCCGCCCACATTACCGTAGCCGCGCATGAGTCGTTCTGTGTGGGATAATCGCCAAAGGTATTTATAGTTGATATAGACTCTTGGAACTTGGCAAAAATTTGTTTATTGTAATTGTAAAATAATATATAAATATAGTAAACTAGATCGGACTACTAAAATATATCATATAGCTGGTATATTAACGATCGTACAATTTTGAATTTTTTTTTTTTTTTTAACTTTATTCGTTTTGTAAATTTGAGGAAAACTCGAAAATAATCATAACATCGAAAAATTTAGTTTTGGATAAGTTCTTCAAGGCATGTTTTGTCAATTGACTAGTTCTCATGGTATTCAGTATTTTGCATCACCATACCCGATCCGTGTACCCCCAAGAAAAAATATTTTTTTAATTTAAATTTGTATTTACGAATATGTTCATTCTTCTTCAACTTCTGGCTCTATTTCTGCACCATCATCTAAATCCTCATTAGAGTCCTCATCAGAATCGGAATCTTTAGGCCATGGATTCAAAAAAAATACATGGTCTATTAGGTTTGTCGGAATGTGCGTAACAGGCAGCCTGCGCGCTGCCTTAAGCAGTTGACGTCGCCGTCGACGTCGAGTCGTGTCGCTTTACTTATTACGCGCAAGTGTCTGTGTGTGAGAGCGAGTAAACCATATATATTAGAAAAAGTTGTGCAGAATTCTCTGTCTGAAATCATGAGTGTGTTTACATGTTTGGTACGGATGTTAAAAATTGGGAAAAGGTTATCTTACTGTCGGGCGTGTCCGTCAAGTGTCTTACCCACTTGTTTTTGTTTCATTATCTTAAAATTGTATATTGTATATCAATATATATTTTGTTATGCTATTTAAACATAAACTGGAAATCCATGGCCTCTTACAGTCACCGCGTGACTGTAGCCTTTCCGACTAGTTTCTTTCTATATCTGATGGTTCAAAGTTTGTCGGCGATGGTAATTTTAGAAGATGTAATTGATGATCTGCCGGCAGAGTTATTTTTATACCCTTGCAGAGGGTATATTAATTTTAGCCAGAAGTTTGCTACGCACCTTAGGAGACATCTCCGACCCTATAAAACATATATATTCTCAATCAGCATCAACAGAGGAGTCGAAAAATCGATGTCCGTCTGTCCGTCCGTCCGTTCGTCCGTCCGTCTGTCTGTTGCAACGCAAACTAGTCTCTCAGTTTTTGAGCTATCTTCATGAAACTTGGCACACAAGCTTCTTATTGCTGCACGCTGTAAATAAGTCGGAAGGAGCCAGATCGGAGCGATACATCGTATAGATGCCATAGAAGCTATCGGCCGATTTTTGTTGTTTTTCAAGATATTGCAACAAGATTTGGCAAATCTAATTCGTTCTTAATGTGATGTCAAAGTTGTATCATAATCGGACCACTATAACATATAGCTGCCATAGGAACAATCGGCTGAAATCAGGGTTTTTGTATGCAAACAGAAACCTGCAGCAATCCAAAACCTTCGGCAAGCCGAAGGTAGCCTTGGTTTTACATTTTTTTTTTTTTGCCTTTCATTTCAACTTAAGCTTGAAATGTATGAATTAGAGAAATCTTAAGCTCTATAATAAACATCAGCCATATTGTTTAATCGGCTATTTTTTCGGGCATGTGATTTCCTATCATTTTTATACTGCTTGTTCCTTGCTTCTGAAGCATTTTCTCCTAAACATCCAACTGGGACCAAAGTTGAGTTCATAATTTGCCAACCGTGTATTAATATTTTATGAACCGTCGGCGACATCGGATACCAAGGATACGTATTTACATATAGCAAAAATGTTTTCTCACAAAATATCTTGAATTTCTCAACATCAACGCAATGTTCACATGAAATAGTGATTATAACTATAAAGAAATTATATAAAATGTTTTGATCAAAGCTTGTGATTGATGAAAATAATTGGTAATTCCGAAAAACTCTTCTAGCCGTGTTACCATCATTACTATTCCCACTTCCATTTAGCTTGGGAATGCTTACATAAACGCCCATTTTTGTCTACATTTGTCACATCAATTGGCCTGCAAGTCGTCTTTACTTTTTGAACCTCTGAATATGAAGGGAAAATATCGCAGCCGTGATATGATGAATATTGATATAGTGCTGTTTTGTCCGTTTTCCAGCAAAAATTCAAATGCTTCTTCACGGGTAAGAGGAATAATCCCTTGGGACTTCCTGCCTCCAGTCGAATTTTCTGTCTGTTCTTCCCTGATGATTTTTAATGCATTTACCAAATCACTCTCGTTAGACTTTTTCGCAGAAACAGAAGCAGCATGTAATATGTCGTGAGTTGAAAAATTTGTATCCGCTGCAAGATCGCTCGCTAATTTATATTTTTGGCGTGAACCAGCCTGCATAGCCTAGCATTGGTCTTCCCTTTATATGAGGAGATGGTTCACAAAGGTCTTCTTGCAAGGCTATAACAATTCCATTTGACAGCCAATTTGAGTGTTTAATTTTAAACCTTGTTATCATTTGGTTACATTTGGGCAAATTTTTCTATAGGTACTTTATAAAAATGTCAGCTTTTTTCAATTTCATCAACGACTGATTTGCAGATGTTGCTCATATTAATTTTTACAATCATCCATTTTGTTAATTTGGACTTATCGCTGCCATTGCTCTCCCAAACCTGCAGCATCGTAAAATGTCGAAACTGATATTCGGCTGTAACATGTAATTTTTTTCAAAAAGAGGCAAAAACGGGCAAAAGATATTATTACCACCATAATAATCTATACACTTTTTCGCAAAACAAACCAATTTTAGTAGAACGCTCCTACAGGCGCCAAAAAAGTTATTTATTTATTTATTTATTTATTTATTTAACGTCAACTAAGAGCAGTCGACTCAAAGACTAAAATATAGTAAAATTACAAATGTAAATTTAAATTAAAAATATAAGTATAATTTAAGTTGAATGTAAGTATATTATTTAAAAATATTTTTTTTTTTTTTTTGTATTAAAATTTTTAATTATAAATTAATCATTAAATTATTTATTTAATTTATTGAATTTATTTATTTAATTTAATCTGGGAGTAAAAGGATAATTTTAGTTCATCCAACATTTGTTGCAAAGGAATGGGGAAACCCAGAAAACCCAATCAGTTATACCCCAAAAACACATCAACAACAGTGGACAGACAATACACGACGAAATATGCAGACACATAAAAACTAACATAAAACATTGAAAATAAATACATGTAAGATTATTTTCCATATTAACAAATTGTTTTAACTTTAATGAAACAGCCAGAATTTGTGCGCCAAATTAATCAATATTTTCGGTTGCATTTCGATCAGTCGATCATGCAGTTAATCAACTGACTTTGTTAGCGCGGTAATTTTAAACCGTGAGCTTTAAAATTTTTTAAAAATAGTTTTATTTAATGTGGAATATTCATATTAAGAAAACACATTAAATTTTGTGATTTAAAAATATGAAAAATAAGACTTTCTGCAAAAATGTCGAGCTTTTTGCACTGCAGAACAATACGAAACCAGAAATCAAAGATTCCTTAAAAATTACGAAAGTTATATACCATTGCAGGGATTTCTCATATAACATAATATTAATTTTATACCTGTACTACAAACACTTTTTAAAGGGTAGTTGCATGTGAAAGGGTTGGGTAATAGAAGTTAACAACTTTTAACAAACAAATGATTTCAAATATATATACTTATATATATATATATATATATATATATATATATATATATATATATATATATATAAGGCTTAATTTTTTAAAACTCATAATTTTTATATGAATTTCAAAGCACTTGCAGTAGCTGCACCAGGCCAAATCTTTATCTTTTAATTTTAACTTGTTACTGACTGCTTTTTCGTGACAGGGCCACGTCGGCTACCTCAGCAGCACTTGGGGAGGGGTTTTTACTCCAGCCCTGCAGTTCGCACCAAATCTCGACTAAGCATCGGTATTTAATACGTAAATCACATTACTTACGAAAGCAACGAGGTAAGCAACCAAACATAGCAAACATAGTATTACACATATTTTCATATTTGTTCGTTTATTTACAGATACAACTACTCTACGTGGGACAAACAACAACGGTCACTGGTGACAGACAAGTCACCGCGCACCCACCCAACCATGTGCTCCTGCTCAGGAGTTTCGGAGCATCACCCAAAATCGCGGAGGGCGTCCTAGCCTACTAAGGCTGCCGCTAACTTAGTACATTATTTTAAACTGGTACATTTATTTACTAATGGACCTAACTGGCATGACTAAATCCACGTGGAAAAAACTGAACGCTAACGAACTTTTATGCCGCTGTATTTGTAGCAGCAAGGTTATGCGCTACGCTGCTAAGGCGTTAGCGGGCTACTAAGGTGGCAGTTCGGCGATAACGCCCGGGGAGGTTTGGCCAGCTACAGGCAGGACGGGATTCTGTCTGCCGCTGGTAGGAGGTGTGCCCCTTGGTGCAAGGCCAGATGCCCACGGCTGCGGCGTTCGAAGCGCTGGCAAGTCAGGGACGCAATCACCCTGGCGGATCTCCACAGGAACGGACTCACCGGGGCAGTAGGATGTTGATTTTTGTTTTCCAATAGTCTGTTATTATTATTATTATTTTTTTTTTTCAGCTTTACTGCACCGCCGGGCCGCCTAGAACAAACTGTAAGTTGGCCGCCCTTGGAAGAACTGTTAGCCGTCACGCAGGTTGGCAAAACTGGAGCCATGGGTCGGCGACCGATGTGACTGTTAACGGAGAAGGTTCCTCCGCTCTGGTCAATTCGGCCAGCAAAATGTATGGAAATCGGCCAGTTATCGAAGACTATATCTCCTAAACTAAGTCGAAAATCGAACATTTTTACATTTTTTATTTCGTCGAGGTCTATAAAAATCAGTTTTCAGATCTTAGCGCCCCAGTTACCGCAATACTGCCGTAAAATTAATTTGTTCATGCATTCTTTCATTATTAATATAGTACTATTCTTACTTTACTTAGTGATAGCTGCAATTTAAAATCGCGTGACATTTATGAACTAATCGATAACTATCGCAACTACGACACAACATCTATCCCCTGGTTATTTAAAACTAAGCTACATGTGAAAAACCATTTCGCAGCATACCTTAAACATCCAATGCCGCTGATGTTTCAATGTTTCAATGTAAGCGTCTTTTTTTCCAGTATTTTACTGAGGAAACGCTAAAATTCCAGCCCAAAAAGAAATCTATTCCGTAAAGCTACACACAAATCTGTTCGGCACATGCTACCTTCTTAATGCTTGCTCATGCTAAACCTGTATCCGTTATGCCCCGAAATGTTTTTGCTCTCTTCTAGTGAACGGACGTGTTTTTTTTTCTGCTCCCCACTTTTTTATAAAGTTTGTTTGAAAACAATCGGCATTTGCTAAACTAAACACATAACAACTAATTTGTATTTTCGTTCACTTTCGCGAGTGCATGCTTGCTTTGGAATTGATATATATTAATATTCTTGTTTATTGCAAATCTGCTTTTTTTCTATTTCTGCTTTTCTTTTTCTGAGTGCATTTGTTTTTATTGTGCTCTCTACTATCCCTATTTCGGTGTTGGTATTTGTTGTTGCAGTTCCGCTGCAGCTACAAAAGTAACTAAGCTCTCTCACACGTCTTCACGCTCTCCTTCAAACGCTCGCTCCCTGTTCTCTTCAATTTCGTTTTGATCTTACGGTTGTTTTTATGGTTACAGTGACACCCGGTAAAAAAAAAAAAGTTCCACTCAGGCTTCCGGCTTGTCCCTATGACATCTTAAGATGTAATGGCTTATATTCCAAGCTAAAGTTTTGATTATTGCTCCAATAATTGCTGTCCCAAATTTTGATCAGACCATATTATGGTTAAAAAGCTTGAAGCGAAAAACAAGAAAAATCGGAAACCGATAGTTCCATCGTTACCAATCCGAGCATCTAGTTCACAAAAAAATAAGTCAAACAAGTGGGTAAGGCTACAGTCGAGCGTCCGACAGTAAGACACCCTTCTCTCAATTTTTAAATCCGTTACAAACGTGTAACCACACTCATAATTTCAAACAGAAATTCTGCACAATTACTCGCTCGCACTCACACAGCGACACGACGCAACGTCTACGTCGGCATCAACTGCTCAAAGCAGTGCGCAGGCTGCTTCTCATACTGAACAATTGTACGGAAAACGTTGACTTTTATAACTTCTGTGTTATTGATCCGATTGGGTAGTAATTTAAAGGATATGTTCACATTGCATTCACCTTTATGTACAGAACGTTATGACTTCTATACTTTGCTTAATAATCGTAAATTACCGATTTGCGGGGGCGGTGGGCGTGGCATCAAACATTTGACACATACCTTTTCTGCCCCGGATATATAGGAACCTTCATACCAAATTTGGTGTCTCTAGCTTTAGCTGAGATCTGTTGTCTTACACAGACAGACAGACGGACAGGGCTCAATCCACTCGGCTAGTGATACTGAGCTATAATATATATACTTTATGGGGTCTGCAACGCCTCCTTATGCCTGTTACATACATTTGCATAAAATTAGTATACTCATGACCATTTTCAATGGTCGCAGGATATAAAGACTATATGCTACATTCCTTCTTACATAACAAAATGTTAGAGGGTTATGTAGTAAACTTTCCAATCTATTTTTAAATAGACTTCCTTTACATCCCACGTGTTGGTGTTTACCGAAACCTGGTTGAAATGTAAAATTAATAATTCTCCTACTGCCTTTTGCTCGACTTTTAGCTGCTCGTTTAAATTTTTCAGTATTGAACGCGATATTTAGAACTCAGTTTCTTGTGAACCTTAAACAGTTTTATAGTTTTGTTAACATGAAGCATAAGTCATTGGTTATACCATCAAAGTTTGTTTTTGAAAATTCAATGGCAGATACCGGCCAAGGCATGACCGTCATATTGAACAAAAGTTCACTTGTTTAGAATTTTCACTCAGGTCTTGGTGTTCCCGCTTGTGTACTTCGGTTCTGCGCTAACTTCTTATGTAAGCCATTGCTCAAGTTTTTCTCGCTGTGCTTAGATACTTCATCCTTTCCTTCTATTTGGAAGGAATCATTAATTATTCCCTTGCTTAAGAGAATGTTTTAACTACTCACTTGCAACACTTCTGTTGATCCTTCATATCACCTTCTCAGCACGGATTTATGAAACGTCGGTCAACTAGAAAATCTTATAATTACAGTAAAGCATTTGACTCAGTAAATCATTTTCTTCGCGTATTGTCACTCTTCCTACAAGCCAACTTAAATAGTTTATATTCTTGGTGTTCTGCAAATTTCTTAGATAGAACTAACCTAGTTAGGGTCCGATTGGACCGAAAATTTTAATTTTGCGAACATATTTTTTATTCTAACGCTTTCTCTGTTGCATGCCTAAAATACTGTCCCATCTAGAAAATGCTAGAAATAAGGAAACCGTTAATTCCCATCTGTCCTATCCTTAGTTTTAATTACATGCCCGCGTTCTCTCTTCGCGTTTTGAGTCAAACGTTCGGCGACTGTGCCTCTCTGTCGGTTGGGCGGGAGGGAGACATTCGCTGTGTCTGGGATCCGCGCTTAACAAGCATCGGCTTGGTTTTGAATGGACCACTTGATTATACATTCAATGTATCAACGTAAAAAAAAACAAGTCGGAAAGGCTACAGTCGAGCGCGCCCGACTATGGTATATCCGCTACAACTATGCGAAAAAAAACACGTCTCACAGTCTCAAATTTATTTTCACATGAAAGTTGCACGCGGTTCTAATTGGATATTGTCAATTTGCTTTCAGTGTCTTCCAGTTAAAACTTATCAGACAGCTTTTTATGATGAATGTGTAAAAGAGACGCCATATTTATTAAGAAATTCAATACATCCAACCAGATTTGCCGTTTTTTGTTGTACATTAATGCAAAATATCACATAAGATTTTAACTGGCCTTAAATAAGATAAAACTTCGTTAACATCAATTTTAAAAGAAGATAGAAATAGAACAGAAAAAAAGAATATTAAAAATTTTGGCTCAAAAACATCACCCTCGTGAGGACTTTAACCATGACCCTCCAAATAACTTAGACTACGCAGTCTGCATTTGTAACCGCTCTGCCATTACCTAATTATTAATTATATCGGCAAAACTATGAGATTATGATTATGGGCATTATGAGACCATTCAGCTTGTCGTACAGGACAAAAACAAATTATTATTTTGTCTCGTGTGTGTGTGTTGTGTGTGCAAGACAATACCAACTCACTCACCTTAAAATTCTGTTTAATCAAATAAATGCGTTTAAAGTACTAAACTTAATATATTTGAAATGTTTGTAGAAAAGGTAACATTCAAAAATATTATCCACTTGCATCGGGGTTGGGTAGGATTAGAACTCGTGCCCTTTCGCTTGACAGTCAGCGACCACATCCACGCAGCCACTGCAGCTATTCGGCGGACGGACAGACAGACAGACGGACATGGCTATATCGAGTCGGCTGTTGATACTGATTCAGAATATATATACTTTATGGGGTCGGAGATGTCTCCTTCTGCCTGTTACATACATTTTCGGTTCGAACAAAGTTATAATACCCTTCTACTCTATACAAAAGAATTTTATCGATAACTAACGTGACTACGATAGCACAATACCTATATTCAAATTTTTTTAAGATTATTGGACAATTGCCATCGGAACAAACGGCCTAAAATATGTTTTTATACTCTTCGACCATTGAAAATGGGTAAAAAAGAGTTGTAATATCTGTGTGCAAATGTATGCAACAGGCATAAGGAGGCGTGGCAACTCCCCATAAAGTACATATATTCTGGCTCAGGATCACTAGCCTAGTCGATAGAGCAATGTCCGTCTCTCTGTCTGCATGAGATAACAGGTTTAAGCTAATACACGGACACCAAATTTGGTATGAAGGTTCCTATTTATCATAGGCAGGTCATGTTTATATCAAATGTCTGATGCCACACCCACCGCCCACACAAATGGATATTAAAGTGGAAAAATTTAAGTTTTCTTATGAGAGGGACATATCATCCTTCAAAATAAGTGTCCCCAACGAACTCATGGGCATTATATGCTCGGCTCAATTTTGGCCGGAGCATGTAATGGTCAAAGAGTTCGAAACAAAGAAGAAGAAAAATCGCCCTCCGATTAATCTTCCTTTGCCGTCTCTAGCTTCAGCCCAAATAAAAACAATCTTAAACAAAAACAAGAAAGCAAGGCTACCTTCGGCTTGCCGAATGTTTTATACCCTTGCAGTTATACTAAATATAAAATACATTTGGTTGCTGCTGGTTTCTGTTTGCATACGAAAACCCTGATTTCAGCCGATTGTTCCTATGGCAGATATATGTTATAGTGGTCCGATTCTGATATAATTTTGACAGCTCATTAAGAACGTAATAAGAATAAGATTTGCCAAATCTTGTTGCAATATCTTGAAAAACAACAAAAATCGGCCGATAGCTTCCATGTCAGCTATACGATATATCGGTCCGATCTGGCTCGTTCCGACTTATTTACAGCCTACAGCAATAAGAAGCATGTGTGTCAAGTTTCATGAAGATAGCTCAAAAACTGAGAGACTAGTTTGCGTTGCAACAGACGGACGGACGGACGGACGGACGGACGGACAGACGGACATCCATTTTTCGACTCCTCTGGTGATGCTGATTCAGAATATATATACTTTATAGGGTCGGAGATGTCTCCTAAGGTGCGTTGCAAACTTCTGGCTAAAATTAATATACCCTCTGCAAGGGTATAAAAACTAACATGCTCCTTAACTCTTTCATATCAAAATGTTAGAGGTCTATGTACTAAACTTTTAACTTTATATATAAACAGTCTTTCTTTTTCTTCTCAAATTGTTGTGTTTACTGAGACTTGGTTAAAACCGGATATCCTAAACTCCGAAGTTTTTCCAAGCAAGTTCACAACCTACAGGTGTGATCGACCTGACCGTCGTGGTGGTGGAGTCCTTATTGCAGTCGATTCCACCATCAATTCGGAACTTTTACAGCCGGAGATTCAACTTGCTATTGAATTCCTCTGTGTAAAATTACACTTTCCCGGTTTTTTTCATTATATAACCTGTTTCTATATTCCGCCGTCATCGAATGTATCTGTCTATTTGCAACATTTGTCTGCAATAAAGACTATTTTTAATCTGTTATCAGACAGAGATCACCTTTCAGTCCTTGGGGACTTTAATATACCAGATTGCAATTGGACAACAAGTGTTGATTCAAATTCTCTGCTGCCCTCACGGCACCACGACCTTTTTGACGGTCTGTTTGATATGTCATTGTCGCAGGTCAATCATATCTTAAACTGTAGTAACAGATCGTTAGACTTATGCTTTGTCTCCGATCCATCTAGAGTAAATTTAGTCAAGACTGAACCACTTTCTTTCCCAGAAGATCCTTACCATCCTACTCTGGAAGTGTCTTTTGATTTTAGTGCTTGTATGGATAAACATGAAAAATTGTGTAAGCGCGTACGCTACTTTAGAAAAGCAGATTTTAATTTATTAAACTCTTTAATTTCACAGTTTGATTGGTCGGAATTATATTTGTCTACTGATATATCAGTAGCGACCAATTTTTTTTTATAAAAATATTAATTCATTTTTTGATATTTGCGTTCCGTGCTATTATTCATCATCCTCGAGTAAGCCGCCATGGTTTACAAGAGAGTTGTCACGGTTAAAAAATTTAAAGTCAAGCCTTTACAAAAAATTTAAATCTAGTAGCTCGCCCTTAGCCTTTTCACGCTACTTAAGCGCGCGGTCAGACTTTACAGTCTTAAACGCGAAATGTTATAAAAACTATTTAGCTCGTTGTAAGGTTCAGTTTATTCAGAACCCCAAACAGTTTTATAGTTTTGTTAACACGAAGCGTAAGTCTTCCGTTTTTACTAATAACTTAACGTTTGAAAATGCTAGTGCAAATACCGACCAAACCATGGCCATATGTTTGCAAAGTTTTTTCAAACGACTTACTCACCTTCTACACATACTACTCATTTTTATCCATACAACATTCCAAGTTCGAATGGTATCTTCTCCCCCTTTCTAAACGAAAGCTCCCTTGTCAAGGATCTTTATTTAGTTAAGCCAGTTTTTTCACCCGGACCTGACGGAGTTCCCGCTTGTATACTTCGGTTCTGTGCCAACTCCTTAAGTAAGCCATTGCTCAAACTATTTTCGCTGTCCTTAGAAACTTCACTCTTTCCTTCCATTTGGAAGGAATCTTTTATTATTCCCTTATTGAAAAAGGGCAGCAAGTCTGAAGCAAGCAATTATAGAGGTATCTCTAAATTGTCGGCTATACCTAAATTTTTCGAGAATGTTATAACTCCTCACTTGCAACATTTATGCAGATCCGTTATTTCACCTTTTCAACACGGATTTATTAAACGTCGTTCAACTACGACAAATTTGCTTGAGCTGACATCCTTTGTGGTAAAAGGATTTCAAGAAAATCTTCAAACTGATGTCATTTATACTGATTTCAGTAAAGCTTTTGACTCAGTGAATCATTCCCTTTTGGCACATAAGGTTTTTCACCAAAATTACTTAGTTGGATTGAAAGCTATCTGACTGACAGAACTCAAAGAGTCCTCTTTAAAACCAGCCTCTCAATTCCACTTCACGCCACATCTGGCGTTCCTCAAGGGAGTCATCTTGGCCCCCCTACTTTTTACGCTTTTCATCAATGACCTGCCTTCGGTCATACATAACTCTCGTACTCTTATGTACGCGGATGATGTAAAGCTTTGTTATCAATTTAAAGACGACCACTGTCAGTCACACTTACAAGCCGACCTAAATAGTTTTCATTCGTGGTGTTGTGCCAATTTTTTAAACCTGAACAGCTCCAAATGCAAGCTGATGACATTCTCTCGAGCCAATCCAATGTATACTTCTTATTCACTTTGTGGTTCTGTCTTGGAAAGAACTACCCTAGTTGATGATTTGGGGGTCCGTTTGGAACGAAAACTAAAGTTTTCCAATCATATTTCTAAAATGGTCAATAAAGCCATGGGTGTTCTAGGCGTTATTAAGAGATGGTCTAAGGAATTTGACGATCCTTATCTTACAAAGACCCTCTACATCTCACTTGTTCGTCCTATTCTTGAATATGGTTCATGCGTATGGTGTCCCCAGTACACTATTCATAAAGAACGCATCGAGTCCGTACAAAAGAACTTTTTATTGTTTGCGTTACGTGGCCTTAACTGGGAGGAAAATTTAAGACTGCCTTCCTATAACAATAGACTCTTATAATTAAATTTGCCTTCCCTAACTAATCGCAGAACCATGCTAGGGGTATTATTTATTAACAACCTTATGCAAGGTGACATTGACAGTGAGGCCCTTGTAATGCAGCTTCACTTCTCTGTCCCTTGCAGAAGTACTCGTAACTATCTTCCACTAACTCTTCCTTATTGTAGATCGAACTATGCACTGCACAATCCGTTCAGGGTATTATGTTCGGACTATGAAGTCTTTAATTCTTCTCTATCTAGCACGTAATTAGTAATATTATTTCCTCGATATTCTTTTTTATTATTAATTTGATTTTGCATGCTCCTATCCTATCTCCTATCCGCGTTTTCTTTCTTTATCGCGTTAGTTTCTTCTCGCGTGTCTATTCGCATATTTATCGCGTTTCCGTGTCGTCCGTTACGCGACGGTGCCTCTCGGTCGGTTAGGCGGGAGGTGGACTTCGTCTGGGTTCCGCGCGCAACAAGCATCGGCTTGGTGTCGTTGCACCACTTGTTAATACATTCATTGTATTCAACGTCCACAAAAAAAAAAAAAAAAAAAAAAAAAAAAAAATCGATAATTTGAGAGTATTAAAGAAAGTATTGAATACAAAACGTTATTCATTATACACAAACCTTAATGCAATATGAACATATACTCTAATGTATAATCCGATCGGACTGATAATACAGAAGTTATTCAAGCCAGCGTTTTCAGTATAAATATTCGCTACGAGCAGCAGCTTGCGCGGCTATGTGCAGATGACGTCAACGTCGTCGCGACGCGTCGCTTTACTCATTACGCGCGTCGCTGTGTTAGTGCGAGCGAGTAAGGCACATGTAGTAGAATAATTTGTGCAGAATTCTCTGTTTGAAATTATAAGTGTAGTTACTCGTTCGTTACGCATAATGGAAACTGTCGAGCGCGCTGGACTGTAGTCTTACCGACTTGTTTTTAGGCCATGGATTTAAAAATAATACATGGTTTATTATGTTTGTCGGAATGTGCGTAACAGGCAGAAGGAGACATCTGCGACCCCATAAAGTACATATATTCTTGCTCAGGATCACTAGCCGAGTCGATCTAGCCATGTCTGTCTGTATGAGCGTCTGATTCTCAGCTATTAAGAAAGCTGGAGATTCCAAATTTGGCATGGAGATTCCTGTATATCCTAGGCAATAAACGGCATTTTCAAATTTCGGGTACCACGAAAATGGTTATGTGTGTTTATGAGATGGAAATAGTAATTTAGCCGCACAGCGAATAATTGCAGCGGTAGTCAAATGTTTAGAGCAGCCGACATTCATTCAAAGAGATGGAGGTTTAACCCCCGAGGAATGCGGTTTTGAGGTTTATTTACTTTTTTTTCACTATTTAGCAGTTTTTAATTTTGGTTTATTTTTTTTTTTTTTTTTATGCAAATAGGGGTATTTGAGCCTCCTTAACCCGAATTCGATGGCGGAGGACGGAAATTTTTGCGTATTTTAGAAGTTATAAGCGAAAGAAAATTGCAAATTCACTGTTTTTCTACACTGTTCGATAATCCGATATGTAAACGCAACTACGTATTTTACGTCGAATTGTGTATGTGTGTGTGTTCCGCGACAATTTCAGTGTGCAGCAACTTATTATTTAAGTGTTGAATATGAAAACCATGAAAACAATACATAAAAAAAAGCTTTTTTTGGGTTATATATTATAATAACCACCAGCAAAGACTTCCCTAAATTCTTTTAACCGTTGTTATTGTAGTTTTGGTTTCCATTTCCAAAAAAGCCCGCCGCAATGCATAAATTTGTTAGTGTTGCTGAGTGCGTCGGAAAAGGCAGCCGCAGGCGAAAAATTTAAAAAAAATAAAATCGCGCGATTTTTTTTTTTCAAAATTTGTTTGCTTACGGCGCTTTAATTTTCTTAATAATATTTGTATTTTTTCATTTTAGTCTTGGTATATAAAATATAAAGCTTTTATTTTATGAATTGTTTTCATTGTTTTCATTTGCAACACTTACAATATAAATTGCTGCACACTGAAATTGTCGCTGAACACACACACACATATACAATTCGACGTAAAATGCGTCGTTTTGTTTACATATCGGAGTATCGAACAGTGTAGAAAAGCAGTAAATTTGCAATTTTCTTTCGCTTATATCTTCTAAAATATTCCAAATTTCCGTCCTCCGCCATCGGATTCGGATTCAGGAGGTCGAAATACACAGTTTTGCAAAAAAAAATTTCAAAATCGTGCGATTTCGGAAAAGCTCCTCTTCTAGACAATTACCAAAAAAAATTTCAAAATCGTGCGATTTCGGAAAAGCCCCTCTTCTAGACGATTACCGTAATATGCTTAATTTCAGGCTATAAGCATTTCCCAAATGTTACTAGCATTTTAATTTTAATATAAGTTAGATCCAGCCTGAAAAATGCCAAGTTGGCAACACTGTACACATTTATTGTAGAAGTATCGATGTATAAGTACTCTGCTTGATATATTTTGTGCACCCCTTCGACGTTTGACAATATTTAATAAATTGTCTGTAGTTACAGTAAAATGTTAGCAGAACAAACTTTGTTTACTGACGCTTTGGGATTATGCACATCACCGAATTCGATATTTGCTGGTGGGTAATATACATACATACTTATATACATACATAGGTAATTGTCATAAATCGTGACTTTTGTTAAAAAGTAAACTCTGAGAAAACATGTGTTCAACGAAAATCTCAGCTATTCCTAAAAATGTTTGATTAATATTTTGTTGCGTTCCGGTAGGTGTTATAAACTAGTTCTCATTGCGTGGACTTTAATGGTAAGAACTTTCTAATTTATATTTGTTGGGCTCACAATTTACAGTGGACTGCAATTAAAATTTCCATCCAAAAAAAAAAAGATTTAATAGTTAAAAAATAAGTTAAGAAGTGCGCGCGAGTTACAGTGTGTGTACCGTTGTTGCCAACTGGTTTGGTTCTTCTTTTCATAATGCTTGTAAGGATTCAGTCAAATCATCTTAACTTAGGGCAATAGTCCGTTGGCTGCCAGTGTCACCGATCTTTTTTAAAATTGTTATATAGAGGTTTTAAACTATTAATCGAACACATTAAATTTCTGATATATACACATAGATATGTACATAGATATGATTGACATCTAGTCCGAACACTTAAAGCCTTAAATATTTAGAAATCCATACTAATGACAACAACATGGTCAACGCTTCACAGAGCAATATAAAACCCAAACTTCTATGTTTATTATTTAATCGTGCTGCAATTTTTAAAATAAGCCGTAATATAGAATATTGTCTGCACTCCTCGTGTTGTTTCTAACCTTTCTTATGATCTCGTAGCCGAACGGCCTTGGCTACCAAAAAGTAACGGAATTTTTAAATCACAAATCGTATTATTATTATCTCAATAAACTCGAATAGACTAGTTGGGATTTGTGTATGAAAACGTTTTTCACTTTTTAAGAGTATAACAAATTTAAAGCAATTATAATATTTTTGGTGTTTAATTGATACCCAATAAAACCAACTCGAAATTCGAAGCGTAATTTCAATATTCGTGAAAAACACCACATGATGCGAATAAAAATCCGATGAATCATATTAGAGTTATCGTATTTTTCACTTTTTAAAAATATTGTACGTTTTCGCCACCGGTAGATACACTATCGGTGGCTAAAACGTGCAGTCAGATGTTCTCTAGTATACCTATGTACAACTTATTTTGAATTAGGTTGAAGTTATTCCTCAAAGGTTGCGGCAGGAGGCTGCAGAATTCTTACCTTTGTCGCTGACCAATGTACTGCAACGTTTCGCTGACCTTACACCATGCGCAAGATCTCCGGTTACTATCCCCGTTGCTGACGGAGTCTTGCTGTACGCCATTGAGTCAAAGAACCCGAGCTGCAATGTAAACACATTTTTTGGCAGTCCTCCTTCATGCCCATGTTTTCCAGCACCACACAGCATCCATTGCTATCCTCCGGTGCTTAAACCTAAGCATAAGTACGGTTCCTACGGCGACCAAGCCCATAGATCAAACTTGATAGATCGCTTGCGATTGGTTTGGTCAGCAACGATATGCCTTGCAGACTATTTCTATTAAGTCTGTGAAGAAAAGGCAGACTGCCATTTGTGGAAGCCTCTTCGGGTAGTTGTTGAAATTGATATAACTCGTGCCGTTGACGAAGCGTTAAAAAGTAACAAGTAAATGACTTTTTACCAAAGTTTTTTCGCCATCGTCCAAACTGACCATGACAAAGGCATCGTTTACCACTTGTTCTTGGTAGGGCAGTGCGCCACGACTTCTCCGCAAAACATTGCAGAGGGTGTTTCGAAGCATGCAGTGACAGCAGTAATGTCATTCTGCTAAGACGTCATCTACATGATGTAAAACTCGGCCAGCGTGTGCAGCGGGAGAGATAATAACTTTCTTTCAAAGATAAGAAAGATCTAGGAACAAAAATTACAAAACAACTCTGAATAGCTGAGCTATTGAAACCCCTCTTTCAAAATCGCTGCTAATTCATCTGAATCTATAAACGTAGGATTTTATACGTAAATATAAGCTAGAGTGATTGCCATCATTAAATTTTGTTTGTTATTAAGTCAGGTTCGAGAAATGCCTTTCGTTCGTTTTTTCGTTCCCGTCCAAAATGGGTATGTTGTTTGAATGAGAGTAGTATGTTAATTTCGCGGTCGTTGGTATAACCCATGCCAAGAACTCGAGAAAGCAAAACTACTGCTATAAGGTGTTCAAATTTTTCTATTGTAGCTATTTTTATATCATTGCAGAGGGTATATTAGGTTTGGCGAGAAGTTTGTAACTTATCTAGGAGGCATCTCCATCCACATAAACCATATACATTCTGAATCAGCAACGACAGGGAAGCTCATATAGCTTTGTCCGTCTGTCTATCCGTTTGTTGCAACGCGCTCTAGTAGGACGCGTTTGATTATAGAGAGAGCTTTAAACATTGAGTAGTTTTTCTAAGTTAAGCTTAACAATTTCAGGGCGCTCATATGACGTATTTTCCTTACCAAAAGTCTCTTAAGACATGCTTCAAACAAGTTATATCAATCGCCGATCTGAAGTTTCCTGCAAAAGTTATAGAGCTTCACATGTTTTCAAGATAACGTTTCCAAATTTAGCTCATCGATTTTCATGAATTAATTTATTATGCCTGTAAAATTGCATTTGAATCGAACCACTAAAACATGTAGCTGCCATATGAACAACCGGAAAAAATGGGCTTGGCATGGAAACCCATACTTTTTAATGATTTGTTTCTTAAAAATTGTTCTTTTCTATAACCCTTTTAAAGGGTAATATAATCTTCGGCATGCCGAAAGTGGCTGGGAAAAAGTGTATTTTTTGTAAGAATATCTCGTCATATCGACCTCATTAAAACGGACGAGAAACGAACAGAACGCGATGAAACGATCAATGCGACCAGAATGAAACGGAATGCGATCATTGCGGTCAATGCGATGAAACGGACTTATTGCGATGGAACAGATTGATTGGAAATCAACGCAATGATCGCATTGAAGCAGCGGGAGAAACGCGGCTTACATGTAGACAAACACAAACACATATCAAGAATCATAAAGCGACAGTGCTGCGCCAACTGTTTTGACGGGAAGCTGTGCAGAAAAAAACAAATTGTTAAATAAACATAAAATTACTTAAAATAAAAAACAAAGTATATATAAACTAGTCGGAAAGGCTACAGTCACGCGGTGATTGTAGAGGCCATAGATTTTCAGTTTACGTTTATATACCATAAAATATATATAAATTTATATTTATATAAATTTTAATACATATAATGAAACAAAAACAAGTGGGCAAGGCTTCAGACGGGCGCGCTCGACAGACATACCCTTTAACATCCGTACCAAACATGTGAACACACTCATGACTTCTGACAGAGAATTCTTCCAAACTTTTTTTAATACATATGGCTTACTCGCTCACACACACACACATACACGCGCGTAAACAGTAAAGCGACATCGACATCGGCGTCTGCCTAAAGCAGCGCCTAAAGCAGCGCGCAGGCTGCTGCTCGTACCGAACATTTGTACTGAAAACGTTGACTTAAATAACTTCTGTGATATTTCTCCGATCGGATTGTAATTTAGAGGATATGTTCATATTGTATTCAGCTTGACGTTTACCGAAGCAGAACGTTATGAGTTTAATACTTTGCTTAATAATCACAAATTACTGATTTATGGGGGCGGTGGGTATGGTACCCGAAATTTTTAAACGACGTTTACGGCCTAGGATATACAGGAATCTTCATGACAAATTAGTCCCTAGCTTTCTTAATAGCTGAGAATCAGACGCTCATACAGACGGACAGACAGACTGACAGACGGACAGACAGACATGGATAGATCGACTCGGCTGTTGATACTGATTCAGAATATATATACTTTATGGGGTCGGAGATGACTCCTTCTGCCTGTTACATACATTTTCGGTTCGAACAAAGTTATAATACCCTTCTACTCTATGAGTAGCGGGTATAATAAAACCACATTTTGGTGTCGTGTTGGTACTGAATTAACTAAAGTTTGGAGATAATCAGTTGAAATGTCCTTCCAGGCATTTTGTACATCAATAATGGTTTCATCTCTTGTTATATCAGCTGAGCGCTTATGTTTTACATTTCAATAATATTCAAATCTGGGCTTTGGGGTGGCCAATCCAGCGTTTCCACTCCAACTTATAATAAAAACTTTTTGATTAATTTGCTTGTGTGACATGGTGCGTTATCATGTTGGAGAACGAATGCTTCCCCGATCAATTTATCGCCAGAAGGAAATGCGTAATTATTCAAGGTTTCTAAATACTTGTGTTGGTTCATGGATCCCTCGATGTACATATATTGCAGGAAATATCCCTTTTATCAGCCCAAGAAATAAAATTAAGAGGCTGGCCTTCGCCAAAAAGTATTTACATACTTACATACATACAAGCCGCTTGCATTTTGGCGTAATATTGATAAAAGTAGTTTCGAATACCATTCATCGCCTAAAAAGGTTTTTGTACGAATGGATGCAAATATTCGCAAAAAACGTATTCCCGTTTGCCAAAAAGCAAGTCATGGTGGCCGAAGTGTTATGTTTTGGGGTAGCGTATCGTTTAATGGGTAGAAGATTTGGTTCCTATCCTATTGTTATTATGTTATGTTATTACAGTATATACTTCAAGTTTAAAATAAAATACCTAATTGTTCTCATCTATATTCTGAATTAATTGAAAAATAAAGAAAAACATTACCATGACAAAATACTTTTGCCGACGTGTGTATGCAATGAACGATATTTTTCCTGTAAACCTTATATTTTGCAGCAGAGTTAGCTGTTCAAGTCAAACATGTCATTTTTATACCCTTCGACCATTGAAAATATCCTCCAAATTACAATCCGATCGGACCAATAACACAGAAGTTATTCAAGTCAACGTTTTCAGTACAAATGTTCGGTACAAGCAGTAGCCTGCGCGCTGCTTTAAGCAGTTGACGTCGACGTTGCGTCGTGTCGCTTTACTCTTTACGCGCGTCGCTGTGTGAGTGCGAGCGAGTAAGCTTTATGTATTAGAATTTTTGAACGGAATTTTGTGTTTGAAATTATGAGTATGGTTACACGTTTGTAATGGATTTGGAAAATTGGGAGAAGGGTATCTTCCTGTCGGGCGCCCGACTGTAGCCTTACCCACTTGTTTCAACTGTAGAATGTAGTTCTTAAAACTAAATGTATATGTTTTGTTTTGTATGTTTTTATTTGGCATCTTTTTGGAAATGTTTACCTCAATTTCTTGGAGTAGAACTATTGAAAGTCCAACGTTAGACTAAATAGTTAAATGTGGTTGTGTGTATATCTTCTTTTATATATTTATATAAAATATATTTGTGCAAAGTATCGCAATATTTAAAAATATTTTGACAAATCTTGCAAAAAAAAAGCGCTGGTTTTTATTATGTGCGATTAAAAAAGAAAGTGTAGTAAATAACCTTGAAAAAATGCTGATATCGGTCATTTTAAAAATTTCCTGAGTGAATTAAAAATTAGAAAAGAACTAGAAAAAATCCAAAATTCTACAATTGTTTCACTTAATTGTATATCTCTGCAAATTTATTATCTCTGCTTTGATATTAGAGTTTATGCACAATGTGTTTGCTTTGTTCTTTCATCCATCCAATCTTTAATTTTTTTATTTGAATCTCGTTACTTTGGCTTTTTTATCTTTACCATAGAATTTGTATTTTACAATGTTTCATTATTTAAATAATAAAGCAACTAAGAACGGTCACAGCCAAGTTTTTAATTTTTTGGGCTATGTATTTTTAATGTATCTGTGAAAAAATAATGTAAGAAGTTTTATTCCCGAACAAAAAACAATAAAAAAAGAATAACTTTATTTATTGTAAATAAACTAGCGGACTCCTATGCGCTTCGCCGCATCGCCGCATGCAGTCATAAAATGCAATGAGAAATCCTAGAATTTTGGACAAACTATATTTTTCGTCTGTTCTTTTGGAGCGTACACAAGTAAAGAGTTTTGAACGCCAACTCTTGAACGGGCCACGTATAGCTGCCCGTGAGAAAAACGCGGCTCTTCCAAATTCAATCCGCATACTTGATGGACATGGCAAATGGGAATCATTTTCTCCTTTCGCTTTGCCAGTCAATATTGTGGCTTCAATTAAATTCGGCATCAATTTTCTTACAACCAATCTTGTGCCATTGCACAATTTTGTTGCATTTAAATTCCGTAGTAAAATTATTATTTTTTAATTCAAACGATGCGGTGGCATACCAGGCGGTTCTGGGGAATTTCAAAATTCAACTGGATGTAACTGTTATAAATTAGTCTGGTCGACCATATTTGCGGACGTATGGCATTGTATCTTGCGTGTATTCATGCATTTGACGCGGACTGCCGACATATGTGGATGGTAATATTGTTAAGCGTCCGATATCATTTGCATTACCATCATTCACTATTGCATCTCGCAAGTGTATATATTCTTCCGATCGTAAATTTGCTTGATTGAATCGAAGGTAAATTAGACGTTCTGTTCCGATTTTTGCGTACATGTCAACAACGTATTGATGAAAAAGTTTGCCACATCTCAAACTGAAATTGTCTTGTGGGCGAATCATGAATCCGTACGAACAATAGTTCATCGCAATAACTTTTTTTTGTATGTCACAACCTGTAATGAATGCATTATCAAAATTTAAATGTCTTCTTGTGTTAAAATGAATGCATATTAAATTTATATTATATCGGTTTGTGGATCTATCATTGGTATATTGATATGATAGGCGTCATCACCTTTCCAGTACAATAATGGATATTGTAATGCATCGTAGCTGCGGTGAAGCTCTGAAACACGCTGTAATTGCTCATTTCTTCGATGTAGCACGATGTCGCGAGGACGAAACTGAATAGCCACTTCATCGATTGTCGGTGCATTAAATCGTCTTGCATGCTCTCCGAAGGGTCTTCTATCGGCTTTTATGATGATTTTGAGGTTATCCGATGGCATACGATCAAGAGCGATTTTGAATAATCGAACTAATTCATTGTGTTGATGAAAAAATGTTTGAAGCTCAGATTTGTCGCCTTGACCTCGAAGCAATTGTACATCGCCGATCCAATTCGCGATTTTCATCTCCAATGAAATAGATTTGTAAGAATTGATGATCGGTATCAGGATATGGGAATAATGAGCCAGCGCGACCCTGACCCTGAATTTGTAATATGTGATAATAATATATGTAATATTTTGGGTGTACATTTTTTAAAACCTCGAATAAATTTTCATGAGATATTCCACTAATCACCTTGGACGTCGGCATAAAATTATCTCATACAATTTTTGTCACACCAAAAAAATTGATTTGAAATGATGCATTGTACTCTTGAATATGAGACAAAAAATGTGGAGATTCAAATTTTGGCATTTTCACTTTGTCGTTAGCACAGCACATGCCATCTGTTTCATTAAGGCCGCCAAGTCTTCGTTGGAGGCAGCGGACCCAGCAGAGCCCTTCTGGAGCTTCATGCCTTCGACGGTCACCCATGCCCGCCTCGCATTACGCTTACCCTTGCACATCGCTTTCGCTAAAGCGAAATGCGTTACAGGGCTGGCTCAGCGTTGTCGATGTTATTGTTGGCGCATCCGGTCTTGGATGGCATTTCGGCGGGTCGTTGCATTGCTCTGACTTGCACGTCAGAGAACTGCAACATGCATGCATGCACTACAAGCCACTCTAAAATGAATGAGAGTTTTGCCACTCGATCTTCATTTTGCACAGGCCGCACATAGCACACGCCTCAAGCCGCGCAAGCCTCTTATAGCAAGAGCCTCAAATAGCAGAAGACTCTAAAAGCAAGGGCCGCAAAAGAAAAGTAAGGCAGGAACGTTTCGGCAAAAAAGACAAGAGACGCATGCCCAAAGGCTCGGTAGGCTCGGTAGGTAGAGACAGCAGCATAAGGGTCGGGGCATACAAATTTGTTCGAGAACGTTCGGTTTTTCCTTTCTGCTAGATCGCGTGCAGCAATAAGAAGCTTGTGTGCCAACTTTCATGAAGAAAGCTCAAAAACTGAGAGACTAGTTTGCGTTGCAACAGACAGACGGACGGATGGACATCGATTTTTCGACTCCTCTGTTGATGCTGATTCAGAATATATATACTTTATTGGGTCGGAGATGTCTCCTAAGGTGCGTTGCAAACTTCTGGCTAAAATGAATATTACTCTGCAAGGGTATAAAAACACCGCACTAACAAAATCACATACCCTAGAATTCAATAAAGCACGTGTGTAGCAAATCCGGTTTATTACGAATCTAAAAAAAATTGAATTTAGGTAAGGCTACAGTCGGGCGCCCGATAGTAAGATACCCTTCTCCCAATTGTTTAAATCCGTTAAAAGCGTGTAACTACACTCATAATTTCAAACAAAAATTCTGCACAAATTCCTTTACTACATATAGCTTACTCGCTCGCACTCACACAGCGACGCGCGTACTCTTTAGTAAAGCGACACGACGCTACATCGACGTCGGCGTCAACTGCTCAAAGCAGCGCGCCGGCTGCTGCTCGTACCAAACATTTGCACTGAAAAAGTTGACTTTAATAACTTCTGTGTTATTGGTCCGATCAGATTGTAATTTGGAGGATATGTTCATATTGCATTCAGCTTTATACATACCAAAGCATTATATATTCATTACTTTGCTTAATAATCGGGGGCGGTGGACGTGGCATCAAACATTTGACATAAACTTCATCTGCCCCTTCATACCAAATTTGGTGTCTAGCTTTTTTAATAGCTGAGATCTGTTGTCTCAAACAAACAGACGGACATGTCTCAATCGACTCGGCTAATGATCCTGAGCAAGAATATATATACTTTATGGGGTCTGCCACGCCTCCTTATGCCTGTTACATACATTTTGCACAAAGTTAGTATACCCTTTTTTGACCATTTTCAATGGTCGAAGGGTATAAACACTATGTTTATATGATGCAAAATACTTACATGAAATACGACTTCCAAATCAAGTGTCGGTGATGTTTGAGTTATAAAACACATAAAAACTTGTTGTTCTTGTACAATTGGAAGAATGCAGTTAATGTTGTTGCTGGTTGGCAGACATATATCATGCTTGTTCAAAACCATCTACATAACTACCCGAAAGTATACTAAAAATGTATATTTTATGTATGTATTTTAATGTATCTGTGAAAAAATAATGTAAGAAGTTTTATTCCCGAACAAAAAACAATAAAAAAAGAATAACTTTATTTATTATAAATAAACTAGCGGACTCCTATGCGCTTCGCCGCATCGCCGCATGCAGTCATAAAATGCAATGAGAAATCCTAGAATTTTGGACAAACTATATTTTTCGCCTCCTTATGCCTGTTACATACATTTTGCACAAAGTTAGTATACCCTTTTTTGACCATTTTCAATGGTCGAAGGGTATAAACAATATGTTTATATGATGCAAAATACTTACATGAAATACGACTTCCAAATCAAGTGTCGGTGATGTTTGAGTTATAAAACACATAAAAACTTGTTGTTCTTGTACAATTGGAAGAATGCAGTTAATGTTGTTGCTGGTTGGCAGACATATATCATGCTTGTTCAAAACCATCTACATAACTACCCGAAAGTATACTAAAAATTTCAAGGCGATCGGTTCGGTGATATTTGAGTTACGAAAACACATGAAACTTGTAGTCAAATTTTATATATATAAATGGGGTCTGCTACGCCTCCTATTTTATTAAAATTAAGAAAAGGGAAACTATCAGAACATTGGCGTCTGATTGGACATCTAAATTACAAGGCCCACTTAAGGTATGTACATATATTTGCGAAATATCTTAACAAAATTCAAAAGCAGGTACTCACTTAACTACAAGTTGAGTAGGGGAAAAATGAGTCAACCGCCGCGGCGAGTTCGTTTCGTTTCATCGCCGCTTTTGTCTTCAGTTAATTAAATTGAGCATAACATTTCGTAATTGAAACGATTTAAGAAAAGTGTGATTTTTGCAGTTCTCTGCTTTTTAAAAAGAGTCGCGGTTTTAGACAATTACCTAAAAAATCTTAAGTAGTAAATATTTGAATTATTTAACATAATTTACATTATATGCATGTGTTTTTATACAGCCATCGGTAATCAATCGTTTCTAATAGCTGATAAATCGAGAGTAAAACTGCCAGAAGGTTTGCGACATAAAAAGGTTCTTGGTTTTGCATTTAGCCATGAATATATTTCGACAAGATATCTATTGCTACACAGTGAAAATGAATTCTCTTTGTTCAAATGTGATATTACACAACTCGAAAGCTTTCAATTAATCTACGAAGGTGAAACTAAGGACTGGATAAATGCAGCTACGTTCTTAAAGGACGAAGAACACTGTCAATTTGTATTGCACATGGCTCATAGTGCACTTCTTCTGTTACAGTATAATATTCAAATTGAAACGTTAGGATTTGGAAATTGCAGCATATTAGAATTTGCATGTTGTACAGACTATTCCATGCTTTACCATACGACTTTATTCGGTAACAGATATAAAGAGCTTATTGTGATAAGCGGCAATGGCTTTGGGGATATTCTTATTTGGCAGACACAAACTCCTGTTCATGTTAATTTACATACATGCCTAAAGATATATCCTCTTCGTTTGCGTCTAAAAGCACATAACGGCGTTATATTTTCTATTGACATAAGCTTTTCGGCTAAATTGCTGGTAACAACTTCTGACGATCGTTCCTTAAAGTTTTGGCAACTTGAATCCGAGTCTACGAATAAATGGAACTGGAGTGGATCCCCAATAAGACCCATGTTCAGCTGCTATGGGCATACTGCTCGCGTTATGTGTGCTATTATTGTGGAATACGGTAAGCATCTTTTTTTTCTTAACAAACATTATTTCAAAAGACGTAAATTTGTGCAATTGGAACAATTAAATTTATTAATTAACATTAATTAACAAGTAATTTTTTCATTATGTACATGTATTATTTGCGTGAAACTAATATTATACAGTACACTGATATTATATTAGATGGAACACTGATAACTCTCCTTTTAAATTCGATTTAGCGTTTGATATTTGGGGTAACTTGCTATCATTTGAGTGAGCATGTTGACTTGAAAAAAAACTAAAACAAACTACCAATCTGCGAAAACATATTTGCGTTTTTCTGTTTATTTTATAAGAACTGTACACCTTTAGACTGAAATATTACGGAGAATACGTGTAGTTGACATCACCGTCATCCCATTAAGGATTGATAGGTCTTGTTTGAAGAATTAGCATTTGGATTTTTATTACATCACTTTTAGAAGATGATATTACACAAGCTACTGTTTTTGATATTTTCCTTCGTATTTGTTGACCGATATGGCGGCTATTTCACTGTTTCTGCATTTCAAGCGTTAAGAGAACAATGAGTTTGAAGAAACTATTATAGCTCTAGCTGTTGCAGGTGGTTAAGTGTCTTACTAAATCTAGTATTGTTCCAGACCATTTTCACGAGTAGCTCGCAAACGCTTTGGATGTTATCCAAGTTCATTTTCAAAGATGATCGACCAGAGCAAAAATTCTACACTATCACTTCACTTCTGGATCGTTAAGTGAAGGGACTTTATTGTGCTCTTTGAGGCTACTCTTTTTTTTCTCCATGTAAATTTAGGCATTAAAAATGTAAAGCTTATTTTGGATGTACAGCTTAAAAATTAATGGGTGCTCGAATGAAGTGTACTCCATATATCAATCATACCAAAAATCTCTTAAAACCAAAGCTTTAAGCTATATTACTTTGTAGATTTGAGATTTCTTAACAAACTTGTAGAGCATCCATATGGGTCCCTTAGACATGGCCAACCCTGTATGAATGTTTGTCACGGATTGTCTAATTGGGAGAAAAGTATTTTATTGATCGTATTTTTATACCCTTGCAGAGCTTATACCAGTATTAATTTTGGCCGAAGTTTGCAACGTACCTTAGAAGGCACTTCGACCCTCTAATCTATATATATTTTGAATCAGCACCAACACTGGAGTTCATTAAGCTTTGTTCGTCTGTCCGTCCGTCCGTTCGTCTGTCCGCTCTTTCGTCCGTCCGTCTGCCCATCCTTCTGTCCATCCGTCCGTCTTTAAGTCCTTCCGTCTGTCTCTTGCATCACTATCTAGTCTCTCAGTTTTATAGCTATCTCAATAGAACTTGGCAGACATGCTTCTTTTTGCAGCAGGCTGTATATAGTCGGAACGAAATCGGACCGATATACCGTAAAGCTGCCATACAAACTTTCGGCCGATTTTTGTCTTGGATTTTATGATCTATACACGTCTATATTTATCGGGACTTTGAGGGACACTTGTTTGTTTTTGCAAATGTCAGATTCGATCTTCTCGATTGTGGAAATGTTTATACTGATTTTTGGGTGATTCGTCATGGGTAATCGTATTTGAGTACAATTGTTCTTATGTAGTCAACGGGGTATAATAATTCTGCGTGTGTGTGTGGTTTGGGTGGGAATTTTTGTGTTAGTTTAGTATAGTGTAGAATGGATATATTCTGACTCAAAAGAGAAGACAATCTTACTGTATCCGTCCGTCTCAAGCAATACAAACTAGTCTTTTAGTTTTAGTTTAGTTAGTTTTTTATGGCTACTTAAACCAGACCGCTCTCCGTTCGCCTACGGAACGTTCGCTTCACTTACTCGACCCGGTTCGTAAGTATTTCTGTGGCAACACAAACTATTCTTAGGTTAAGAGCCGTCTTTATATACTTGAAACACAGGCTTCTAATTGCTGCATCCTGTAAATCGGACCGATACATCGTGTAGCTGGCATTTACTAACTTTGTGCAAATGTATGTATCAGGCATAAGGTGGCATGGCAGACCCCATAAAGTATGTATATGTATATTCTTGCTCAGGATCACTGTCCGAGTCGATTGACCCATGTGCGCCTGTCTGTATGTATGTTTGAGACAACGTACACTTATTTAATGAAATATTAACACAAAATTAGTTATTTTGAGCTAAGAACTCCTCAGGGCATGTAATGTATTCAGTTAAGAAAATATTCGCAGATTTGTGGCTTGTTTCTACTTTTATTTCCAGCCAAAAACGCGCTTACTCCATTTACAGCAAAAATGCCATAAGCCCAATTGACTTAAAAGAGAGTGCACAATAAAGGACAGATATCAGTGTTCTATAAAATATCTGTTTCACGCATATAGTACTTTAAGGTAATGAAAATTTAGGTTCCCGTGCAGGAGTAAATTTTGTTTCTATTATATTTTCCATCACTGTATATAAATGAGAAAGAACAAGGAACAGATGAGCGCCTTGCCTTGTTTTGAATAATCGTAAACAGCAAATTATTCTCTTATTTATTTGCAACCTTATGCTATCCGCTCTCTCATACATAAGCAGATACGAGCGCAAATAACTGTACTTCTAGTCCGATCGATTTTTTATTTAGAAAATATTATTATACCTTATGAAATCATTGAAAAATATATATTTACTGGGGCGGTAAGCGTGGTGCTCAAGATAATTAAATACATTTAAAATTACATGTTTTGGTACATTGCAACCCTAATGCCATTTGTAGAGACCTGCGCGTTCACACAGACGCAGAACAGACAACGAAGCCATGTCCAAATCGGTTAGTAATCTTTATCAATACGTAATGGGGTCTGCCATGTCTTCTAATGCTTATTTCATAACCTTTTCGACTATTCTTTATGGTCGAAGGGTATAAAAAACAAAAATCAGCAGGTTCTAAGCACCTTAAATATGAGTTTGATTTACAGGCTTTAAGCTGTAATTTCATTGGAAATTAATCATTTAGATATTCGATCATCAAAGGGCAAAATGTGCAACTATGCGTCGCACAGTAAGGAATTATTTCCAAAACTATAGATTAATTAAAAAAACGTTTTCAAAATTTCATTAAATAAGTGATATCAAGTCGAAATAGGGTAATTGTCCAGAAAACGGGCTTTTCCAAAATCGCACGATTTTAAAATTTTTTTTTTGCAAAACTGTGTGTCTTGACCTCCTGAACCTGAATCCGGAGGACGGAAATTTTGAGTATTTTGGAAGTCATTCGCGAAAAAAAACGGAGATTCACATTTTTTCCACACTGTTCGCCACTTCGATATGTAAACAAAACGACGCATTTTACGTAAAGTTCTGTATGTGTGTGTGTGTTAAGCTGACAGTTGCAGTGTCCAGCAATTTATATTTAAGTGTTGAAAATGAAAACCATGAAAACAATTCATAAAAAAAGCTATAAATCATATATACGAAGACTAAAATGAAGCAATACAAATATTATTAAGAAATTGAAAGCAAACAATTTTTGAAAAAAAAAAAATCGTGCGATAATTTTTTTTAAACATTTTTCGCCTGCGGTGGGCTTCTTTGACCACCCAACAACACCGGTAAATTCCACAAATTCGCAAAATCCTTTATATCAATTTTTGGTATACCAACATAACGAAAACGGTTGAAACAATTTATGGAAGTGTTTGCTGGTGCTTATTATAATATATAACACCAAAGTTTTTTTCATGAACTGTTTTCAAGGTTTTCATTTTCAACACTTCAATATAAATTGCTGCACACTGAACTTTTCAGCTGAACACACACACATACACAATTTGACGTAAAATGCTTTTTTTTGTATAAGCTTCAAAGTTGCGAACAGTGTAGAAAAACAGTGAGTTTCCTTTCGCGAATAACTTCTAAAATACTCAAAATTTCCGTCCTCCGCCACCGGATTCGGGTTAAGGAGGCTGAATTACTCCTATTTGCATAAAAAAGTCGATTTTTTTGAAAAGCCCGTCTTCTAGACATTTACCCGAAATATATATAATTCTACGTTAAGCCCTGTTTAAATTATATTTTTCCAATATTTTTAGGCTGCACAATGAAGGTTCAAAGTTGCTATTTCATTCATAATGCATGTCAAAGAAACATTTGTATACCCTTGCAAAAGGTATATTATTTTTGGCAAGAAGTTTTAAGGAGGCATAGTCGACCTCACAAACTATACATATTCTGAATCAGCACCAAAAAAGGAGTTCATATAACTTTGTACGTCCAGCCATCCGTATATCCTTCTGTCCGTCTGTTTGTTGAAACACGAACCCGCCTGTCAGTCTTAGCGCTATCTTAATCTTGGTAAACATGCTTCTTATTATTGGAGGTTGTATAAAAGTTGGAACAAGCCAGATCGGACCGATATATCGTACAGCTGTCATAAAACCTATCGGTTGATGTTTGTTAGTTGTCAAGATAGCGTTACCAAGCTTACCACATACATTTTTTTGTACTACACATATCAAAGACTTAAATGTAACCTTAAATGATAAATCTCTGCTCTTTTTTGGTTATTTTTTATTTGATAACTAAACAAACTTTTATATTTTATTGATTTTTTTTTTTCATTAATTTACAAAACTGCGTTAATTGTCAAGAAGAGGGGCTTTTCCGAAATCGACCGATTTTGAATTTTTTTTTGCAAAACTATGTATTTCGACCTTCTGAACCCGAATCCGATGGCGGAGGACGGAAATTTTGCGTATTTTAGAAGTTATAAGCGAAAGAAAATTGCAAGTTCACTGCTTTTCTACACTTTTCGACACCTCGATATGTAAACAAAGCGACGCATTTTACGTAAAGTTGTGTAAGTGTGTGTGTGTTCAGCGACAATTTCAGTGTGCAGCAATTTATATTGTATGTGTTGCAAATAAAAACAATGAAAACAATTCATAAAAAAAAAGCTTTATATTATATATATCAAGACTAAAATAAAGAAATAAAAATAATATTAAGAAAATTGAAGCCGTAAGCCAAATATTTTTGTAAAAAAAAAAAAAAAATCGCACGATTTTTTTTTGTTTTCAAAAATTTTTCGCCTACGGCATTCACGACGCACTCAACAACACTATGCATTCTGGCTGGCTTTGTTGGGGCACCCAACAACACTACCATATTCCACTAATTCACAAATTACATACCAAAAATACAATAACAACGGTAAAAAGAATTTAGGGAAGTCTTTGCTGGTGGTTATTATAATATATAACCCAAAGAAAGCTTTTTTTTATACCCTTGCAGAGGGTATATTAATTTTAGCCAGAAGTTTGCAACGCACCTTAGGAGACAGCTTCGACCCTATAAAGTATATATATTCTGAATCAGCATCACCAGAGGAGTCGAAAAATGGATGTCCGTCCGTCTGTCAGTCCGTCCGTCTGTTGCAACGCAAACTAGTCTCAGTTTTTGAGCTTTCTTCATGAAAGTTGGCACACAACCTTCTTATTGCTGCACGCTGTAAATAAGTCGGAACGAGCCAGATCGGACCGATATATCGTATAGCTGTCATAGAAGCTATCGGCCGATTTTTGTTGTTTTTCAAGATATTGCAACAAGTTTGGCAAATCGTATTCTTATTACGTTCTTAATGTGCTGTCAAAATTGTATCAAAATCGGACCTTTATAACATATAGCTGCCATAGGAACAATCGGCTGAAATCAGTATGCAAAGAGAAACCTGCAGCAATCCAAATTTATTTTATATTTTGTATAACTGCAAGGGTATGAAACCTTCGGCAAGCCGAAGGTAGCCTTGCTTTCTTGTTTTATGTATTGTTTTCATGGTTTTCATATTCAACACTTAAATAATAAGTTGCTGCACACTGAAATTGTCGCGGAACACACACACACATACACAATTCGACGTAAAATGCGTCGTTTTGTTTACATATCGGAGTATCGAACAGTGTAGAAAAGCAGTGAATTTACAATTTTCTTTCGCTTATAACTTCTAAAATACGCAAAATTTCCGTCCTCCGCCATTCGGGTTCAGGAGGCTCAAATACCCCTATTTTCATCAAAAAAAAAAAAAAGTCGGGTTTTTGGAAAAGCCCCTCTTCTAGACATTTACCGGATTTAGTTTTCCGATTTTAGTGGAAATGTATTATCGGGATAATATCAATAATAATTTGTATTATGTTTATTTCAGGGGATCAAGTTTTTGTAATAAGTGGAGGAGAGGACTCAAATATTTGTATCTGGAGTTTTTCAGGGGATATGTTATTAAAACGACGTCAGCATTTTGGTGCTCCGATATGGCGTTTGGGTTTTGATTCCGTCTCATTAACTCTGTATAGTTCGTGTGCAGCAGGAAACATACTCGCTTATAGCTTACATAACATATTAACGGGTAAACAATCCCAATTAACAAAATTAAAACAAATCGATTCACCAACCGAATACGTAAATAGGTTAAAATATCTAAATATCAATACAATTATTGGTTTAAGTAACAAAAATCGTATGTTTTATATGAAACTAACAAGGACAAGCAATGTAGATGCATGGAAATTGGTAATTGATTTTCCTGGTTATAATTGTACTGTCTTGGCTGTGCGTGAGGAAATTGTAGCAACGTGTGGTTTTAAGCGACTTACACTTTTAAGATATAATGTTGACACTGATGGTTTTGATAAAATTTATGACGGGCGAAGACTCAATAGTATCATTAAATCATTTCACTTCCTAACCCATGGTCAATTTCTTATATCGGACGAATTTGGAAAATGTCTTATACTGAAAGGCAATAAGGCAGAAGTTGAGGACACTATTCAAATAAGTAAATCTCGTGAATCCTGGATAACCGCTGCCCTGATTATTTCATCTAAATATTTGGTTTTAAGTAGTCGTAATGGAAATATCATGCTCTATACACGAAAAGAAACGTCAACTTTTCAACTAAAGAACACCATTAAGTGCCTTCACGGCAAAATGGGCTCAAATTCACTAAAATTGGTAAAATATGATGAAAGGAATGCACACATACTAAGTGCTGGACACGAGTCCACTATTAAATTATTAAATTTAAGTTATGATGATGAACAGTTAACGATATTGCGACGCGAGTGTGTTCCCCTTACTTGGGTAGAGGCTTTACCAACATTGGATATCTTGATAGGATTCAATGGTAACCATCTAATAGCTTGGTCTCGTCAAAATGACGTTATTATGCAGTTGCAGTGCGGAGGTGGACATCGCTGCTGGGATTATCAATTAAGTCATGAAGAACTTAAAATTATATATTTTAAGAAAAGGGAAATATTTTTCCATAGTGAACTTTTAAATACGTGTTCTGGGACTATTTTGAAAAATAATTGGCACAAACGAATTTGCAATATTATCGAATTAATAAGTCCTCTTAATGATTCTCAGCCACCATATGTTATATCTGCTGGTGATGATAACATTATTAAAATAAATCAGTTTTTTTGTAATATGATTGAACTTCATTCGCACATTTCGACTGTTCGTCACCTGACTATCCACCCAATAACTGGAAATTATTGGCTTATATTCTCCGTTGGTGGTCGCGCTCAATTTTGTATCAGTAAATTAGAATTAATTGGTCCTGTCATTAGTGAGTTATGCTCTCATACAATACGCTCGAGTGTTAATGACCACAACGCTATACTTGATGCTCGTCTAATGGCGGTTAATGTGTTCAAGTTAACGGAAACGGAATTTAACGTATATTTAGCTAGTGCTGATGGAACGATTCGTTTGTTCCGGTGGCATCATGATAAACCTTTAAATCTATACTTACTACAAACCATTGATGTTAAACGTTGCCCCCTTCAATTAAAATATATTAATGATATCGGTTTACTGCTAGTTACAACGACGAACGGTATAGTTTATGGCTACGATAAAGATCTAAGTTTGGAATGGTTTCAATACAAATTACACTCTGCAGGCATCAATTCATTTGATGCATTAATTGAAGGTCACTATTTACACATTCTTTCCGGTGGCGATGATGAATGTATAAAGCATTCTATTATTAAATTGCCCGATATGAAATTAAAACGAATCACCGATATAGCAGGACTTCACAACGCACAAATTAATGCGTTAACTCTTAAATCTCATAAAAGTGATGGGAACCAAACAGAACTTGTTGCTTACACATGTAGTATGAATAAACAAATACTTATGACGAAACTAAAGACTTATCAAAGTAATCGGATTGGTTTTACTTGTATTTCTGACATAAAAGGAATGATTCTGTATAAAAATAAGTTTTTATATATTTATGGTTGTGGATTACAAATACTAGAGATTAAAAATAGTGCATAAAAAATGTAAATGTAAATATTTTAATAAGTTGTAAAATGTAAATAAACGTGAGTTCGAGAAATAAGTTAATTTTTTAGGAGATTATATGAGCTGAATTGTTTTATATTGTACCTTTCGACCATTGTATGTAGTCCAAAAGTATATATATTTTGGCCATGGATTTAAAAAAAAAATACATGGTTCATTAGGTTTGTCGGAATGTGCGTAACAGGCAGAAGGAGACATCTGCGACCCCATAAAGTATATATATTCTTGCTCTGGATCACTAACCGGATCGATCTAGTCATGTCTGTCTGTCTGTCTGTCTGTATGAGCGCCTTATTCTCAGCTATTAAGAAAGCTAGAGACTCGAAGTTTGGCATGTAGATTCCTGTATACCCTGGGCAGAAACGTAAATTTTAAGTATCACGCCCACCGCCCCCGTAAATCAGTAATTTGCGATTATTAAGCAAATTATTAAACTTATAACGTTCTGCTTCAGTATACATAAAGCTAAATACAATATGAACATATCCTCTGGTCGGACCAATAACACAAAAGTTATTCAAGTCAACGTTTTCAGTACAAACGTGTGTAAGAGCGAGTAAGCCATATATATAAGAATAAGTTGGGCAGACTTCTCTGTCAGAAGTCAGGAGTGTGCTTACATGTACATATGTAAATTGGGAAAAGGGTATCTTACTGTCGGGCGCGCACGTCTGTAGCCTTACCCACTTGTTTGTGTTTCATTATATTAAAACTTTTATTTCAATATATATGTATTTTTTTATAAGCTGAAAATGCATGGCCTTCCCGACTGGTTTTGCTTAGAGACACTGAGTTGGTTGAGCTATGTCCGTTTGTGTATTTTAGACAACGGATCCAAATTTAAAATGAAGATTTGTGTATATATTTAATAGGCAGATCAAGCTTATGTTGGATGTCATGCCTCCCGTCTCTGCTAATCGGCAATTTGCAACTATTCAGCATTATTGACTCCATAACGTTTTTTTTTTTATTTATGGACGATGAATATAATGAACGTATTAACAAGTGGTCCAACGACACCAAGCCGATGCCCAACCTAGACAAAGTCCACCTCCCGCCTAACCGACCGAGAGGCACCGTCGCATAACGGACGACGCGGTAAAAATGCGAATAGAAACACAAGAAGAAATTAACGGAGGAAGGATAGAAAACAAGAACAGGAGATAAACAAAACGCGGCATGCAAATAGAAATAAAAAATGATCCCCAAATAATACAACTAGGTGCAATAATTTATTTCTAGACGACATGTACAACCAACCAGACATACAAAAATCTCTAGTCAGACACATTAACCTTTTCCACATTACATTATTAAATTTAACAATTAAACATAAACACAATATCTTAGATAGACACGAAGAACAACTGATAGAAACAAAAACAATTTTAGAAAACACCATGAACACAGATGACGCATCGACCATTTTTGAGAGAGAGAGAAACGTATTAAGCAAGACAACAACAATATTAACAGAACGACACGAAAAGAAATTAGAAAGACTCAAAAAAAAAAACGGAACTACAACCTCCTGGATAACAAGAAAATCAAAGATTGGTTTGTAAACAATACGACGACGAAGTTTCCGCAAGACGTACAAGCGTTACTTGCCAAAGGCCCGAAATTTGCTCTCCCAATAGAGAAGAGAAATTTTCCTCTATTCAATTACAACGCGGACGGCGAAGAACTGGTGCAGACACATCAAAACAAAGAGAACCAAGAAACAGCACGCCTCTTGCTTTTAGAGTCTTCTGCTATTTGAGGCTCTTGCTATTAGAGGCTTGCGCGGCTTGAGGCGTGTGCTATGTGCGGCCTGTGCAAAATGAAGATCGAGTGGAAAAAATCCCATTCATTTTTGAGTGGCTTGCTGCAACATGCATGCATGTTGCAGTTCTCTCGAACACAAATCAAAAATGAGAGAGAACGAAAGGTATAGTTCAATAATTGGTACAGTGGGACGAACTAGACAATTCTTGAACGAAAATAATAATATATTTATTTTAAACTCTGACAAAGGGATCAAAACAGTGGCAATAAAAAAAAGACGAATTTAAAAATGAAATGTTGACATTATTAGGAGATTTCTGCACATACCGAAAACTTATATCGGACCCCACATCACGATTACAAAAGAAGAACAACGAACTAGTGGATAAACTGTTCAAGAAGGAGCTTATTTCAAGGATCGATAGAAAAAAACTCATCACAACCAACGCAATATCACCAAGAATTTATGGACTACCGAAAATCCATAAGGAAGGGACACCACTTAGCCCAATCTGCTCATCAATAGGGTCCCCCTCTTACGCCTTATGCAAATACATTGTTTCAATACTCAACAATTTGACAACAGAATCGAAATTCAACATAAAAAACGCCATAGTATTCAAACACAAGATAAATGACCAAAACATTAACAAAAACGAAATACTAGTCTCTTTCGTCGTAGTATCACTGTTCCTTTGCATACCATTAGACTTAGTTTTATCAACAATCAAACAAAATGGACACAAATACAACAACACCCAGAGATACCTGAACAAACTTTCCTAGAAATAGTTAAGTTCTGCATCATGGAAAACAGGTACTTTAAATATGAAGACACAATTTGCTCACAGTTGAAAGGTATGCCAATGGGTTCCCCAGCTTCACTCGTAATTGCGGACATTGTAATGGAAGAACTTTTAACCACCACCTTGGAAAAATTAAAAACAAAACCATGACTACTAACAAAATATGTCGATGACCTGTTTGCGATTACAAAGCTCAACAAAGCAGATAACATACTCCGCGAACTCAATTCGTAACATAAAAACATACAATTCACGATCGAGAGAGAACAAAACCATAAAATAGCATAAATGGACTCAACTATTAATAGAGTAGGAGGAAAATTAAAACTAAAATGGTATAAGAAACCGATGGCATCTGGAAGACTCATCAACTATAATTCTAAACATCCAAGGACAATGATAATCAATACAGCAAGAGGCTGTATAAAACGAATGTTTGACATATCTGACAAAATGTACCATAAAGAGATTAAGAAGGAAATAACAAAAATGCTTACAGACAACGACTATCCAAAAACTTTAATCAAAAAGCTCATTAAAAAACATCAAGAAAAACCAAGAAAAAATAAAGATAGAGCACTAAAGTCATATAAATCATTAATCTACGTGCCAACATTATCAGAAAGACTAATGAGATCCGACTGTTACAATAATACAGAAATACAAATAGCACATAAGCCGTTTCACACATTAAAACATTTTTATAATAATACTAAGTCAAAAATAGATGCACTTGACAAAAATAATGTAATAAAATTCCCTGCAGTGGCGGAAACTTGAAATGGTGTATGCGTAGGAACGACAAAACTGAAATTGAAAACAAGATTAACACAACATAAATCTGACAAAAAACTGCTCTTATGACCCACTGTGCAAACAGGCATCACTCTCCGAATTTTGACGCAACAACAATACTACAACAAGAACAACACTATGCTAAACGTTACACTTTTGAAATGCTACACATAATAAACACACCAACATAAGACAGAGTAAACTACAAACCAATACAGATAATTGCGCTCACATATATAGACACTTACTTATTAAGCCAGTTAGGAACTCCGCGCCCACAAGAGCAGACGTGAAAAATAAATAAAATATTGTTACCATTCCAATTATGTAATTTTGTGTTTTAGCCCTGAACATGGTTACCGAAGAGTAAACGAAAAGTAAAAAAGAAACTATTAACAAATTGTTTTTATTTTACTTAAAAACAAAGGTCACCAAAATACTATTATAAACTAGTCGGAATGGCTACAGTCACGCGATGACTGTAAGAGGCCATGGATTTACAGCTTACGTTTATATACCATAAAATATATATAAATTTATATTTCTATAAATTTTAATATAATGAAACAAGAACAAGTGGGCAAGGCTACAGACGGGCGCGCTCGACAGACATACCCTTTAACATCCGTACCAAACATGTAAACACACTCATGACTTCTGACAGAGAATTCTTCCAAACTTATTTTAATACATATGGCTTACTCGCTCACACACACACATACACGCGCGTAAACAGTAAAGCGACATGACGCGACGTCGACGTCGGCGTCAACTGCTGAAAACAGCGCGCAGGCTGCTGCTCGTACCTAACATTTGTACTGAAAACGTTGACTTTAATAACTTCTGTGTTATTGGTCCGATTGTAATATAGAGGATATGTTCATATTGTATCCAGCTGTATACATACCGAAGCAGAACGTTATGAGTTTAATACTTTGCTTAATAATGACAAATTACTGATTTATGGGGGCGGTGGGCGTGATACCCGAAATTTGAACATTTGAAAGACAAAAACAAATTATTATTGTATGTATTGTCGTGCGTGTAGACAATACCAACTCACTCCCCTTAAAATTCTGTTTAATTAAAATATTAAACTTAAAATGTTTTAAATGCTTGAAAAAAAGCTATTACCCCAAAAACCCACTTACATCGCATAGGATTCGAACTTGCACCCTTTCTCTCCAGTCAACGACCACATCCACTCAGCCACCAAGTCTATTACGCAAATGCCAAAAAATTGCAAATATGAACATAAATAATTATTATTATTAAATAAACTTGTGCTAATTTCAGATTTAGAACAAAACAAAAATAAGTCAAGCTCACTTAAATAATTTATATTAAAAGTAAAAAATCAGGTGCATAGCATATCATAAAATCAAAAAAAAAAAAATGATTGGAGATAAAGAATCAAAACAAAGGGATGAATGGGCGCATGCCAGCTGTTTCTTTGACAACAACAAAACAAAGTACAAACACACACACACTCACACACATGCGATCGCATTTTCGGTCTGTGGGCTTCGACTCTGAAAGAGAAAAATGGACTTGGTGCTGGGCCATGCAATTGCCAAACTTCACAAGCTACGCAGACTTTCATATGCGATCATGTGCATACATAACGCATACATTGAAACGACGGCACAGCGCATCAAAATACATCCGTGCTCATCGTTCTGCAGTCGTCCGACTGATTTGATGTCACCGTGTTTTCGGAGTTGATAATCGTGTCTCGTTCCGACTGGAAGCCGAGACCCGATGGTATCTGAAAATGGGCATAGCGTCAACAGGCATGTTAACGCTGTTTGACGCCTCTATGTGTTCTCTGCTTAGTGGCCAAAGAGTTCGACAGGAAACTAATTTTGAGAGAGGATATTAGAAAACTTAAATTTTTATACTTTTATATCCAAGGCTTGAATATTAACATCATTAGATGTGAGATCAGGGCAAGCCTAAAAACAGAAATGTGTTTCCTTTCTGGAGAGAAAGAAATAAGCGCCCGTAAAGGGCAGAGAGAGCAAAAAGACTAAGCAACAAAAGTGCAGCAGAATGAAAGACAAGGAGAAAGAGTAATAGTGGTGGGTCTCTAACAACAATGGCGCTTACTGAAAAAAATGAGGATGAAAATAATGCACCAGAAATGCAGAACAAATGCACAACAAATTTAAAATAAGCAAACAAAGATTAGTTAGACTTTATCAGGCATGCACATGCATCGTGAACCGGCCTTTTATACCCTTCGACCATTGAAAATGGTCAAAAAAGGGTATACTAACTTTGTGCAAAATGTATGTAACAGGCATAAGGAGGCGTGGAAGACCCCATAAAGTATATATATTCTTGCTCAGGATCACTAGCCGAGTCGATTGAGACATGTCCGTCTGTCTGTCCGTCTGTTTGTTTTAGAAAACAGATCTTAGCTATTAAAAAAGCTAGACACCAATTTGGTTGAAGGTTCCTCCTATATATCCGGGGCAGATGAAGTTTATGTCAAATGTTTGATGCTACGCCCACCGCCCCCGCAAATTGGTTATTTACGATTATTAAGCAATTATTAAGCATTATTATGCTTTGGTATGTATAAAGCTGAATGCAATATGAACATATTCTCCAAATTACAATCCGATCGGACCAATAACACAGAAGTTATTCACGTCAACGTTTTCAGTACAAATGTTCGGTACGGGCAGCAGCTTTTGCGCTGCTTTGAGCAGTCGACGCCGACGTCGACGTTGCGTCGTGTCGCTTTACTCTTTACGCGCGTCGCTGCGTGAGTGCGAGCGAGTAAGCTTTATGTATTAAAAGTTTTTGTGCAGAAATTTCGGTTTGGAATTATTACTGTGGTTACACGTTTGTAACGTATTTTGAAAATTGGGAGAAGGGTATCTTACTGTCGGGCGCCCGACTGTAGCCTTACCCACTTGTTATAAATGTTAAGCTGTGATAGAGATTTAAAAAAAACAAGTGGGTAAGGCTACAGTCGGGCGCCCGACAGTAAGATACCCTTCTCCCAATTTTCCAAATCCGTTACAAACGTGTAACCACACTCATAATTTCAAACAGAGAATTCTGCACAAATACTTCTACTACATATAGCTTACTCGCTCGCACTCACACAGCGACGCGCGTAAAGAGTAAAGCGACACGACGCAACGTCGACGTCGGCGTCAACTGCTTAAAGCAGCGCGTCGGCTGCTGCCCGTACCGAGCATTTGTACTGAAAACGTTGACTTTAATAACTTCTGTGTTATTAGTCCGATCGGATTGTAATTTGGAGGATATGTTCATATTGCATTCAGCTTTATGCATACCAAAGCAGAACTTTGTAAGTTTAATACTTTGCTTAATAATCGTAAATTACCGATTTGCGGGGGCGGTGGGCGTGGCATCAAAAATTTGAGATAAACTTTATCTGCCTATGATTTACAGGAACCTTCATGCCAAATTTGGTAGCTCTAGCTTTTTTAATAGCTGAGATCTGTTGTCTCATACAGACGGACAGACGGACAGACAGACGGACATGTCTCAATCGACTCGGCTAGTGATCCTGAGCAAGAATATATATACTTTATGGGGTCTGCCACGCCTCCTTATGCCTGTTACATACATTTTGCACAAAGTTAGTATACCCTTTTTTGACCATTTTCAATGGTCGAAGGGTATAAAAACACCGGTTGTTTGTATTAGAACATGAAAATAACAAAGCGCACAAATAAACACGTCCGATCACTGAGAAGAGAGAAAGGTTTTTTCTGCTTTGAAATACACCAGAGAACTACTGCACAAGTGGATCAATTTGCCACTTAATTTTGTTCCTTGGAATTTTTGACAAAATAACGCACAATCAAAACACGGTTTTTTTATTGACAAAAAAATCGAACGATTAAAGACTAGATTTATATGTTTTAAAAAAAACCTAACAAATTTAAAAAAGATCGGTTTAGTAGTTGTTGATTTATTTTGGTTACCGCATTTAAAAAGCTATTAAAAGAAAAGCGCGTTAAATGTTTTAACTTTAATGAACATTCAGAACAGATTTTTTTCATCCAATGATTATATATATACAAGAAAAAAGATTTTTTCCAGCACGGAAAACTATATTTTTCAAAATCTACAAGTACTTTATGCGTGAAACAATTTTTTTATAGAGCACCGATTGTGCACTGCCTTTTAAGTTGATTGGGCTTTTAGTATTTGGGGTGTCTTGTGCCATTACCATTGTGGAAACAACGGAGAATCGGGTCAGAAAGCGAGCTACAACCAAAAATTTTTTCAACTTTTTAATCGTAAAAAAACCTCTTAGTCGTAGGGCCTCAAAAATAGTCTAAAGGCATCAGTGTCCACTTGGAATATAAGAAACATATAAGAAAATGAAATAAAAATAAAGCAAACGTGTGTTAATTGTGCTCCCAAGAAACAACAGAAAATAAAAATCACAAAAAGAATACAAATATCAGCGGAAAGACGCTTTAAGCATAAGAAAAAAAAAAAAAAAAAAAAACAAATCAAAAACAAACAAAACGGAAATTCTAAAATGAGCCAACGCGAATTGCACGCCGCAATTCGACGAATACAGACGAACCTCGACTCTCTTCACAGCGTAACAATATTAGGTCTTTTATACCGAGTTTACTAAAACAAAGGTTTTCGAGTTTATCACGGGCGAGCGCCTCGCTTTATTCAAAGGTAGTTTTAGACTAAATTATCAAAATTATTATATATTTACATTGCAACTTGTTGCAACGTTCGTCAAAGCGCAATGCACCCAGAACTATGACCATAACTGCTTAGGTCGGCGTTCCCACGCTAGTGACTTATTGCGCGATGCGGCAGCATAATGTTACGGGTTAACATATACTTCACCGTCGTGTCTGACGCCCGCGATTGCCAAACAATCCACCCGGTCAATGACCTAACACCTGCAGAAAGTAAACGATAGTGGTCTTGCTCACCAATGCTTACGACTGCTCGATGCGAGCCCGAGCGTCTCTCTCAAGCTCTTCCATTTCACTCGGCGGTAATCTCTGTAGCTACCTGTACACCTGAATACTTCTACTACATATAGCTTACTCGCTCGCACTCACACAGCGACGCGCGTAAAGAGTAAAGCGACACGACGCAACGTCGACGTCGGCGTCAACTGCTTAAAGCAGCGCGTCGGCTGCTGCCCGTACCGAGCATTTGTACTGAAAACGTTGACTTTAATAACTTCTGTGTTATTAGTCCGATCGGATTGTAATTTGGAGGATATGTTCATATTGCATTCAGCTTTATGCATACCAAAGCAGAACTTTGTAAGTTTAATACTTTGCTTAATAATCGTAAATTACCGATTTGCGGGGGCGGTGGGCGTGGCATCAAAAATTTGAGATAAACTTTATCTGCCTATGATTTACAGGAACCTTCATGCCAAATTTGGTAGCTCTAGCTTTTTTAATAGCTGAGATCTGTTGTCTCATACAGACGGACAGACGGACAGACAGACGGACATGTCTCAATCGACTCGGCTAGTGATCCTGAGCAAGAATATATATACTTTATGGGGTCTGCCACGCCTCCTTATGCCTGTTACATACATTTTGCACAAAGTTAGTATACCCTTTTTTGACCATTTTCAATGGTCGAAGGGTATAAAAACACCGGTTGTTTGTATTAGAACATGAAAATAACAAAGCGCACAAATAAACACGTCCGATCACTGAGAAGAGAGAAAGGTTTTTTCTGCTTTGAAATACACCAGAGAACTACTGCACAAGTGGATCAATTTGCCACTTAATTTTGTTCCTTGGAATTTTTGACAAAATAACGCACAATCAAAACACGGTTTTTTTATTGACAAAAAAATCGAACGATTAAAGACTAGATTTATATGTTTTAAAAAAAAACCTAACAAATTTAAAAAAGATCGGTTGAGTAGTTGTTGATTTATTTTGGTTACCGCATTCAAAAAGCTATTAAAAGAAAAGCGCGTTAAATGTTTTAACTTTAATGAACATTCAGAACAGATTTTTTTCATCCAATGATTATATATATACAAGAAAAAAGATTTTTTCCAGCACGGAAAACTATATTTTTCAAAATCTACAAGTACTTTATGCGTGAAACAATTTTTTTATAGAGCACCGATTGTGCACTGCCTTTTAAGTTGATTGGGCTTTTAGTATTTGGGGTGTCTTGTGCCATTACCATTGTGGAAACAACGGAGAATCGGGTCAGAAAGCGAGCTACAACCAAAAATTTTTTCAACTTTTTAATCGTAAAAAAACCTCTTAGTCGTAGGGCCTCAAAAAATAGTCTAAAGGCATCAGTGTCCACTTGGAATATAAGAAACATATAAGAAAATGAAATAAAAATAAAGCAAACGTGTGTTAATTGTGCTCCCAAGAAACAACAGAAAATAAAAATCACAAAAAGAATACAAATATCAGCGGAAAGACGCTTTAAGCATAAGAAAAAAAAAAAAAAAACAAATCAAAAACAAACAAAACGGAAATTCTAAAATGAGCCAACGCGAATTGCACGCCGCAATTCGACGAATACAGACGAACCTCGACTCTCTTCACAGCGTAACAATATTAGGTCTTTTATACCGAGTTTACTAAAACAAAGGTTTTCGAGTTTATCACGGGCGAGCGCCTCGCTTTATTCAAAGGTAGTTTTAGACTAAATTATCAAAATTATTATATATTTACATTGCAACTTGTTGCAACGTTCGTCAAAGCGCAATGCACCCAGAACTCTGACCATAACTGCTTAGGTCGGCGTTCCCACGCTAGTGACTTATTGCGCGATGCGGCAGCATAATGTTACGGGTTAACATATACTTCACCGTCGTGTCTGACGCCCGCGATTGCCAAACAATCCACCCGGTCAATGACCTAACACCTGCAGAAAGTAAACGATAGTGGTCTTGCTCACCAATGCTTACGACTGCTCGATGCGAGCCCGAGCGTCTCTCTCAAGCTCTTCCATTTCACTCGGCGGTAATCTCTGTAGCTACCTGTACAGTAAATGCGATATCTACTTTACGTCAACGCCTGGCACGCTAGAAGCAGGACGAGCCGAGGATGGCCAGGAATTGCCGCACCGAAACCTTAGCTGCGTCGACCCAGATGGATGTCATCTGTTATCTCGCATTCTACCCGTGACGTTGTACGGGAAGAATAAGCAAGGGAACACATACGCACTGCTCGATGCAGGATCGTCCAGAGCCTGAACCTAAAGGGAGGGAGTCGACAACTCAGCGTGCAGTGGTTTGGTAGTAAATCCGCCAGAGAGCAAGCAACGGTAGTTAGCCTGCAGATAAGTGGTATGGGTAAATCCAAACGCCATGGCCTACGAAATGTGTTCGCTGTATCGAGTTTAAATCTTCCGCTGTCGTCGGGAGGACGCTAAGGCAAGGAAGGCAAATGCACGCCTACTCGTAAAACCGTACTTCGACGCAGCGTCAAGGATCTTGATCGGCTTGGATCGCGCAGATTTGGGTATTCCACTGAGAACCAGAAGCTTTGGAGCAGGAGGACCATATACAGCTGCCACCAAACTTGGATGGGTGGTGTACGGACCGGTAAAAGGAAATGCCAGACCATCGGTCCCAAGATCATGCCTTTTAGCCGTGTCACAGGATAATCTTCTAGAGAAGATGGTCAGCGATTACTACGAAACCGAGAATTTCGGAGTAAGGCCTGGCACCGCCAGTCGCAACTGGTGACGATGTGCCAGCCTTTAGCATTTTGGAGGACACGACTAAACGAGTAGGCCGACGATACCAGATTGGTTTGTTATGGAAAGGTGACGAGGTGAGACTGCCAGACAGCTACAACTCGTCAACATTGAACGGAAGATGAAGCGCGATGAGGTTTTCGCGCGAGCCTACAATGGAATTATGGACGATTACATCAAGAAGGGATATGCACGACGACTACTAGCCGGCACCAGCAGTGGAAAGGTATGGTACCTGCCGCATTTCGAGTTTGAGAACCCAAACAAGCCGGAAAAAAAACGATGTGTCACTGAACTCGGTGCTGATAAAAAGCCCTCAACGCTATAAATCCTTACCAGCACTGCTCTTCCACTTCCGGGAAGGAACAGTTGGAGTATGTGCAGACATCAAGGAAATGTTTTCCAAGTATAGATGTGCCCAGAGATTCCTGTGGAGAAATGGAGATGATCATCGGGACCCGGACGCTTACGAGATGCAGGTCATAATATTCGAAGCAGCTTGTTCTCCCTGTGCATCAGTGCAGATCATGTGAAGCCCGTCACCGCTTCGCAATATAGTAGTACGGATCCGCGAGCGTTCCTGGCGATAAAAGAGTACCACTACGTGGACAGTTTCTTGAGTAGGGACGAAGCTGTCGCCTTTTCGTCACGGGTGAGAGAGATACAGCAGCATTTGAGTGCTGGCGGCGAGAAATGAAATACATTGAAGAATTCCGATGTCCTCGCTAATATTTCGGTGCTGGACGTGTACGGACACTGCAGCTTCACGTCTTCGTGAATTCCAGACAATCTGCGTTCGTTGCGGCGGCTTATTGGCGGGCCGCATACGCAAACGACGACGTGAGGATACATTTCGTGTGTTCCAAAACAAAATGTGCTCCCATGGAGACGATGTCGATCCCACGACTGGAACTTAAAGCAGCTGTATAAGGAACGAGACTGATGGACACCGTTAAACAGGAACACGGTGTAGCGATCAGAAGCTGCACACTATGGACCGAACATACCAGACATACCAGCACTCATCGGAGATACAAGCAATTTGTTGGAAACCGGGTGGCCGAAATCTTGGAGTCCACGGAGGCTTCCCAATGGAGATGGCTGTCGTCTGCCGAAAACGTGGCAGATGACGCAATCAGGTCGCAACGGCGCATGTACTTCCATCAAGGTTCGCGGTGATTAGAAGGACCACCATTCTAAGGGGACCTGAAGAAAGTTGGCCCAAATCTTCTTTAATTCGTATTCACACATAAGACATAAGCTTTATAAGGTATTACAAGAAAATAAAAGTAGAGAAAAGCATAATTAATTTGAGTAATCTTTGTGTTGTTATTGCTTATACCCTTAGAACATTAAAAATTGTCAAAAGAAGATATACTTTGTGCCAATGTATGTAAAAGGCATATCGAGGCGCGGTAGACTCCATTAAGTATATATATTTTTGCTCTCGATCGCTAGCCGAGTCTGTCTGTCTGTCCGTCCGCCTGCAACGGAGACACAAAATTTTGGAATGAAATGTTTGATGCAACGACCACCGCCCCCGCAAATCAATCGTGTCAATAGCAAAGAACATATTCAAGTCAAGGTTTTCAGTACAAATGTTCAGCAACCTGCGCGTAGCTTAAAGCAGTCAACGTCGACGTCACGACGCACCCTCTTACTCTTTACGCGCGTGTTTGTGTAAACGAGCGAGTAAGCCAAAAAATTTGTGCAGAATTCTCTGTTTGAATTTATGAGTGTGGAAACGTGTTTAAAATGGAATTTGGGAGAAGGGTATTTTACAGTCGGGCGCTCTCGAATTTAGTCTTACCCACTTGTTTCATTATTTTTTTCATCAGCTGTTTCGTCGGGTCCAATGGGATCGCGGTTGAGTCCGGTAACACTAACAAAAATACGCCGATTACATACATTCAAAATTATTAAAATTATAGGCAGGCGCCTATCATTGAGAAATTTAAGACTGCCCCTCTTAAACAAACAAATACAAAACAAGTAGGTAAGGCTACAGTCGGGCGCCCGACAGTAAGATACCCTCTCCCAATTTTCTAAATCCGTTACAAACGTGTAACCTCTTTCAAAGTTTCAAACAGAGAATCCTGCACAAATACTTCTTCTACATATAGCTTACTCGCTCGCACGCACGCAGCGACGCGCGTAAGAGTAAAGCGACACGAAGAAACGTCGACGTCGGCGTCAACTGCTCAAAGCAGCGCGCAGGCTGCTGCTCGTACCGAACATTTGTACTGAAAACGTTGACTTGAATAACTTCTGTGTTATTGTTCCGATCGGATTGTAATTTGGAGGATATGTTCATATTGCATGCAGCTTTATACATACCGAAGCAGAACTTTATAAGTTCAATTCTTTGCTTAATAATCGTAAATTACCGATTTGCGGGGGCGGTGGGCGTGGCATCAAACATTTGACATAAACCAAATTTTGTGTCTCTAGCTTTTTTAATAGCTGAGATCTGTTGTCTCAAACAAACAGACGGACAGACAGACGGACGTGTCTCAATCGACTCGGCTAGTGATCCTGTGCAAGAATATATATACTTTATGGGGTCTGCCACGCCTCCTTATACCTGTTACATACATTTTGCACAAGGTTAGTATACCCTTTTTTGACCATTTTCAATGGTCAAAGGGTATAAACAAAACTATAGTATGAGATCAAATTACAACATGAATATATGGCTACAGTCGGGCGTCCGACAGTAAGATACCCTTCTCCCAATTTCCCAAATCCGTTACAAACGTGTAACCACACTCATAATTTTAAACAGAAAGTTCTGCACAAATATTTCCAATACATATAGCTTACTCGCTCGCACTCACACAGCGACACGTGTAAAGAGTAAAGCGACACGACGCAACGTCAACGTCGGCGTCAACTGCTCAAAGCAGCGCGTAAGCTGCTGCCCGTACCGAACATTTGTACTGAAAACGTTGACTTGAATAACTTCTGTGTTATTGCTCCGATCGGATTGTAATTTGGAGGATATGTTCATATTGCATTTAGCTTTATACGTACCAAAGTAGAACGTTATGCGTTTAATACTTTGCTTAATAATCGCAAATAACCGATTTGCGGGGGCGGTGGGCGTGGCATCAAACATTTGATATAAACTTGATCTGCCTATGATTTATAGGATCCTGTATGCCAAATTTGGTATCTCTAGCTTTTTTAATAGCTGAGATCTGTTGTCTCATACAGACGGACAGACGGACGGACGGACAGACGGACAGACAGACGGACATGTCTCAATCGACTCGGCTAGTGATCCTGAGCAAGAATATATATACTTTATGGGGTCTGCCACGCCTCCTTATGCCTGTTACATATATTTTGCACAAAGTTAGTATACCCTTTTTTGACCATTTTCAATGGTCGTAGGGTATAAAGTTTATCAACAAGCAAAACAATCACAGCCTTACAGATAAGTCATGCCCAGCTTTCATAAAGCAAAAAAAGGTAACATCAATAAAAATCTTAGAAAAAGTAGATCACAAAACAGCAACCAGTATATACTCCAAATTCTCCTCAATAGCAGCAGCCCAACCAAGTAATTAAACAGCCACAACTTACAAACCAACAAAAAAAACTACTACCCTCAACAGCAACACATCAAACACCAATCAACAACAAAGAACAATAACAACATACCAAGATCTAGAAACTGAAATGGACACATTGGATTTCCCAACAACATCTAAAACTATATCATCAACCAAAGAAGGACTATCTGAAGAACTCAAGCTTAGATTATATAGTACCAAAAACAAGCTACTCTACAGGGGCACCAAACACTCAGACAAGTGTCTCCTATCTAATGATATTATATCAAAAGATAGAGGACACATAAAAACCCACCCATAATGCAACCGAAAATCTCTTAATAGTATCTTAATTAAAAAACCTATATAAACACCCTTTATTATATATAATTAATTAATGTTATTATATATAATTAATCTCCTTGCAAGAAACCCACCTACTCCTCACAACAAATATACCAATCAATTTCACATTATACAACGCAAATTCCTCTATCAATAGACACGGAGGTGTTGCCCTCCTAATACACAACTCAATACAGCAACAAAACATTCAAATAAACTGTCTAAACTTCGACAACATAGCAGTACAAGTTCACTCAAAAATAAAATTTACTATAATATCTTCGTACATACTTCCCAATAGGACATTCAACCTTAAAAACCTAAAAAAACACATACAACAACCACCTGTTTTAATAACAGGAGACTTCAATAGCTGGCACAGATCACTATTTAAATTCATTAATCAATCCTCTCTCACAACCCTAACAGAGACACTCTCATCCAATAGACCACCAAGCAATAACACTAACAAAGAAGCTCCCAATATCACAAAGATCTTAATCCATGGGGCCAACCAAGCAATCCCACAATACCAGCAACAACGAAAAATCAAACTTGTCCCATGGTGGGATCCTACGCTGCAAAAATTAAAAGACAATAAACAAACATCATGGATTAAATTAAATAGCGATATCAACACAACAAACATTATAAACTACAAAAAAGCCAATGCCAAACTAAAAAGGGAAATAAATATTATAAAAAGAACTTTACGAGTGAAATACACCCAAATACACCAATTAGTAAAATATGGTCGAACATTAACCGCTTCTGCGGCTTAAAATCACGACATGATATTCACTGCCTCTCTAAACTAAATGATCAAACTACTAACAAACAGAATAGGAATGATATAGCTAACACACTTTGCTCTCATTGGTCAGAAGCAGCGCTAGACACCAACTTCCCGGCAATATTCAGAAAACACAAATCCATCTCGCGACCACTTAACACCCTCATACCCTTGTCCCTAGCATTGAATATAGAAAAGGACATCACCATGGTCGAACTCCGCTCTCAATCAATTAAAAGGTAAAACCCACGCGCGAGATCGCATAACCTACCCAATGCTAAAGAACCTCCCTCTCAACCTTCTCCAAAGACTCCTTAACTTATTTAATAACATCCTCAACACACAAATTCCCCAGCAATTCAAAGTTAGCTGCATCATACCCATTCCGAAACCAAATATGAATAAAACATCAATAAACGCCTATCGCCCTATCTCTCTCAATCCCTGCATTGCAAAAATACTTGACAAAATGATAGCAAGACGGCTATGGTGGATTGCCACAAACGGTAACCTTCTAAATAGCCGCCAAATGGGCTTCAGAAAAGGGAAATCAGTGTATGACTGTCTAGCCGTATTAGACTACCATACCACGTCCTCCCTCTCAACTAAAAGTCACGCCTCTCGGTATCCATAGCATTATCCAAAGCATTATCGACGAACTTATCGAATGGAAAATAGGACCGAGGATAATCAAATATATCTCTAACTTCCTAACAAACCGAAAAATTACTGTGTTAGCCAATAATGTATACTCCTCCCAGCAGCCGCTTAACAATGGAATCCCACAAGGCTCAACCCTGTCGGTGATTTTATTTATTGACAAACACAAAAACTGTCAGTTCACAGCATATGCTGATGCCTACACAATCATCTACAAATTAAATAAAAAACAAAATACATTAACATAGACCCATTACTCACTGACATCAAACAATGGTGCAACTTCTCAGGAGCATCACTATCAATAGACAAATGCAAGCATTTGCACGTCTGCAGGAAAATAATTTGCTACCTAACTTTCCAATCCAACACATACACCCTACAAAACGTAGACTCACTAAAAACTCTCGGTATTACAATTGACAATAAATACAGATGTAAACAAACACATCGACAATCTTACACTCCAACTTTCCAATAGACTTAATATAATCAATCCAGTAACAAATTCAGATGCAATGTAAATACAATACTTTATGTAGTAAAAGCAATAATAATGTCAAAAATTGATTTCGGGCTCCACCTTTATGGTACAGCGCCCAAATCAGCCCTCATCAAATTAAAAACAAGAAAGCAAGGCTACCTTCGGCTTGCCGAAGGTTTCATACCCTTGCAGTTATACAAAATATAAAATATCTTTGGATTGCTGCTGGTTTCTGTGGTATTTATTGAAGAATTATAACATCGATTATATCAACCTCTTATAATTTCGAATACTCAGCCTCCTCACCACGGCAAGGTCGCAATCCTCGAGGAGGAATATTTACAATACATTAAACAACATTGCACATATATTCTTTATTTACAATAATAAAATAAATTAATTAACTAAATATTTAAAAATAAATAATTAAATTAGTGATTATAGCTAAGGAACACGCCGTCATGGTGACTATATGGAGTTTGATAAGTGATTGCGGCAGCACCGCTTACTGTGTTATCACAAAATATCCAATCAATTTGAGTTAAATGTTTTGTTGTTGGCACATTTTGTTGTTATTATTTAAAGTAGACTCGAGCTGATCAGTGGTTATTGATCGGCAAATGTTAAAATCTCCCAATCTCCCAATATTATTTTCAGCTGACGTTAGCCTTTCAACATCATTTCTGATTTTATTTCGAAACCTTGTAATAGGAAAAGCTGGATTCCTATAAACAACTATGACTATTGTATGCAAGTATTTAAATGTTATGGACTGGTATATATTTCTTACATTATCAACTGTAACTGTTTCATATAAGAATGTTATGTTTTCCGATATATTTTGTTTTGCATATATCAGTATACAATTCTTAGAAACAGCATTTGGTCGAATGTCTTTGTGTTGTAAAGGATCTGTTGGTCATAAAATCTAAATTTGGAAAGTTCTCTTTCAAAAATGCATTTGAATAACAGCTATGAAGATAGCTCAATAACTGGGGGACTAATTTGCGTTGCAACAGACAGACGGACTGACTGATTGTTCCTATATCAGCTATATAATATAAACGTCTGAGATATTTAAATGGAAAAACTAAAGGCGGGTTACTGTATAACATTAAAAAGTATTGAAAATGTGCGATATTTCCAAAAACAAAACAGGTTTGCATACAAAAACCATGATTTCAGCCGATTGTTCCTATGGCAGCTATATGTTATAGTGGTCCGATTTTGATACAATTTTGACAGCACATTGAGAACGTAATAAGAATACGATTTGCCAAATCTTGTTGCAATATCTTGAAAAACAACGAAAATCGGCCGATAGTTTCTATGACAGCTATACGATATATCGGTCCGATCTGGCTCGTTCCGACTTATTTACAGCCTACAGCAATAAGAAGCTTGTGTGCCAAGTTTCATGAAGATAGCTCAAAAACTGAGAGACTAGTTTGCGTTGCAACAGACGGACGGACGGACGGACAGACGGACATCCATTTTCCGACTCCTCTGGTGATGCTGATTCAGAATATATATACTTTATAGGGTCGGAGATGTCTCCTAAGGTGCGTTGCAAACTTCTGGCTAAAATTAATATACCCTCTGCAAGGGTATAACAATGTACCACTCAGCTATTAGACTCGCTCTTTGCGCTTTTCGTACAACCCCAATAAACAACCTGCTACACGAAGCAAACATTCTACCAATAGAATATAGAACAGCTCATGCGATTCAAAAAAACTTCAAATTAATCATGAATTCAAAACAATCTCCCATAGAAACTATCTACAACAAAATTATTAAAGCTAAAAGAATTCCAAAAATCAAATCTTCGCTCCATAACACAATTTACTTATGCAAACAACTCCAAATCTAAATTTCCCCTATAACAACAACAAAGGAAAATACCCCGCGTTGGGTAATCAACGACAGGTCGTTTAACACCTCACTATACTACCAAAGCAAACACTCCACCAATAATATATCAACATAAATTTAGAGAATATAAAAACACAATGAAAGATCGCATATTCTTATACACTGATGGATCAAAATCATCTGACGGTGCTTCTTACAGTGTAACAACTGAAAAAGAAATAATCTCCTACCAAATACTACCAGAATACACCTCAGTATTCACAACAGAACTAGCTGCGATATTGGCAGCATGTAACCACGCCAGTAAAAAAAGAGGAAAACACATAGTGTGCACAAACTCCCTTTCTTCATTGAAAGCAATACAAAACGTAAACTACCATAACCATTATACAAACTCAATTAGAAGAATTATAAATAAATATAAAACCGATAAACTAATACTGCTTTGGGTCCCAGGACACTGCGGTATAGTAGGAAATGAGTTAGCAGACAATACAGCAAAGATCACCCACCATAATTTCCTTTAATCTTCAAAAACAACTACAATACATCTGATATAAACAACTTCATAAAGCAAAGCACCCAACAATACTTTAAACTAATACTTAACAACGCATCCCAATACTACAAAGCAATCTGCCATGACAAAACTACAAAATCAACAATAAAAAATACATCACGAATCGCCTTTTTGAAATTCACAAGACTAAGACTAGTACATACAAACTTAACCCATAGCCATCTCCTTTCTAATCCCAAAATCTTACCACCACTTTGTACAAAGTGCAATTCAACACTCTCCATTACAGACATACTCATCGAATGCCCACTATAAAATACAGAAAGATCCTTATATCTACAAAAAAATTTAAAAGAAATAACATCATTCCAAAACATAGATAAAACAATAGAGTTCCTCAAACAAACAAATATTTTACATCTAATTTAATTATTACAAATTTAAATCATGTAAATAAAAAAAAACAAAAAAGAATATTTAGTATTAAATACCACATGTATATATGTAAATATGAATATATAATAAGTATACCCCATACATTTCAAAAAACAAGCTTAAGGCCATAGCTGCTATTGCTTAATAAAAAACAAGAAAGCAAGGCTACCTTCGGCTTGCTGAAGGTTTTATACCCTTGCAGTTATACTAAATATAAAATACATTTGGTTGCTGCTGGTTTCTGTTTGCATACGAAAACCCTGATTTCAGCCGATTGTTCCTATGGCAGCTATATGTTATAGTGGTCCGATTCTGATACAATTTTGACAGCACATTAAGAACATAATAAGAATAAGATTTGCCAAATCTTTTTGCAATATCTTGAAAAACAACAAAAATCAGCCGATAGCTTCTATGACAGCTATACGATATATCGGTCCGATCTGGCTCGTTCCGACTTATTTACAGCCTACAGCAATAAGAAGCTTGTGTGCCAAGTTTCATGAAGATAGGTCAAAAACTGAGAGACTAGTTTGCGTTGCAACAGACGGACGGACGGACAGACGGACATCTATTTTTCGACTCCTCTGGTGATGCTGATTCAGAATATATATACTTTATAGGGTCGGAGATGTCTCCTAAGGTGCGTTGCAAACTTCTAGCTAAAATTAATATACCATCTGCAAGGGTATAAAAAGTTAGACTTAATTTAAATTAAGTACCAACTTGTAAATAAATAAAAAAAAATAAGAAACTGCATACTATACTTTACATAAAGTGCTCCACACGTAGCCGATTCTCCGACATATAACTCCTTCGGTAAAACTAATAACCTTGGCACGGCTAACGAGACCACAGCGGACTTGTCAGAAATTGTGGGCGTCACAAGCGAAATCGATTGAGCCGCATTTCTTGTTATCATTTGAGGATTGGTATACGACATCAACGGCTGTATTACTGTCGTGGCTGGCTGGTCAATTAGAGGGAGCTGGGTGGCGCTAACTAAAGACTTCTCAATACGGGTAAATTTATTGCGCTTTGGGGATTCATTTAATAACTAAAGGTTATTGAAAGACGAATCGAGCGCTGAAAACTGGTCTGCAAGCTAGCGAAAACGCATTAACGAACACATTTTATTCTCCACCTCCCTACACGCATCACATTAATAAGGCAATCCAGTGCGCTTGGCTAAGGCGTCTGCGTTTACTACGTCATCGTATAGTCAACATATAGCGGCAGTCACCTGCTTAAGGCAGGATTTTTTAAAACAAATTATAACCTTCATTATAGGGGACATCTACAGTACAGATCAAAACTGCCATAAAAAAAAAAAAAAAAAAACAAATGTATGTGCGCGATAGAAAGAAATAAGCGCTCGCAAAGGGCAGAAAAAGCAACAAAAGTGCAGCTGAGTGACCTACAATGCGTGAGAGCTGCTTAGGCGTGCTTAAAGAATTAGGAAAGACAAGGAGAGAGAGTAATTGCTGTGAGCCACTAACAACAACGGCGCTACCATAAAAAAGGGAAGAAAATAATGCACCAGAAATGCAGAACCAATGCACAACAAATCTCAAATAAGCAAACAAAGATAAAGTAATAATTTATCAGGCATGCACACGCGTCGTGAACGGGCTTTTTATAAATTTTAAGCTGTGATAGAAATTTAAAAAAAACAAGTAGGTAAGGCTACAGTCGGGCGCCCGACAGTAAGCTACCCTTCTCCCAATTTTCCAAATACGTTACAAACGTGTAACCACACTAATAATTCCAAACTTAAATTTCTGCACAAATACTTCTACTACATATAGCTTACTCGCTCGCACTCACACAGCGACGCGCGTAAAGAGTAAAGCGAAACGACGCAACGTCGACGTCGGCGTCAACTGCTCAAAGCAGCGCGTCGGCTGCCGCTCGTACCGAACATTTGTACTGAAAACGTCGACGTTAATAACTTCTGTGTTATTATTTGGAGGATATGTTTATATTGCATTCAGCTTTACACATACCAAAGCATAACTTTATAGGTGCATTACTTTGCTTAATAATCGTAAATAACCGATTTGCGGGGGCGGTGGGCGTGGCATCAAACATTTGACATAAACTTCACCTGCCCCGAATATATAGGAACCTTCATACCAAATTTGGTGTCTCTAGCTTTTTTAATAGCTAAGATCTGTTGTCTCAAACAAACAGACGGACAGACGGACGGACGGACAGACGGACAGACAGACGGACATGTCTCAATCGACTCGGCTAGTGATCCTGAGCAAGAATATATATACTTTATAGGGTCTGCCACGCCTCCTTATGCCTGTTACATACATTTTGCACAAAGTTAGTATACCATTTTTTGACCATTTTCAATGGTCGAAGGGTATAAAAAACACCGGTTGTTTTTCTTAGAACATGAAAAAAAAAACAAAGCGCACAAAAAACATGTCCGTTCACTGAGAAGAGAGAACGGTTTTTCTGCTTTGAATGCACCAGAGAACTACTGCACAATTTGATCAATTTGCCTCTCAATTTTGTTACTTGGAATTTTTGACAAAATGACGCACAATCAAATCACAATCAATCGTAAATTACCGATTTGCCGGGGCGGTGGGCGTGGCATCAAACCTTTGACATAAACTTGTTCTGCATCGGATATATAGGAACCTTCATACCAAATTTGGTGTCTCTAGCTTTTTTAATAGCTGAGATCTGTTGTCTCAAACAGACAGACAGACGGACATGTCACAATCGACTCGGCTAGTGATCCTGAGCAAGAATATATATATTTTATGGGGTCTGCCTGTTACATACATTTCTAGCAAAACTACTATACTAGCAAATGATACTATATCGTATGATGCTAAGTTTCCATTGTTGTTGACTAAACGTTCTCAATTCGTACAGAGCTATGTCCGACATTTACATCAAACCAATTTTGCGTCCAAGGCAGTTCATTTAAAGGTTGTCTCCGATCTTTCCACTTACTCCTTTTTATTACGTTTTCAAAGGTTTGTTGGTCGCCGAGAATGTCCGCAGATCATGCACTGCGACAACGCAACGAACTTCGTCGGTTCGAGTCGCCACTTCGAAGATCGAGGAGCAAGCGGACGCAATCTACGACTTCGCCTTCAAAAGCGGATGCGTATTTGTGTTCACATCGCCTTGAGCACCACACATGGGAGGGCTCTGGGAGGCAGGCGGAAGAGCTGTAAACTCGGTGCTCAACTCGCGGCCACTCGGCGAAATCAGCTAGGACCCCAGCGACGAAGAGGCCCTAACACCAGCGCACCTGCTGACAGGCGGGTCGCTACTCGCCCCACCAGCAACGCGGACCCAGGCCCAGACGGGTCTCAACTACTTGCGGCGATGGCGACTTGTCTCGTCAGTCGGAGAACAGTTCTGGCAGCGATGGTCCCGAGAATATGTGCTGGGCCTTCAAATCCGGTGCAAATGGCAGCAACAGCAGCCCAACATCAAGGAGGACAATCTCGTCGTCGTCTCCGAAGGCAACCTTCGCAGCAGTGGCTCCTCGGCAGGATCGTGGCAACACACGCAGGGCAGGACGGCATGGTCAAGGTTGTCGTACTATGGACCAGCAAAGGTAGGATTTTTCAACGGGCCATTCACAAACTAGCTCCGCTTCCGATAGTTTGAAGCCTTACAGGCCTTCAGCGGGGCCGGTGTTAAATTAAGTTAGTTTAATTAGGAAAAGAAAGAATGTGAAGTCTAGTGTAAGTTAGTTTAGGGCGGTGCGGGAGCGCAATAAAGTTCTCTCTTTGCTGTGTTTTGAATTCGCCACGTTTCGCCGCCGTAGTTAAGCTAGGCTAAGCAATGAAATACTCGCAAATATTGATTCAAATCGAACGCACGTCTTTTCGTTTGTAAATACAGCCACCTAAAGTTTTCGGTTTTGTTAGATAATTAGATAAACTAATCTAACAGTGATCGTCTTTAAATTGGTAACAAAGATTTACATTATCCGCATACATGAGAGTACGGGAGTTACGTATGACCATGTAGTTTTGGTGAAAAACCTAGAAGGATAAGCTAATGTCCCATAAGGGAAATTAAAATCAGTATAAATAACATCAGTTTAAAGATTTTCCTGAAATCCTTTTACACACAAAAGATGTCAGCTCAAGCAAATTTATCGTAGTTTAACAACGTTTAATAAATCCGTGTTAAAAAAGCGAAATAACGGATCTACAGAAATGTTGCAAGTGAGGAGTAATAACTTATTCAAAAAATTTAGGTGTGTCCGACTATTTAAAGATACCTCTATAATTGCTAGCTTCAGTCTTGCTGTCTTTTTCAAGCAAGTGAACAATAAAAGATTCCTTCCAAATGGAAGGAAAGAGTAAAGGTTATTAGCACAGCGAAAATATTGTGTAGCTGGTTTAACTAAATAAAGATCCTTAACAAGTGAGCTTTCGTTTAGAAAGGTTCAAAAGATACCATTCCAGCATGGAATCTTGTATGGACAAAAGTGAGTACTATGTGTAGGAGGTGAATAAGTGGTCTGATAAAACTTTTCAAATAAATCGGCCATGGTTTATTTGGTATCTGCACTAGCATTTTCAAACGTTAGTTTAGTTAGAAATACGGTAGACTTATGCTATAAAACTGTTTATACCCTTCGACCATTGAAAATGGTCAAAAAAGGGTATACTAATTTTGTGCAAAATATATGTAACAGGCATAAGGAGGCGTGGCAGACCCCATAAAGTATATATATTCTTGCTCAGGATCACTAGCCGAGTCGATTGAGACATGTCCGTCTGTCTGTCCGTCTGTTTGTTTGAGAAACAGATCTCAGCTATTAAAAAAGCTAGAGACACCAAATTGGGTATGAAGGTTCCTATATATCCGGGGCAGGTGGAGTTTATGTCAAATGTTTGATGACACGCCCACCGCCCCCGCAAATCGGTAATTTACGATTATTAAGCAAAGTATTGAACTTATATATAGAGTTCTGCTTCAGTACGAATAAAGCTTAATGCAATATGAACATATCCTCCAAATAACAATCCGATCGGACCAATAACACAGAAGTTATTAAAGTCAACGTTTTCAGTACAAATGTTCGGTACGGGCAGCACCCGACGCGCTGCTTTGAGCAGTTGACGCCGACGTCGACGTTGCGTCGTGTCGCTTTACTCTTTACGCGCGTCGCTGTGTGAGTGTGAGCGAGTAAGCTATATGTAGTAGAAGAATTTGTGCAGAATTTTTGTTTGAAATTATGAGTATACACGCTTGTAACGGATTTTAAAAATTGGGAGAAGGGTATCTTACTGTCGGGCGCCCGACTGTAGCCTTACCTACTTGTTGGTGTTCTGTGAGGGCAGAAGAAAATTTGAATCAACATTTGTTGTTTAGTTACAATCGGAAATATTAAAGTCCCCAAGGACTGTAAAGTAAACTCTGTCTGTTACCAGTCTTTATTGCAGACTAATGTTGAAATAGACTGATAATTCCGAAAACGGAGGAATATAAGAGCAGGTTATAATGGAAAACAAGAAAGCAAGGCTACCTTCGGCTTGCCGAAGGTTTCATACCCTTGCAGTTATACAAAATATAAAATATCTTTGGATTGCTGCTGGTTTCTGTGTCATTTACTGAACAATTACAACAGTACATCGATTATATCAACCTCTTATAATTTCGAATACTCAGCCTCCTCACCACGGCAAGGTGGCAATCCTCGAGGAGGAATATTTACAATACCTTAAACAACATTGCACATATATTCTTTAGTTACAATTATAAAATAATCTAATTAACTTAATATTTAAAAATAAATTATTAAATAAGTGATAATAGCTAAGGAACACGCCGTCATGGTGACTATATGGAGTTTGATAAGTGATTGCGGCAGCACCGCTTACTGTGTTATCACAAAATATCCAATCAATTTGAGTTAACTGTTTTGTTGTAGGCACATTTTGTTGTTATTATTTAAAGTAGACTCGAGCTGATCAGTGGTTGTTGATCGGCAAATGTTAAAATCTCCTAATATTACCAATTTTGTAATATTTTCAGCTGACGTTAGCCTTTCAACATCATTTCTGATTTCATTTTGAAACCTTGTAATAGGAAAAGCTGGATTCCTATAAACAACTATGAATATTGTATGCAAGTATTTAAATGTTATGGACTGGTATATATTTCTTACATTATCAACTGTAACTGTTTCATATAAGAATGTTATGTTTTCCGATATATTTTGTTTTGCATATATCAGTATACAATTCTTAGAAACAGCATTTGGTCGAATGTCTTTGTGTTGTAAAGGATCTGTTGGTCATAAAATCTAAATTTGGAAAGTTCAAAAATGCATTTGAATAACAGCTATATGATTTTTTGTTTAACAGCTACATGTAATAGTACTCAGATTTCTATAAAATTGCAACAAGAACCTTCATTAGGCCGATCGTTGATCGTTATAAGTTATAAAAGTTCGATTTGGATTTGGTAAGCCTGATAGCTATATCTTGAAATATAACGAAAATCGGCCGATAGGCTCCATAACAGCTATACGATATATCAGTCCGATCTGGCCCGTTCCGACTTATTTAAAGAGGGCAGAAATAAGAAGCTTGTGAGCAAAGTTTCATGATGATAGCTCAATAACTGGGGGACTAATTTGCGTTGCAACAGACAGACGGACTGACTGATTGTTCCTATAACAGCTATAGAATATAAACGTCTGAGATATTTAAATGGAAAATGCAAAGGGCGGGTTACTGTATAACATTAAAAGGTATTGATAATGTGCGGTATTTCCAAAAACAAAACAGGTTTGCTGATTTCAGCCGATTGTTCCTATGGCAGCTATATGTTATAGTGGTCCGATTTTGATACAATTTTGACAGCACATTAAGAACGTAATACGAATAAGATTTGCCAAATCTTGTTGCAATATCTTGAAAAACAACAAAAATCGGCCGATAGCATCTATGACAGCTATACGATATATCGGTCGGATCTGGCTCGTTCCGACTTATTTACAGCCTACAGCAATAAGAAGCTTGTGTGCCAAGTTTCATGAAGATAGCTCAAAAACTGAGAGACTAGTTTGCGTTGCAACAGACGGACGGACAGACGGGCATCCATTTTTCGACTCCTCTGGTGATGCTGATTCAGAATATATATACTTTATAGGGTCGGAGATGTCTCCTAAGGTGCGTTGCAAACTTCTGGCTAAAATTAATATACCCTCTGCAAGGGTATAACAAGTAGGTAAGGCTACAGTCGGGTGCCCGACAGTAAGATACCCTTCTCCCAATTTTCCAAATACGTCACAAACGTGTAACCACACTAATAATTCCAAACAGAAATTTCTGCACAAACTTCAACTTCACCTGCCCTGGATATATAGGAACCTTCATACCAAATTTGGTGTCTCTAGCTTTTTTAATAGCTAAGATCTGTTGTCTCAAACAAACAGACGGACAGACAGACAGACATGTCTCAATCGACTCGGCTAGTGATCCTGAGCAAGAATATATATACTTTATGGGGTCTGCCACGCCTCCTTATGCCTGTTACCTACATTTTGCACAAAGTTAGTATACCCTTTTTTTTGAGCATTTTCAATGGTCGAAGGGTATAAATACGGAAATGTGTAATTTACACAGAGGTTTTCAATACCATATGTAATCTCCGGTTGCAATAATAACTTCACCACCACGTCGGTCAGGTTGATAAAAAATCTATTGGTTGTGTACTTGTTTGGAAAGACTTCGGAGTTAAGGATCTCTGACTATAACCAAGTCTCAGTAAACACAACAATTTAAGAAGAAAAATAAAGACTGTTTTAACATGTTTTTAACATTTTGAGAGGATAAACTTAAGGAGCCTTTTAGTTTATTTGAACTTTTTTGGGCTGAGGCTAAAGGAAGCAAAGGAGTTTAATCGGTGGGCGATTTTTCTTATTCTTTGCTTCAAACTCTTTTACTATTACGTGTTCAGACCAAAATTAAGCCGTTCATACAATGTCAAAGAGTTCGACAGGAAACTAATTTTGAGAGAGGATATAAGAAAACCAAAATTCTTATACTTTTATATCCAAGGCTTGAATATTAACCGTAACATCATTTGATGTGAGATCAGGGCAAAAACAGAAATTTGTTTCCTTTGTGGTATACTTAGAATCTTTTTAGGCGCTTCAGAGCAGAGGTTCTCTTCTGGTTAACCACAACTCTAACACGCCCTACCCCACCCTTCGTTATATCGACCACTAGTAGACAAGCAGCGATTGTTCAGCTTCAGTATGCAACAGCAGCAGACGACGCCGACGGCAATCGCAACGGCATTAAACGGCAAAACGATCGTCGCAATTGGTGCAAAAAAAAAAGCATCGAGCCACAATTGCAAGGAAAAGCTTAGATCTATGATTCCTGGAATAATAACCAAAAAATTATATAAATACCGCATCACGCAATAAAAATGGCCTGTATGAATGTAGAAATCGAACAGCTCGCAACTTGTTTCCAACTTATTTTTGGGTTTCCGTACATAAGTGTCTTAGATATAACTGCATACCATACTTTACATAAAGTGCTCCACACGTAGCCAATTCTCCGACACATAACTCCTTCGGTAAAACTAATAACCTTGGCACGGCTAACGAGACCACAGCGGACTTGTCAGAAATTGTGGGCGTCACAAGCGAAATCGATTGAGCCGCATTTCTTGTTATCATTTGAGGATTGGTATACGACATCAACGGCTGTATTACTGTCGTGGCTGGCTGGTCAATTAGAGGGAGCTGGGTGGCGCTAACTAAAGACTTCTCAATACGGGCAAATTTATTGCGCTTTGGGGATTCATTTAATAACTAAAGGTTATTGAAAGACGAATCGAGCGCTGAAAACTGGTCTGCAAGCTAGCGAAAACGCATTAACGAACACATTTTATTCTCCACCTCCCTACACGCATCACATTAATAAGGCAATCCAGTGCGCTTGGCTAAGGCGTCTGCGTTTACTACGTTATCGTATAGTCAACATATAGCGGCAGTCACCTGCTTAAGGCAGGATTTTTTAAAACAAATTATAACCTCCATTATAGGGGACATCTACAGTACAAATCAAAACTGCCATAAAAAAAAAAATAAAAACAAGAAAGCAGGGCTACCTTCGGCTTGCCGAAGGTTTCATACCCTTGCAGTTATACAAAATATAAAATATATTTGGATTGCTGCTGGTTTCTGTGGTATTTATTGAACAATTATAACAGTTCACCGATTATATCATCCTCTTATATCCTCGAGGAGGAATATTTACAATACCTTAAACAACATTGCACACATATTCTTCATTTTCAATAATAAAATAAATTAATTAACTAAATATTTAAAAATAAATTATTTAATTAGTGATTATAGCTAAGGAACACGCCGTCATGGTGACTATATGGAGTTTGATAAGTGATTGCGGCAGCACTGCTTACTGTGTTATCACAAAATATCCAATCAATTTGAGTTAAATGTTTTGTTGTTGGCACATTTAACAATGGATATAACCCCTTATTATTTAAAGTAGACTCGAGCTGATCAGTGGTTGTTGATCGGCAAATGTTAAAATCTCCTAATATTACCAATTTTGTATTATTTCAGCTGACGTTAGCCTTTTGACATCATTTCTGATTTCATTTCGAAACCTTGTAATAGGAAAAGCTGGATTCCTATAAAGAACTATGAATATTGTATGCAAGTATTTAAATGTTATGGACTGGTATATATTTCTTACCTTATCAACTGTAACTGTTTCATATAAGAATGTTATGTTTTCCGATATATTTTGTTTCGCATATATCAGTACACCATTCTTAGAAACAGCATTTGGTCGAATGTCTTTGTGTTGTAAAGGATCTGTTGGTCATAAAATCTAAATTTGGAAAGTTCTCATTCAAAAATGCGTTTGAATAACAGCTATATGATTTTTGTTTAACAGCTACATGTAATAGTACTCAGATTTCCTTAAAATTGCCACAAGAACCTTCATTAGGCCGATCGTTGATCGGTATAAGTTTGGATGATGTAAGCCTGATAGCTATATCTTGAAATATAACGAAAATCGGCCGATAGGCTCCATAACAGCTATACGATATATCAGTCCGATCTGGCCCGTTCCGACTTATTTAAAGAGGGCAGAAATAAGAAGCTTGTGAGCAAAGTTTCATGAAGATAGCTCAATAACTGGGGGACTGATTGTTCCTATAACAGCTATAGAATATAAACGTCTGAGATATTTAAATGGAAAAACTAAGGGCGGGTTACTGTATAACATTAAAAAGTATTGATAATGTGCGATATTTCCAAAAACAAAACAGGTTTGCATACAAAAACCCTGATTTCAGCCGATTGTTCCTATGGCAGCTATATGTTATAGTGGTCCGATTTTGATACAATTTTGACAGCACATTAAGAACGTAATAAGAATAAGATTTGCCAAATCTTGTTGCAATATCTTGAAAAACAACAAAAATCGGCCGATAGCTTCTATGACAGCTATACGATATATCAGTCCGATCTGGCTCGTTCCGACTTATTTACAGCGTACAGCAATAAGAAGCTTGTGTGCCAAGTTTCATGAAGATAGCTCAAAAACTGAGAGACTAGTTTGCGTTGCAACAGACGGACGGACGGACGGACGGACGGACGGATAGACGGACATCCATTTTTCGACTCCTCTGGTGATGCTGATTCAGAATATATATACTTTATAGGGTCGGAGATGTCTTCTAAGGTGCGTTGCAAACTTCTGGCTAAAATTAATATACCCTCTGCAAGGGTATAAAAAAATGTATGTGCGCGATAGAAAGAAATAAGCGCTCGCAAAAGGCAGAAAACAGAGAGAGCAACAAAAGTGCAGCTGAGTAACCTACAATGCGTGAGAGCGTCTTAGGCGCGCTTAAAGAATTAGGAAAGACAAGGAGAGAGAGTAATTGCTGTGAGCCACTAACAACAACGGCGCTTACCAATAAAAAGGGAGGAAAATAATGCACCAGAAATGCAGAACCAATGCACAACAAATCTAAAATAAGCAAAACAAGAAAGCAAGGCTACCTTCGGCTTGTCGAAGGTTTCATACCCTTGCAGTTATACAAAATATAAAATATCTTTGGATTGCTGCTGGTTTCTGTGGTATTTATTGAAGAATTAGAACAGTACATCGATTATATCAACCTCTTATAATTTCGAATACTCAGCCTCCTCACCACGGCAAGGTCGCAATCCTCGAGGAGGAATATTTACAATACCTTAAACAACATTGCACATATATTCTTTATTTACAATAATAAACTAAATTAATTAACTTAGTATTTAAAAATAAATTATTAAATTAGTGATTATAGCTAAGGAACACGCCGTCATGGTGATTATATGGAGTTTGATAAGTGATTGCGGCAGCACCGCTTACTGTGTTATCACAAAATATCCAATCAATTTGAGTTAAATGTTTTGTTGTTGGCACATTTTGTTGTTATTATTTAAAGTAGACTCGAGCTGATCAGTGGTTGTTGATCGGCAAATGTTAAAATCTCCTAATATTACCAATTTTGTATTATTTTCAGCTGACGTTAGCCTTTCAACATCATTTCTGATTTCATTTCGAAACCTTGTAATAGGAAAAGCTGGATTCCTATAAACAACTATGACTATTGTATGCAAGTATTTAAATGTTATGGACTGGTATATATTTCTTACATTATCAACTGTAACTGTTTCATATAAGAATGTTATGTTTTCCGATATATTTTGTTTTGCATATATCAGTACACCATTCTTAGAAACAGCATTTGGTCGAATGTCTTTGTGTTGTAAAGGATCTGTTGGTCATAAAATCTAAATTTGGAAAGTTCTCTTTCAAAAATGCATTTGAATAACAGCTATATGATTTTTTGTTTAACGGCTACATGTAATAGTACTCAGATTTCCATAAAATTGCAACAAGAATCTACATTAGGCCGATCGTTGATCGTTATAAGTTATAAAAGTTCGATTTGGATGTGGTAAGCCTGATAGCTATATCTTGAAATATACCGAAAATCGGCCGAGCGGTATTTCCAAAAACAAAACAGGTTTGCATACAAAAACCCTGATTTCAGCCGATTGTTCCTATGGCAGCTATATGTTATAGTGGTCCGATTTTGATACAATTTTGACAGCACATTAAGAACGTAATACGAATAAGATTTGCCAAATCTTGTTGCAATATCTTGAAAAACAACAAAAATCGGCCGATAGCATCTATGACAGCTATACGATATATCGGTCCGATCTGGCTCGTTCCGACTTATTTACAGCCTACAGCAATAAGAAGCTTGTGTGCCAAGTTTCATGAAGATAGCTCAAAAACTGAGAGACTAGTTTGCGTTGCAACAGACGGACGGACGGACGGACGGACAGACGGACATCCATTTTTCGACTCCTCTGGTGATGCTGATTCAGAATATATATACTTTATAGGGTCGGAGATGTCTCCTAAGGTGCGTTGCAAACTTCTGGCTAAAATTAATATACCCTCTGCAAGGGTATAAAAAGGCAACCTTCGTGTACTTTAAGGGGTCTGTCACGCTTCCTTATGACTGTTACATACATTTGCACAAAGTTAGTTAACCCTATTTTGACCATTTTCAATGATCGAAGGGTATAAAAACGACTAATCAAAACTAAACTACTCTGTGTCATAAGTGCGCAATTAACATAATAGCCGCCCTAAAATTAATTTTAGCTGCAAAAAGGTCGCCGTTTAGTTAGAGGATGGCGCTTTGCTTTGCCACGCAACAACACAAGCCACCTTTTGCAAACTTTATCTTACGCGCAATCACTCCACGGTGGCGGCACCACTCGGTCTCTCACCCATCCCAGTCACTTAAGGAAAATTACACACATTGACGATAGGGTCATAATTGTGAATGAGAGTCCAATATGACAATTTCTATCTAAGCTATAGTCGATACCAAATATAGGTTTTGTTTCATTGCTGAACCACAAGACCAGTGATTTTGGAAGAAGAGTTCTTACCAACATAATCTACCTATCATTATACTAACTAAGTGTAACCTCAATATCTGGATGGCAAAGGACGCTTCGCATCAGCAAAGAAGAAGACCACTAAATTTTTATATGCAAGTCCACTCTACATATTTCACTCGTAGAAGAACTCTGCAAAAAAATATTTAAAATAAGCCAGAACTCCAAAACCTCGCGACAAACTCATAAACATCAACCGCGACGGATTGTAAATAACACGCACGTTTTATAAGAACAGACCCCATTTCAAATATATTATAGTGGGCCGATTTTAATACAATTTTGACAGCACATTTAGAACGTAATAAGAATAGGATTTGCCATATCTTGTTGCAATATCTTGAAAACAACATAAATCGGCAGATAGCTTCTATGGCAGCTATACGATGTATCGCTCCAATCTGGCTCGTTTCGACTTATTTACAGCGTGTGCCAAGTTTCATAAAGATGGTTCAAAAACTGAGAGACTAGTTTGCGTTGCAACAGACAGACGGACGGACGGACAGACATACATCGATTTTTCGACTCCTCTGTTGATGCTGATTCAGAATATATGTACTTCATAGGGTCGGAGATGTCTCCTAAGGTGCGTTGCAAACTTCTGGCTAAAATTAATATACCCTCTGCAAGGGTATAGTAAGGTAAAGTTACTAAAAGAAGTTGAGAAATGAATTCTAATAAATTGCATTGAAATCACAAACATCATAAGTAACAGTATATGAGAAAAATTGAAAAATACACAAACCAAATCCTTTCATTTCTTTCCAAAGGCCCCTATGGTATACATTCAGACACTGGTCTTAATGTAAAATAAATAACCAACTAAAATTAAAAATCTAAACTTTTGCGATAAATAAATTCTTTTAATCAACAAACCTAATATAGTTTTTAAGTTTAATAATTTTCTAAGCACTTGATAATTTAGTTAAAATAATATGTTTCATATTTATTATCATTTATAATGCATTATTTTAACCACTAAACCTAATATCAAACTTAACTTTCTAAGAATTACTATTCGTGTAATCATAAAATTGAATGTTATTATGCTCATTTCCACATACAGGGTTTATTTACAGCAGAGAACTGCAAAAATCACATTTTTCTTGAATCGCATCAAACACGAAATTTCATGCTCAATTCAATTCACTGAATCCAACAGCGGCGGTGAAACGAAACGAATTGGTCCATAAATCGCTTCACTCGCGCGTCATCGACCCAATTCGATCCAATCTTTTTAAATCGAGTTGGTTCGAATCTACGAATTTACGAATCAGCGACTGGTCAGCTGACGCGCCGGTCCGTTTACCCAAACACTTGGTTTGGGTAAATCGACATTTACACACATTTGCTTTTGAATCACAGACACACATTTTATTGGTCGAGCGAGGTCGGATTCGAGCAGCGGGCAGTGTGTATGTATTTTGTTTTTGTTATTGCCTGCTTGGTCTCATGTGTATATATTTTGTTTTTGTAATTTTTGCCTATGCAATTACTGTGGCGCCGCGGCGTCTAGATGACCCTTTTTTCCTCTGCCTAAATGCAGCTCCGATTGTTTGCGTTCCTGCTCGTGGTATTTTCCAAGATTTGGCAAGTCAGCCATTTTGTGGGAATGCCCCTAAAAAAGGCTTCATGTTGTGTGGTTATTTACATACCTAAGCAAGGCGTGTTTTCATCAATTAGATGTAAAAACAGGTACGAATTCTATATGGGTGTTCATTTTCCCAATTTTCGATGAATGGAAAGTTTGACGTGCCTACTTTTCGTTACATAATATTACCTGTTATTTACATATGCACCTGCATTTTTAAAAAGTGTGCCAAAATTGGGATGCCTTGTATTTTCTAGGTAGCAATGCAATATGACAGTTTATTATTGCTATGGTCTAATCTTATAACATTTCATAATAATTTATTTCATGTTTTTTTTTTATATAAGCGAAAGAAAATCGGCAATTCACTGTTTATACCCTTTGACCATTGAAAATGGTCAAAAAAGGATATACTAACTTTGTGCAAATGTATGTAACAGGCATAAGGAGGCGTGGCAGACCCCATTAAGTACATATATTCTTGCTCAGGATCGCTAGCCGAGTCGATTGAGCCATGTCCGTCTGTATGAGACAACAGATATCAGCTATTAAAAAAGCTAGAGACACCAAATTTGGCATGAGGGTTCCTATAAATCATAGGCAGATTAAGATTATATCAAATGTTTGATGGCACGCCCACGGCCCCTGAAAATCGGTAATTTGCGATTATTAAGCAAAGTATTAAACGCATAACGTTCTGCTTTGGTATGTGTAAAGCTAAATGCAATATGAACATATCCTCCAAATTACAATCGGACCAATAACACAGAAGTTATTCAAGTCAATGTTTTCAGTACAAATGTTTGGTACGAGCAGCAGCCGGCGCACTGCTTTGAGCAGTTGACGTCGACGTCGACGTTGCGTCGTGTCGCTTTACTCTTTACGCGCGTCGCTGTGTGAGTGCGAGCGAGTAAGCTATATGTATTAGAAGTTTTTGTGCAGAATTTTCTGTTTGGAATTGTGAGTGTGGTTACACGTTTGTAACGGATTTGGATAATTGGGAGAAGGGTATTTTACTGTCGGGCGCTTGACTGTAGTATTACCCACTTGTTTTCTACTCTGTTTGATACTTCGATATGTAAACAAAACGACGCATTTTATGTAAAGATGTGTAAGTGTGTGTGTGTTCAGCGACAATTTCAGTGTGTAGCAATTTATATTGTAAGTGTTGGAAATGGAAACAATGATAACAATTCTTAAATAAGAGCTTTATATTATATATACCAAGACTATAATGAAAAAAAAAACAAATGTTATTAAGAAAATTGAAGCGCCGTAAGCAACAAATTGTTCCCCTGCGGCGTGCTTTTCGGACGCGCTCAGCAACACTACCAAATGTATGCATTGTGGCGGTCTTTTTTGGGGCACCCAACAACACTACCATATTCCACTAATTCACAAATGGCATACCAAAACTACAATGAAAACGGTAAAAAGAATTTAGGGAAGTCTTTGCTGGTGGTTATTATAATATATAAGCCAAGAAAAGCTTTTTTTGTATTGTTTTCATGTTTTTCATATTCAACACTTAAATAATAAGTTGTTGCACACTGAAAATTCCTAGCTGGACACACACACATACACAATTTGACAATTTAAAACTATAGCAAATATACAACAAGTCGGAAAGGCTTCTTATCAGAGGGCTTTTAATGATGAATGTGTAAAAGAGACGCCTATATAATGCTTCACATATTTATTAAAAAATTCAATACATCCAACCAGCTTTGTCGTTTTTGTTGTACATTGATGCAAAATATCACTTATGATTTTAAGTGGCCTTAAATAAGATAAAACTTCGTTAACATCAATTTTAAAAGAAGATAAAAATAGAACAGATAAAAACAAAATTAAAAATTTAAGCTCAATACCACACCCTCGTGAGGACTTGAACCATGAACCTCCAAAAAACTTAGACTACACAGACCAAATTTATAACCATGTGTGTGTGTTGTGCGTGTAAGACAATACCAACTCACTCCCCTTAAAATTCTGTTTAATCAAATAAATGCGTTTAAAATACTAAACTAAATATATTTTACTTGCTTGAAAAAAAGCTAACATCCAAAAATATCATCCACTTGCATCGGGGTTGGTTGGGTAGGATTAGAACTCGTGCCCTTCCGCTCGACAGTCAGTGACCACATCCACGCCGCCACTGCAGCTATTCGGCAACCACGATAAAATTGCAATGATGATCAGTGCAATCATTTTGGTACATATAATTTAAAACAAGAAAGCAAGGCTACCTTCGGCTTGCCGAAGGTTTTATACCCTTGCAGTTATACTGCTGCTGGTTTCTGTTTGCATAGAAAAACCCTGATTTCAGCCGATTATTCCTATGGCAGCTATATGTTATAGTGGTCCGATTTTGATACAATTTCGACAGCACATTAAGAACTTAATAAGAATAAGATTTGCCAAATCTTGTTGTAATATCTTGAAAAACAACAAAAATCGGCCGATAGCCGCTAAGCTATACGATATGTCGGTCCGATCTGGCTCGTTCCGACTTATTTACAGCGTACAGCAATAAAAAGCTTGTGTGCCAAGTTTCATGAAGATAGCTCAAAAATTGAGAGACTAGTTTGCGTTGCAACAGACGGACGGACGGACAGACGGACATCCATTTTTCGACTCCTCTGGTGATGCTGATTCAGAATATATATACTTTATAGGGTCGGAGATGTCTCCAAAGGTGCGTTGCAAACTTCTGGCTAAAATTAATAAACCCTCTGCAAGGGTATAAAAAAAAGATTGCCGCCGGAGGTGAACCTGGATCTTGCATATCTAACATAATAAAACAGACAACACACACACATGGCACTACTATTTCCTTAATATCTTCCATATTTATAGTCCAATCTTAATGAAATTTTAACGAAACGTATTTATGACGTATATATGTATAAAACTGTTGCTGTAGAACTAATATTGCGGCTGTAATCAATTTATGTGGGCGGGTGGGGGCGTGGCTAAAATTCAAAATAAACTTGATCAGCCTGCAGTATTAACACATATTGTCACTAAATTTGGAAACTCTAGCTCTTCTAATAGCTGAATCCAGGTGTTCACACGGACGAACAGACAGACGGTCGGACGAACAGACGACCAGACGGACATGGCTATATCGACTCGGCTGTTGATTATGATTCAGAATATATATACTTTATGGGGTCTGTCACGCCTCCTTGTGCCTGTTTTCAATGGTCGAAGGGTATAAAAAAGGAATAAAATAAATCTAATCTATTTCTTATTTACTATCTAATAGATTTTGTAAGCCCAAATCAATTCATAATTTTCAACAGAAACTATAAACTAAGATTTAAGGACTGCTAGCGCAGGAGATAGGAGTCGTTCTACTCTGGAGACTTGTCTGTACAACTGTTGGATTTTTGCGCTAGCGCAGATGAGGGCTCTGCAGGCCTGCTTGTGCTACACTATGGGCTCGTAAGCGCCGAGAATGTGGACAGCTACAGGCAGGGCAAGATTTGAACAGGCCCGGATGACTGTAGCACCGGCGCTGGACAGACTGGCAAGTCGGAGATGAAGGGATCTTGGCGGATCCCCCAAGGCAGGAATAGACTTACCAGGACGTCTGCACACAGACACAAAAATTTATTTTATTACTTAAAAAAGATTAATTATGAAGGATAACACAGCCCCACAAAAAATTTTAGGTTATGTCGAAAAGTATACGGCCTGGTAATATTTCGATTTCTGATTCGGATTAAGGAGGTCGAAAAACATTCGAACAAAGTTATAATACCCTTCTACTCTATGAGTAGCGGGTATAAAAAGAAAAATTAATAAAAATGTTTTGGGCTCAACAAAAAAGGACAGAATTCCGGACAGTATGATTTAAAGATTTTTTCACGCTAGACGGAAAAAAAAGCACAGATCTATCTGGAAAAAGGCTGACCTGGCATCCCTTAGAATAATTAGTAGTCTTGCTGTTGGCACACCGCCACGCTCAGCCGTTCGCACTCGAATAGCACAGACAGGGAGAAGACTCTCCCTCTCATCAGTGTCCGTTAGGCGTCAACGTTGCGTCGCCGCTCTTCCGATGCTCTCCCTCCTTTATTAACGAGTTTTAGCATTAACGGCGGCAGGGCTGGCTGGATCCCGAGGTTTTCTCCTGTGGGCTGGAGTGCCGTGTCTTGTGGAGTTGGTGATGATTCCGGTATGCCGGCATCTGACTGAGGCGTTGGGCATTAGGCTGGATACGACTGGTTGGCTGGAACCTTTTTGAAATGCGAAGCATTTCTTGTTATTTTCTACCACCCCCTTCGATTTCCACAATGTTATTCTGTCTTTCTAACATAGTAAATTCCGTCTTGTTGAAGTTTGATGTAAGTTTGTTCGGGATCACTACGTTTTTTAAAAGTACTTTATCGCCCACTGCAATATCGATTTCCTTTGCCCCTCTTCTTTTGTCGAATGTCTGCTTTCCCTTACATTTTACAATTATGTCTTTATCTCTTTCCCCAGAGTCCAAGGTTCGCTCGCAGGTCTCCCCAATGCCTGGTATTTTGACACGGATGACCCTGTTGACCATAAGCTTTGTGGGCGCTGCTCCTGTTGTTCCATGTGGGGTTACATTGTACATGACGACAAACTTTTGGATTTCCTCTTTGTAGTTGTTCTCATTGGCGTATGCTATTTTTAGGCGTTTAACAAGGGCTCTGTTCATGTTTTCAACTTCTTCGTTTGCTTGCCGCACGCCTTGCAGTAATTAGAGAACTCCTCGCTAACGTACTGGCGTTCATTATCCGTTCGTAGGTACTCAGGAGATCTTTTTCATTGCCTCTACCAGGGTCGTGGAAGATATGGTTTTAAGAAACTTATGCTCCACATATCGTGAGAAATAGTTAATAAACCCCAGAACATATTCATTGTTGGGTAAAGGACCTAGCAAATCCGATGCTGCCCATATCCACGGGCCAGTAGGGAACGGATTTCTATCCATTAGGGCCGGCCGGATGTCTTGCGATACTAGGCAGCAATCTCTACAAGCTTTAACGAATTTCTCTGCATCTTTGTCTGTCTTTGTCTACCATACTATAGACCTCATGCGGCGTTTCATTGCTGTCTTACCGGGATGTGCTTCGTGGGCTAACTGCAGTATTCTTACTTTCAAAGATGTTGGAATGACTATACGGTTTCCCCTCAAAAAGAGCGGGCCAACCGCTAAGAGCTCGTTACAAAACGGGTAGAGGTTTGCTAATATATCGGGCTTCCAGAAATCGTTCTCAAGGCAACTGATTGCGTCTATAATCTCTTCATCCCTCTTGGAAGACTCAACTATATCAGGGACTGCCATTGATCGTGGGAGAGAGTTTGCACAAGGCGTAGGATGCTGTATTCCGTCCTGAGATCGATTGGTTCTACCGTAGGCAGTTGATAAAGTCGAGACAGCGCATCTGATATGTTGTATTTTCCGGATTTATAAATAACGGTGAACCTGGAGTCGCAGCAGCCACCTTTCAATGCGAGCCGGTTGACGTTGGCTTCAAAATTGCTTCTAAGGGTTTGTGATCAGTTACGAGTTCGAAATGCAGACCTGCCAGCTAATAAAAAAATGTCTCCACCGCCCGAACCATGGCAAAGCTTTCCTTTTCCGCTTGAGAGTAGCGTTTCTCCACCTCTGACAGGGCCTTGCAGCAAAGGTAATTATCAATGGTTCATCTGCTTTGAATGACAATAAATCGGCCCCGAAGGCAACCGGGCTAGCATTCGCAACCACCTGCGTTCGATAATTTGGATCGAAATATGAAAGCTTGGATACCTTGGATAACAGATTCTTTAGGTTGTGGAAGGCATTCCTCTCGGCTTTGCTCCAGGTGATTTTGTTTTCGGTTTTCAGCAGCTTCCTTAGAGAATCTGCATGACTTGCATGAATTTCCCGACGTAGGTTACCAGACCGAGAAAACTCCGTGTTTGAAATTGCGATTTGCAATTTTACAGATGGGTTCTGCAACTGGGGTTGATGTAGTTGCTTTTTATTCCTTGTTGATATGTTCCTCAACCTGACACGCTTCGATCAGTTCTTCTAGTGAATTTTCCTTTCCCAGGAGTATTTTCTTAAGGTCTAGAGGTGCCCACACATCTACAATTTTTTTGGTAAGGCATATGTCCTCAATCTCCGCTTTTAAAGATCCGAACGTACATCTTTGCATTTGCTGACGGAGTCGCAGCAAGAAAACCGCAAAGCTCTCCGTGTCTAAAGGTGTCAGGCCTCTAAATAGATGTCTCTCAAGCGTTGAGTTCTGCTGCGGTAAGAAGTGTTTATTTAGATGGTCGATAAGGATTTTGTTTGTTTTATTTTCGTCGGTAGGCTCAACCAGCGCACCAGGTAAAGAGTTGTTGCTTACTCCTCTTCTGCTTTTCGGTTTCAATATTTAAGGTCAACTAAGAGCAGTCGACTCAAAGACTAAAATAAAATAAAATTTTAAATATAAATTTAAATTAAAACAAGAAAGCAAGGCTTTTATTTATTTTATACTCTTGCAGTTATACTAAGTATAAAATATATTTGGATTGCTGCTGGTTTCTGTTTGCATACAAAAACCCTGATTTCAGCCGATTGTTCCTATGGCAGCTATATGTTATAGTGGTTCAATTTTGATACAATTTTGACAGCACATTAAGAACGTAATAAGAATAAGATTTGCCAAATCTTGTTGCAATATCTTGAAAAACAACAAAAATCGGCCGATAGCTTCTATGACAGCTATACGATATATCGGTCCGATCTGGCTCGTTCAGACTTATTTACAGCCTACAGCAGTAAGAAGCTTGTCTGCCAAGTTTCATGAAGATAGCTCAAAAATTGAGAGACTAGTTTGCGTTGCAACAGACGGACGGACGGACGGACAGACGGACATCCATTTTTCGACTCCTCTGGTGATGCTGATTCAGAATATATATACTTTATAGGGTCGGAGATGTCTCCAAAGGTGCGTTGCAAACTTCTGGCTAAAATTAATAAACCCTCTGCAAGGGTATAAAAAAAAGATTGCCGCCGGAGGTGAACCTGGATCTTGCGTATCTAACATAATAAAACAGACAACACACACACATGGCACTACTATTTCCTTAATATCTTCCATATTTATAGTCCAATCTTAATGAAATTTTAACGAAACGTATTTATGACGTATATATGTATAAAACTGTTGGTGTAGAACTAATATTGCGGCTGTAATCAATTTATGTGGGCGGGTGGGGGCGTGGCTAAAATTCAAAATAAACTTGATCAGCCTGCAGTATTAACACATATTGTCACTAAATTTGGAAACTCTAGCTCTTCTAATAGCTGAATCCAGGTGTTCACACGGACGGACAGACAGACGGACGGACGGACAGACGAACAGACGGACAGACGGACATGGCTATATCGACTCGGCTGTTGATTATGATTCAGAATATATAAACTTTATGGGGTCTGTCACGCCTCCTTGTGCCTGTTTTCAATGGTCGAAGGGTAAAAAAAAGGAATAAAATAAATCTAATCTATTTCTTATTTACTATCTAATAGATTTTGTAAGCCCAAATCAATTCATAATTTTCAACAGAAACTATAAACTAAGATTTAAGGACTGCTAGCGCAGGAGATAGGAGTCGTTCTACTCTGGAGACTTGTCTGTACAACTGTTGGATTTTTGCGCTAGCGCAGATGAGGGCTCTGCAGGCCTGCTTGTGCTACACTATGGGCTCGCAAGCGCTGAGAATGTGGACAGCTACAGGCAGGGCAAGATTTGAACAGGCCCGGATGACTGTAGCACCGGCGCTGGACAGACTGGCAAGTCGGAGATGAAGGGATCTTGGCGGATCCCCCAAGGCAGGAATAGACTTACCAGGACGTCTGCACACAGACACAAAAATTTATTTTATTACTTAAAAAAGATTAATTATGAAGGATAACACAGCCCCACAAACAATTTTAGGTTATGTCGAAAAGTATACGGCCTGGTAATATTTTGATTTCTGATTCGGATTAAGGAGGTCGAAAAACATTCGAACAAAGTTATAATACCCTTCTACTCTATGAGTAGCGGGTATAAAAAGCAAAAATTAATAAAAATGTTTTGGGCTCAACAAAAAAGGACAGAATTCCGGACAGTATGATTTAAAGATTTTTTCACGCTAGACGGAAAAAAAAGCACAGATCTATCCGGAAAAAGGCTGACCTGGCAGCCCTTAGAATAATTAGTAGTCTTGCTGTTGGCACACCGCCACGCTCAGCCGTTCGCACTCGAATAGCACAGACAGGGAGAAGACTCTCCCTCTCATCAGTGTCCGTTAGGCGTCAACGTTGCGTCGCCGCTCTTCCGATGCTCTCCCTCCTTTATTAACGAGTTTTAGCATTAACGGCGGCAGGGCTGGCTGGATCCCGAGGTTTTCTCCTGTGGGCTGGAGTGCCGTGTCTTGTGGAGTTGGTGATGATTCCGGTATGCCGGCATCTGACTGAGGCATTGGGCATTAGGCTGGATACGACTGGTTGGCTGGAACCTTTTTGAAATGCGAAGCATTTCTTGTTATTTTCTACCACCCCCTTCGATTTCCACAATGTTATTCTGTCTTTCTAACATAGTAAATTCCGTCTTGTTGAAGTTTGATGTAAGTTTGTTCGGGATCACTACGTTTTTTAAAAGTACTTTATCGCCCACTGCAATATCGATTTCCTTTGCCCCTCTTCTTTTGTCGAATGTCTGCTTTCCCTTACATTTTACAATTATGTCTTTATCTCTTTCCCCAGAGTCCAAGGTTCGCTCGCAGGTCTCCCCAATGTCTGGTATTTTGACACGGATGACCCTGTTGAACATAAGCTTTGTGGGCGCTGCCCCTGTTGTTCCATGTGGGGTTACATTGTACATGACGACAAACTTTTGGATTTCCTCTTTGTAGTTGTTCTCATTGGCGTATGCTATTTTTAGGCGTTTAACAAGGGCTCTGTTCATGTTTTCAACTTCTTCGTTTGCTTGCCGCACGCCTTGCAGTAATTAGAGAACTCCTCGCTAACGTACTGGCGTTCATTATCCGTTCGTAGGTACGCAGGAGATCTTTTTCATTGCCTCAACCAGGGTCGTGGAAGATATGGTTTTAAGAAACTTATGCTCCACATATCGTTTTTCATATTCAACACTTAAATAAGAAAGCAAGGCTACCTTCGTTTGCCGAAGGTTTCATACCCTTGCAGTTATACAAAACATAAAATATATTTGGATTGCTGCTGGTTTCGGTGGCATTTATTGAACAATTATAACAGTACATCGATTATATCATCCTCTTATAATTTCACATACTCAGCCTTCATTAGGCCGATCGTTGATCGTTAGTTCGATTTTGATGAAACTTTATTATTAAGGACACACTTAGATTTGGATGTGGTAAGCCTGATAGCTATATCTTGAAATATAACGAAAATCGGCCGATAGGCTCCATGACAGCTATACGATATATCGGTCCGATCTGGCCCGTTCCGACTTATTTAAATAAATAAGTCGGAAAAACAACAAAAATCGGCCGATAGCTTCTATGACAGCTATACGATATATCGGTCCGATCTGGCTCGTTCCGACTTATTTACAGCCTACAGCAATAAGAAGCTTGTGTGCCAAGTTTCATGAAGATCATGAAGCTCAAAAACTGAGAGACTAGTTTGCGTTACAACAGACGGACGGACGGACGGACGGACGGACGGACAGACGGACATCCATTTTTAGACTCCTCTGGTGATGCTGACTCAGAATATATATACTTTATAGGGTCGGAGATGTCTCCTAAGGTGCGTTGCAAACTTCTGGCTAAAATTAATATACCCTCTGCAAGGGTATAATAATAAGTTGCTGCACACTGAAAATTCCTAGCTGGACACACACACATACACAATTTGACAATTTAAAACTATAGCAAATATAAAACAAGTCGGAAAGGCTACAGTCGAGCGCGCCCGTCTCAAATTTGTTTTCATAATGAAAGTTGCACGCGGTTCTAATTGGATATTGTCAATTTGCTTTTAGTGTCTTCCAATAAGAACTTATCAGAGGGCTTTTAATGATGAATGTGTAAAAGAGACGCTTCACATATTTATTAAGAAATTCATTACATCCAAACCAGCTTTGTCTTTTTTGTTGTTCATTGATGCAAAATATCACATAAGATTTTAACTGGCCTTAAATAAGATAAAACTTCGTTAACATCAATTTTAAAAGAAGATAAAAATAGAACAGATAAAAACAAAATTAAAAATTTAAGCTCAATACCACACCCTCGTGAGGACTTGAACCATGAACCTCCCAAAAATTTAGACTACACAGACCAAATTTATAACCATGTGTGTGTGTTGTGTGTGTAGGACAATACCAACTCACTCCCCTTAAAATTCTGTTTAATCAAATAAATGCGTTTAAAATACTAAACTAAATATCTTATCTTACGCGCAATCACTCCACGGTGGCGGCACCACTCGGTCTCTCACCCATCCCAGTCACTTAAGGAAAATTACACACATTGACGATAGGGTCATAATTGTGAATGAGAGTCCAATATGACAATTTCTATCTAAGCTATAGTCGATACCAAATATAGGTTTTGTTTCATTGCTGAACCACAAGACCAGTGATTTTGGAAGAAGAGTTCTTACCAACATAATCTACCTATCATTATACTAACTAAGTGTAACCTCAATATCTGGATGGCAAAGGACGCTTCGCATCAGCAAAGAAGAAGACCACTAAATTTTTATATGCAAGTCCACTCTACATATTTCACTCGTAGAAGAACTCTGCAAAGAAATATTTAAAATAAGCCAGAACTCCAAAACCTCGCGACAAACTCATAAACATCAACCGCGACGGATTGTAAATAACACGCACGTTTTATAAGAACAGACCCCATTTCAAATATATTATAGTGGGCCGATTTTAATACAATTTTGACAGCACATTTAGAACGTAATAAGAATAGGATTTGCCATATCTTGTTGCAATATCTTGAAAACAACATAAATCGGCAGATAGCTTCTATGGCAGCTATACGATGTATCGCTCCAATCTGGCTCGTTTCGACTTATTTACAGCGTGTGCCAAGTTTCATAAAGATGGTTCAAAAACTGAGAGACTAGTTTGCGTTGCAACAGACAGACGGACGGACGGACAGACATACATCGATTTTTCGACTCCTCTGTTGATGCTGATTCAGAATATATGTACTTCATAGGGTCGGAGATGTCTCCTAAGGTGCGTTGCAAACTTCTGGCTAAAATTAATATACCCTCTGCAAGGGTATAGTAAAGGTAAAGTTACTAAAAGAAGTTGAGAAATGAATTCTAATAAATTGCATTGAAATCACAAACATCATAAATAACAGTATATGTGAAAAATTGAAAAATACACAAACCAAATCCTTTCATTTCTTTCCAAAGGCCCCTATGGTATACATTCAGACACTGGTCTCAATGTAAAATAAATAACCAACTAAAATTAAAAATCTAAACTTTTGCGATAAATAAATTCTTTTAATCAACAAACCTAATATAGTTTTTAAGCACTTGATAATTTAGTTAAAATAATATGTTTCATATTTATTATCATTTATAATGCATTATTTTAACCACTAAACCTAATATCAAACTTAACTTTCTAAGAATTACTATTCGTGTAATCATAAAATTGAATGTTATTATGCTCATTTCCACATACAGGGTTTATTTACAGCAGAGAACTGCAAAAATCACATTTTTCTTGAATCGCATCAAACACGAAATTTCATGCTCAATTCAATTCACTGAATTCAACAGCGGCGGTGAAACGAAACGAATTGGTCCATAAATCGCTTCACTCGCGCGTCATCGACCCAATTCGATCCAATCTTTTTAAATCGAGTTGGTTCGAATCTACGAATTTACGAATCAGCGACTGGTCAGCTGACGCGCCGATCCGTTTACCCAAACACTTGGTTTGGGTAAATCGACATTTACACACATTTGCTTTTGAATCACAGACACACATTTTATTGGTCGAGCGAGGTCGGATTCGAGCAGCGGGCAGTGTGTATGTATTTTGTTTTTGTTATTGCCTGCTTGGTCTCATGTGTATATATTTTGTTTTTGTAATTTTTGCCTATGCAATTACTGTGGCGCCGCGGCGTCTAGATGACCCTTTTTTCCTCTGCCTAAATGCAGCTCCGATTGTTTGCGTTCCTGCTCGTGGTATTTTCCAAGATTTGGCAAGTCAGCCATTTTGTGGGAATGCCCCTAAAAAGGCTTCATGTTGTGTGGTTATTTACATACCTAAGCAAGGCGTGTTTTCATCAATTAGATGTAAAAACAGGTACGAATTCTATATGGGTGTTCATTTTCCCAATTTTCGATGAATGGAAAGTTTGACGTGCCTACTTTTCGTTACATAATATTACCTATTATTTACATATGCACCTGCATTTTTAAAAAGTGTGCCAAAATTAAGATGCCTTGTATTTTCTAGGTAGCAATGCAATATGACAGTTTATTATTGCTATGGTCTAATCTTATAACATTTCATAATAATTTATTTCATGTTTTTTTTATATTAAATTGCAATTAATTATCAATTATTCAATTCGAATTCCTTTTTCAGTTAAATTATTCCCCCTTCCAGCATTCAACAGCATTGCACGCGCTCTTGCACACATACAAAACCAGATAGCCCTAATAAACCACCGTTGATGCGCTTCCTTAGGGATAATTTGTTTAGAGGCGCGCTATTTGTGTGTAAAACCGAATTTTAGTATACATACCCAGATAGCCCAAATGAATCAAGACGAAAATGAACGTGACGTTGTCGCTTTAGCAGCAAATGTTTTGACGCATACACAGTTGACGCTGTGCGCCGAATAGCGTGATTTTCCATGTGACTGATTGTGTTTACACACTTTTGGTTGAACCGAAGCCGTTTCTGGTTCGAATATACATTAGGTTTTTGGGCAGGGCTGCCAGCTGCCCCTCTCAAAAAAAGGATGGATTAACAAGTAGGTAAGGCTACAGTCGGGCGCCCGACAGTAAGATACCCTTCTCCCAATTTTTAAAATCCGTTACAAGCGTGTAACTATCTATACTCATAATTTCAAACAAAAATTTTGCACAAATTCTTCTACTACATATAGCTAACTCGCTCGCACTCACACAGCGACGCGCGTAACGAGTAAAGCGTTACGTCGCTACGTCGACGTCGGCATCAACTGCTCAAAGCTGCGCGCCGGCTGCCGCTCGTACCGAACATTTGTACTGAAAACGTTGACTTTAATAACTTCTGTGTTATTGTTCCGATCGGATTGTAATTTGGAGGATATGTTCATATTGCATGCAGCTTTATACATACCGAAGCAGAACTTTATAAGTTCAATACTTTGCTTTATTAAATTACCGATTTGAGGGGGCGGTGGGCGTGGCATCAAACATTTGATACTTAAACTTCATCTGCCCCGGATATATAGGAACCTTCATACCAAATTTGGTGTCTCTAGCTTTTTTAATAGCTGAGATCTGTTGTCTCAAACAAACGGACAGACAGGCAGACGGACATGTCTCAATCGACTCGGCTAGTGATCCTGAGCAAGAATATATATACTTTATGGGGTCTGCCACGCCTCCTTATGCCTGTTACATACATTTTGCACAAAGTTAGTATACCCTTTTTAGACCATTTTCAATGGTCGAAGGGTATAAACAGTGAATTGCCGATTTTCTTTCGCTTATATCTTCCACGGATTTGGATAATTGGGAGAAGGGTATTTTACTGTCGGGCGCTTGACTGTAGTATTACCCACTTGTTTTCTACTCTGTTTGATACTTCGATATGTAAACAAAACGACGCATTTTATGTAAAGATGTGTAAGTGTGTGTGTGTTCAGCGACAATTTCAGTGTGTAGCAATTTATATTGTAAGTGTTGGAAATGGAAACAATGATAACAATTCTTAAATAAGAGCTTTATATTATATATACCAAGACTATAATGAAAAAAAAACAAATGTTATTAAGAAAATTGAAGCGCCGTAAGCAACAAATTGTTCCCCTGCGGCGTGCTTTTCGGACGCGCTCAGCAACACTACCAAATGTATGCATTGTGGCGGTCTTTTTTGGGGCACCCAACAACACTACCATATTCCACTAATTCACAAATGGCATACCAAAACTACAATGAAAACGGTAAAAAGAATTTAGGGAAGTCTTTGCTGGTGGTTATTATAATATATAATCCAAGAAAAGCTTTTTTTGTATTGTTTTCATGTTTTTCATATTCAACACTTAAATAATAAGTTGCTGCACACTGAAAATTCCTAGCTGGACACACACACATACACAATTTGACAATTTAAAACTATAGCAAATATAAAACAAGTCGGAAAGGCTACAGTCGAGCGCGCCCGTCTCAAATTTGTTTTTCATAATGAAAGTTGCACGCGGTTCTAATTGGATATTGTCAATTTGCTTTTAGTGTCTTCCAGTAAGAACTTATCAGAGGGCTTTTAATGATGAATGTGTAAAAGAGACGCCTATATAATGCTTCACATATTTATTAAGAAATTCAATACATCCAACCAGCTTTGTCGTTTTTGTTGTACATTGATGCAAAATATCACTTAAGATTTTAACTGGCCTTAAATAAGATAAAACTTCGTTTACATAAATTTTAAAAGAAGATAAAAATAGAACAGATAAAAACAAAATTAAAAATTTAAGCTGAATACCACACCCTCGTGAGGACTTGAACCATGAACCTCCAAAAAACTTAGACTACACAGACCAAATTTATAACCATGTGTGTGTGTTGTGTGTGTAAGACAATACCAACTCACTCCCCTTAAAATTCTGTTTAATCAAATAAATGCGTTTAAAATACTAAACTAAATATATTTTACTTGCTTGAAAAAAAGCTAACATCCAAAAATATCATCCACTTGCATCGGGGTTGGTTGGGTAGGATTAGAACTCGTGCCCTTCCGCTCGACAGTCAGCGACCACATCCACGACGCCACTGCAGCTATTCGGCAACCACGATAAAATTGCAATGATGATCAGTGCAATCATTTTGGTACATATAATTTAAAACAAGAAAGCAAGGCTACCTTCGGCTTGCCGAAGGTTTTATACCCTTGCAGTTATACTGCTGCTGGTTTCTGTTTGCATAGAAAAACCCTGATTTCAGCCGATTATTCCTATGGCAGCTATATGTTATAGTGGTCAGATTTTGATACAATTTCGACAGCACATTAAGAACTTAATAAGAATAAGATTTGCCAAATCTTGTTGTAATATCTTGAAAAACAACAAAAATCGGCCGATAGCCGCTAAGCTATACGATATGTCGGTCCGATCTGGCTCGTTCCGACTTATTTACAGCGTACAGCAATAAAAAGCTTGTGTGCCAAGTTTCATGAAGATAGCTCAAAAATTGAGAGACTAGTTTGCGTTGCAACAGACGGACGGACGGACAGACGGACATCCATTTTTCGACTCCTCTGGTGATGCTGATTCAGAATATATATACTTTATAGGGTCGGAGATGTCTCCAAAGGTGCGTTGCAAACTTCTGGCTAAAATTAATAAACCCTCTGCAAGGGTATAAAAAAAAGATTGCCGCCGGAGGTGAACCTGGATCTTGCGTATCTAACATAATAAAACAGACAACACACACACATGGCACTACTATTTCCTTAATATCTTCCATATTTATAGTCCAATCTTAATGAAATTTTAACGAAACGTATTTATGACGTATATATGTATAAAACTGTTGCTGTAGAACTAATATTGCGGCTGTAATCAATTTATGTGGGCGGGTGGGGGCGTGGCTAAAATTCAAAATAAACTTGATCAGCCTGCAGTATTAACACATATTGTCACTAAATTTGGAAACTCTAGCTCTTCTAATAGCTGAATCCAGGTGTTCACACGGACGGACAGACAGACGGACGGACGGACAGACGAACAGACGGACAGACGGACATGGCTATATCGACTCGGCTGTTGATTATGATTCAGAATATATAAACTTTATGGGGTCTGTCACGCCTCCTTGTGCCTGTTTTCAATGGTCGAAGGGTAAAAAAAAGGAATAAAATAAATCTAATCTATTTCTTATTTACTATCTAATAGATTTTGTAAGCCCAAATCAATTCATAATTTTCAACAGAAACTATAAACTAAGATTTAAGGACTGCTAGCGCAGGAGATAGGAGTCGTTCTACTCTGGAGACTTGTCTGTACAACTGTTGGATTTTTGCGCTAGCGCAGATGAGGGGCTCTGCAGGCCTGCTTGTGCTACACTATGGGCTCGCAAGCGCCGAGAATGTGGACAGCTACAGGCAGGGCAAGATTTGAACAGGCCCGGATGACTGTAGCACCGGCGCTGGACAGATTGGCAAGTCGGAGATGAAGGGATCTTGGCGGATCCCCCAAGGCAGGAATAGACTTACCAGGACGTCTGCACACAGACACAAAAATTTATTTTATTACTTAAAAAAGATTAATTATGAAGGATAACACAGCCCCACAAACAATTTTAGGTTATGTCGAAAAGTATACGGCCTGGTAATATTTTGATTTCTGATTCGGATTAAGGAGGTCGAAAAACATTCGAACAAAGTTATAATACCCTTCTACTCTATGAGTAGCGGGTATAAAAAGAAAAATTAATAAAAATGTTTTGGGCTCAACAAAAAAGGACAGAATTCCGGACAGTATGATTCAAAGATTTTTTCACGCTAGACGGAAAAAAAAGCACAGATCTATCCGGAAAAAGGCTGACCTGGCAGCCCTTAGAATAATTAGTAGTCTTGCTGTTGGCACACCGCCACGCTCAGCCGTTCGCACTCGAATAGCACAGACAGGGAGAAGACTCTCCCTCTCATCAGTGTCCGTTAGGCGTCAACGTTGCGTCGCCGCTCTTCCGATGCTCTCCCTCCTTTATTAACGAGTTTTAGCATTAACGGCGGCAGGGCTGGCTGGATCCCGAGGTTTTCTCCTGTGGGCTGGAGTGCCGTGTCTTGTGGAGTTGGTGATGATTCCGGTATGCCGGCATCTGACTGAGGCATTGGGCATTAGGCTGGATACGACTGGTTGGCTGGAACCTTTTTGAAATGCGAAGCATTTCTTGTTATTTTCTACCACCCCCTTCGATTTCCACAATGTTATTCTGTCTTTCTAACACAGTAAATTCCGTCTTGTTGAAGTTTGATGTAAGTTTGTTCGGGATCACTACGTTTTTTAAAAGTACTTTATCGCCCACTGCAATATCGATTTCCTTTGCCCCTCTCCTTTTGTCGAATGTCTGCTTTTCCTTACATTTTACAATTATGTCTTTATCTCTTTCCCCAGAGTCCAAGGTTCGCTCGCAGGTCTCCCCAATGCCTGGTATTTTGACACGGATGACCCTGTTGAACATAAGCTTTGTGGGCGCTGCCCCTGTTGTTCCATGTGGGGTTACATTGTACATGACGACAAACTTTTGGATTTCCTCTTTGTACCTGTTCTCATTGGCGTATGCTATTTTTAGGCGTTTAACAAGGGCTCTGTTCATGTTTTCAACTTCTTCGTTTGCTTGCCGCACGCCTTGCAGTAGTAAGAGAACTCCTCGCTGACGTACTGGCGTTCATTATCCGTTCGTAGGTACTCAGGAGATCTTTTTCATTGCCTCTACCAGGGTCGTGGAAGATATGGTTTTAAGAAACTTATGCTCCACATATCGTGAGAAATAGTTAATAAACCCCAGAACATATTCATTGTTGGGTAAAGGACCTAGCAAATCCGATGCTGCCCATATCCACGGGCCAGTAGGGAACGGATTTCTATCCATTAGGGCCGGCCGGATGTCTTGCGATACTAGGCAGCAATCTCTACAAGCTTTAACGAATTTCTCTGCATCTTTGTCTGTCTTTGTCTACCATACTATAGACCTCATGTGGCGTTTCATTGCTGTCTTACCGGGATGTGCTTCGTGGGCTAACTGCAGTATTCTTACTTTCAAAGATGTTGGAATGACTATACGGTTTCCCCTCAAAAGGAGCGGGCCAACCGCTAAGAGCTCGTTACAAAACGGGTAGAGGTTTGCTAATATATCGGGCTTCCAGAAATCGTTCTCAAGGCAACTGATTGCGTCTATAATCTCTTCATCCCTCTTGGAAGACTCAACTATATCAGGGACTGCCATTGATCGTGGGAGAGAGTTTGCACAAGGCGTAGGATGCTGTATTCCGTCCTGAGATCGATTGGTTCTACCGTAGGCAGTTGATAAAGTCGAGACAGCGCATCTGATATGTTGTATTTTCCGGATTTATAAATAACGGTGAACCTGGAGTCGCAGCAGCCACCTTTCAATGCGAGCCGGTTGACGTTGGCTTCAAAATTGCTTCTAAGGGTTTGTGATCAGTTACGAGTTCGAAATGCAGACCTGCCAGCTAATAAAAAAATGTCTCCACCGCCCGAACCATGGCAAAGCTTTCCTTTTCCGCTTGAGAGTAGCGTTTCTCCACCTCTGACAGGGCCTTGCAGCAAAGGTAATTATCAATGGTTCATCTGCTTTGAATGACAATAAAACGGCCCCGAAGGCAACCGGGCTAGCATTCGCAACCACCTGCGTTCGATAATTTGGATCGAAATATGAAAGCTTGGATACCTTGGATAACAGATTCTTTAGGTTGTGGAAGGCATTCCTCTCGGCTTTGCTCCAGGTGATTTTGTTTTCGGTTTTCAGCAGCTTCCTTAGAGAATCTGCATGACTTGCATGAATTTCCCGACGTAGGTTACCAGACCGAGAAAACTCCGTGTTTGAAATTGCGATTTGCAATTTTACAGATGGGTTCTGCAACTGGGGTTGATGTAGTTGCTTTTTATTCCTTGTTGATATGTTCCTCAACCTGACACGCTTCGATCAGTTCTTCTAGTGAATTTTCCTTTCCCAGGAGTATTTTCTTAAGGTCTAGAGGTGCCCACACATCTACAATTTTATCGTTAAGTCATATGTATGTCCTCAATCTCCGCTTTTAAAGATCCGAACGTACATCTTTGCATTTGCTGACGGAGTCGCAGCAAGAAAACCGCAAAGCTCTCCGTGTCTAAAGGTGTCAGGCCTCTAAATAGATGTCTCTCAAGCGTTGAGTTCTGCTGCGGTAAGAAGTGTTTATTTAGATGGTCGATGAGGATTTTGTTTGTTTTATTTTCGTCGGTAGGCTCAACCAGCGCACCAGGTAAAGAGTTGTTGCTTACTCCTCTTCTGCTTTTCGGTTTCAATATTCTCGGCCTCGAAGTATATTTATTTATTTATTTAACGTCAACTAAGAGCAGTCGACTCAAAGACTAAAATAAAATAAAATTTTAAATATAAATTTAAATTAAAACAAGAAAGCAAGGCTACCTTCGGCTTGCCGAAGGTTTCATACCCTTGCAGTTATACAAAATATAAAATATCTTTGGATTGCTGCTGGTTTCTGTGGTATTTATTGAACAATTATAACAGTACATCGATTATATCAACCTCTTATAATTTCGAATACTCAGTTTCCTCACCACGGCAAGGTCGCAATCCTCGAGGAGGAATATTTACAATACATTAAACAACATTGCACATATATTCTTTATTTACAATAATAAACTAAATTAATTAACTAAATATTTAAAAATAAATTATTAAATTAGTGATTATAGCTAAGGAACACGCCGTCATGGTGACTATATGGAGTTTGATAAGTGATTGCGGCAGCACCGCTTACTGTGTTATCACAAAATATCCAATCAATTTGAGTTAAATGTTTTGTTGTTGGCACATTTTGTTGTTATTATTTAAAGTAGACTCGAGCTGATCAGTGGTTATTGATCGGCAAATGTTAAAATCTCCCAATTTTGTATTATTTTCAGCTGACGTTAGCCTTTCAACATCATTTCTGATTTTATTTCGAAACCTTGTAATAGGAAAAGCTGGATTCCTATAAACAACTTCGACTATTGTATGCAAGTATTTAAATGTTATGGACTGGTAGATATTTCTTACATTATCCACTGTAACTGTTTCATATAAGAATGTTATGTTTTCCGATATATTTTGTTTTGCATATATCAGTATACCATTCTTAGAATCAGCATTTGGTCGAATGTCTTTGTGTTGTAAAGAATCTGTTGGTCATAAAATCTAAATTTGGAAAGTTCTCTTTCAAAAATGCGTTTGAATAACAGCTATATGATTTTTTGTTTAACATCTAATAGTAACATGTAATAGTACTCAGATTTTCACAAAATTGCAACAAGAACCTTCATTAGGCCGATCGTTGATCGTTATAAGTTATGAAAGTTCGATTTGGATGTGGTAAGCCTATCTATATCTTGAAATATAACGAAAATCGGCCGATAGGCTCCATAACAGCTATACGATATATCAGTCCGATCTGGCCCGTTCCGACTTATTTAAAGAGGGCAGAAATAAGAAGCTTGTGAGCAAAGTTTCATGATGATAGCTCAATAACTGGGGGACTAATTTGCGTTGCAACAGACAGACGGACTGACTGATTGTTCCTATAACAGCTATAGAATATAAACGTCTGAGATATTTATATGGAAAAACAAAGGGCTTATATTAATTTTAGCCAGAAGTTTGCAACGCACCTTAGAAGACATCTCCGAGCCTATAAAGTATATATATTCTGAATCAGCATCACCAGAGGATTCGAAAAATGGATGTCCGTCTGTCCGTCCGTCCGTCCGTCTGTTGCAACGCAAACTAGTCTCTCAGTTTTTGAGCTATCTTCATGAAACTTGGCACACAAGCTTCTTATTGCTGTACGCTGTAAATAAGTCGGAACGAGCCAGATCGGACCAATATATCGTATAGCTGTCATAGAAGCTATCGGCCGATATTTGTTGTTTTTCAAGATATTGCAACAAGATTTGGCAAATCTTATTCTTATTACGTTCTTAATCAAAAAAAATTGTATCAAAATCGGACCACTATAACATATAGCTGCCATAGGAACAATCGGCTGAAATCAGGAATTTTGTATGCAAACAGAAACCAGCAGCAATCTAAATATATTTTGTATAACTGCAAGGGTATGAAACCTTCGGCAAGCCGAAGGTAGCCTTGCTTTCTTGTTTTATTATTAATTAATCATTTAATTATTTATTTTAATCTGGGAATAAAAAGATAATTTTAGTTGATCCAACGTTTGTTGCAAATGATTGGGGAAACCCAGAAAACCCATCAGATCAAAAGTAGTGTGTTAATGGATTAAAGCGCTCGTAACGTCCGAGGAGCGCATTTAGCGAATAGGAAGGTCGCGAGATCGCTAACTTCTAGCTAGGTGAGAAAGTAGTGAAAGTTTAAGGTTATTAGTCGATAGGCTGTAAGATATAATAAAGTAGTATTTGTTGTAGTCCGAACATAATACCCTGAACGGTTTAGTGCAAGGCATAGTTCGACCTACAACTAGGAAGAGTTAGTGGAATATAATTTCTTGTTAGTCCGCAAGGGACAGAGAAGTGTAACCGGCTAACCAAGTCATCACTGTCAATGTCGCCTTTAATAAGGTTATTAATAAAAGCCACACTAAGCAGGTAGATTTAGTAGAAGAAGTCTGTTAGTATAGGAAGGTAGTCTTAAGTTTGAATCCCAATTTAGTCCACGCAATGCGAAAATCAAAAAGTTCCTTTGAACGGTTTCAATGCGGACCTTGTAGGTTGGAAACTGAGGACACCAAACACATGATCCATACTCGAGAATAGGATGCACAAGTGAGGTATAAAGGGTCTTAGTTATATAAGGGTCGTTAAATTCCTTAGCCCACCTCTTAATAAATCCGAGTACACTCATAGCCTTATTGACTATGGAAGAAACTTGAGAACTTGTGTTTAGCGTCCAGGCGTACTCCAAGGTCGTCCACAGAGGTAATTCTTTCCAGAGGACAACCACATAAAGTGTAAGATTCGTACTTAGGACTGGCACGAGAGAAAGTCATCAACTTGCATTTTGAGCTGTTCAGATTTAATAGGTTTGCACCACACCAACTGTTAAAACTATTGAGGTCGGCTTGAAGGGATGAATGACAGGAGGCGTCTTTAAATTGAAAACAAAGCTTTACATCATCTGCATACATAAGAGTACGCGAGTTATGTATGGCCGAAGGAAGGTCATTGATGAAAAGCGTAAGAAGAAGGGGACCTAAATGGCTTCCCTGAAGAACACCAGAAGTAACTTGAATAGGGTCAGAAAGAACATTTTTAAAGAAGACTCTTTGTGTTCTGTTGGCCATATAACTTATAAGCCAGCTTAAAAGATTTGGTGAGAAACCAATAATGTTTGGTTTATGTGCAAGAAGGGAGTGATTTACTGAGTTAAATGCTTTATTGAAATCAGTATACATGTTGTCAGCTTTAAAATTTTTCTGTAAGCCCTTTATTATAAAGCATCATTATATAAGCTCAAGTAAATTTGTCGATGAGGAACGACGTTTTAAAGATCCGTGCTGACAAGGAGATATGACGGATCTACAGAAATGCTGCAAGTTAGGAGTTATGACATTCTCGAAGAGTTTTGGAATAGCCGACAATTTTGAGATACCTCTATAGTTTAAAGCATCAGACTTGCTGCCCTTCTTGTGAAGCGGTAAAATGAAAGATTCCTTCCATATGGACGGAAAGGTGGAGGTTTTCAGGGACAGCGAGAAAAGCTTAGATAGAGGATCGGCACTGTATCGAAGTACGCAACTAGAAATTCCGTCAGGACACGGCGTAACTTTTTTATCCAATACGTTCAACCCAGTTTCAAAAACAACCTCGAACGTAGGATGATAGGGTTCTTCTGATTGGGTAAGTGGGAGTTACCATACTCTGATCGGAGACAAAGCATAAATCGAGTGTTCTATTTAGTGAATTTTGTACGTGGTTGACCTGCAGCAGAGAAATGTCATGCAGCCCGTCAATAAGATCGTGTTGTTGTGAGGGCATCAGGAAATTTGCCTCATCACTTGGTGTCCAACTACCCTCAGGTATGTTAAAGTCGCCAAGGGCTATTAGGTGGTCTTTGCTAGATAACAAATTAAAGACATACTTTATTGCAAGCAAATGTTGAGTGTAGATAAGAATATCAGACGAAGGTGGGATGTGCATGCAGGATATGAAAACCTGGAAGCCGGGAAGGTGTTATTTTACACAAATGAATTCATTATCATATTGAATCTCCGGATTTACATGTTCTGACGCGATATCAGAATTTACCGCAATAAGAACACCGCCGCCCCGCCGATCATGACGATCAAACCTATAAGTTGTGAACTTGCTTGGAAAAATTTCAGAGCATAAAATCTCAGGTTTTAACTCAGTCTCAGTGAACACAAGCACATGGGATTCAAACGTAAGGCTATTTAAGAATTACGTAGGTAGCTTGCTACGCATGCCCCTTACGTTTTGGTATGTTAATGTTAAAAATTTTATTAGTTTTTTAAAGTCGCATTTTTGGAAGTGGTGGCCTGGTTTGGCAAAGGTAGTCTAATCGGTTGACGATTCTTTTTATACCCTTGCAGAGGGTATATTAATTTTAGCCAGAAGTTTGCAACGCACCTTAGGAGACATCTCCGACCCTAAAAAGTATATATATTCTAAAGCATCACCAGAGGAGTCGAAAAATGGATGTCCGTCTGTCCGTCCGTCCGTCCGTCCGTCTGTTGCAACGCAAACTAGTCTCTCAGTTTTTGAGCTATCTTCATGAAACTTGGCAGACAAGCTTCTTACTGCTGTAGGCTGTAAATAAGTCGGAACGAGCCAGATTGGACTGATATATCGTATAGCTGTCATAGAAGCTATCGGCCGATTTTTGTTGTTTTTCAAGATATTGCAACAAGATTTGGCAAATCCTTGTATTTGGCAAAAAATTGTATGAAAATCGGACCACTATAACATATAGCTGCCATAGGAACAATCGGCTGAAATCAGGGTTTTTGTATGCAAACCTGTTTTGTTTTTGGAAATACCGCACATTATCAATACTTTTTAATGTTATACAGTAACCCGCCCTTAGTTTTTCCATTTAAATATCTCAGACGTTTATATTATATAGCTGTTATAGGAACAATCAGCCAGTCCGTCTGTCTGTAGCAACGCAAATTAGTCCCCCAGTTATTGAGCTATCATCATGAAACTTTGCTCACAAGCTTCTTATTTCTGCCCTCTTTAAATAAGTCGGAACGGACCAGATCGACTGATATATCGTATAGCTGTTATGGAGCCTATCGGCCGATTTTCGTTATATTTCAAGATATAACTATCAGGCTTACCACATCCAAATCGAACTTTTATAACTTATAACGATCAACGATCGGCCCAATAAAGGTTCTTGTTGCAATTTTATGGAAATCTGAGTACTATTACATGTAGCTGTTAAACAAAAAATCATATAGCTGTTATTCAAACGCATTTTTGAATGAGAACTTTCCAAATTTAGATTTCATGACCAACAGATCCTTTACAACACAAAGACATTCGACCAAATGCTGTTTCTAAAAATTGTATACTGATATATGCAAAACAAAATATATCGGAAAACATAACATTCTTATATGAAACAGTTACAGTTGATAATGTAAGAAATATATACCAGTCCATAACATTTAAATACTTGCATACAATAGTCATAGTTGTTTATAGGAATCCAGCTTTTCCTATTACAAGGTTTCGAAATGAAATCAGAAATGATGTTGAAAGGCTAACGTCAGCTGAAAATAATACAAAATTGGTAATATTAGGAGATTTTAACATTTGCCGATCAACAACCACTGATCAGCTCGAGTCTACTTTAAATAATAACAACAAAATGTGCCAACAACAAAACATTTAACTCAAATTGATTGGATATTTTGTGACAACACAGTAAGCGGTGCTGCCGCAATCACTTATCAAACTCCATATAGTCACCATGACGGCGTGTTCCTTAGCTATAATCACTAATTTAATAATTTATTTTTAATTACTAAGTTAATTAATTTAGTTTATTATTGTAAATAAAGAATATATGTGCAATGTTGTTTAAGGTATTGTAAATATTCCTCCTCGAGGATTGCGACCTTGTCGTGGTGAGGAGGCTGAGTATTCGAAATTATAAGAGGTTGATATAATCGATGTACTGTTATAATTGTTTAGTAAATGCCACAGAAACCAGCAGCAATCCAAATATATTTTATATTTTGTATAACTGCAAGGGCATGAAACCTTCGGCAAGCCGAAGGTAGCCTTGCTTTCTTGTTTTTCTTTGCTTCGAATTATTTAACCACAATATGATCAGGCCAGAAGTTAGCTGAGCATATTTGGTTAAATAAATCGTTCGAGACAATAATTTTAAAGGATGATATATCCCTTTCATATGAAAACTTAGATTGTTCCATCTTTAAATCTTGGGCTTGAGATTTGGCTTGGATATAAGCCGTGACATCTGAAGATGTGAGATCAGGGGCTAGCCTCGAAACAAATATGTGCCTCTTCGGTGGAATTCCGGTGACAGGCTTAGGTCTCACAGATATAGGACCAGTGGGAGCAGGTTGTGCCGATAATCCCAAAAGGCGAGCTTGCCTGAGGGACTATCGGTTGGGTAATTAGTATTTGCGGTTTCACAGGAATAGAAATCGCAGATGGAGTATTGGGCAAAAGCGAAATGAGCTCCACGGGCTCAACAGAGACAATTTTCTGTGCTGTTGATCTCGTAACTACAGGTGTAGTAAACGATAGCAGCGGCAACGTCACTGGTGTGCTGAGTTCAACGTTCTGAGGCTGATAGGCACTAGTTGACGGCTGCTCCTTTTGAGCTGATTTTTTGCGCTTGGGAGACTCATTTAGTAGCTTAAGGCTATTTAATGAAGTGTCCAGCGCGGAGAACTGATCGGCAAGTTTGCGAAAACTACCAAACAGTTCCCTAAATCCCGTCCTAGTTTGGCGCATGAACGATACAAAATCGTTCTCAACCTCACGACACGCATCACAACAATAGTGCAGCCCTTTTCGCTTGCCTACAGCATCGGCCGTTGGGCCACTGAAGCCCGCAGATTTTGCATGAGCAACGTTGTTGCAGATCCAACAACAAATACTTGCCTGAGCAGATGTGATCTGCTTTTGGCAGGTTTTCTTAAAGCAGACAATTCATCCTTCCATTGTTAAGGGTGACCACTGTAAAAAATGCACACAACAAAAATAGAGAGAGAGGAAGGGTTAGGCATACACAGAAACGGTGATAAGAAGAGCGCGGTAAGAGAGTTTGTGCTGCAGTGCACAACAACAACGATCAAAGAAAGAGTTAGTGAGAGCCCGAGAGAGTCGAATTCGCTCACGAAAGTCGATGTAAAAGAAATATTTTGCAGAATCAATAACAACGTTTCTAAAAATAGAAACGTAAACAAATGAAATTGAAAGAAGAAAGCGAAAAAACTCTTTTGCAAACAAGATTAGTTTGGCAAATTAAAAGAGTGCACTCGCGTAGTAAACGGATTTCTGTATATCAGCAGGTTAAGTGATAATGTATTTTTTAGAGTTATTTAACACCGATTGCTTTATAATTTAACTAAGCTTCGGAGAGCAAGAAAAAAACGCGTCCGTTCACTTTGAAAGAGAATGAATATGAATAATGAATATTGTAAACGCCTTTGGCCATTTTTCCCATTCACTTAGGAGGATTGCCCTGTCGATCGCCTCGCACTAAAACGGTTTCCAATTTGGGACCTAGAGTTGAGGTACACAACGAAAGCAACTATAAGATTTTTAACTTTTTGTTTTTTTTTTTGGACGTTGAATACAATGAATGTATTAACAAGTGGTCCAACGACACCAAGCCGATGCTTGTTGCGCGCGGAACCCAGACGAAGTCCACCTCCCGCCTAACCGACTGAGAGGCACCGTCGCGTAACGGACGACACGGAAACGCGATAAAAATGCGAATAGACACGCGAGAAGAAACTAACGCGATAAAGAAAGAAAACGCGCATAGGAGATAGGATAGGAGCATGCAAAATCAAATAAATAATAAAAAAGAATATCGAGGAAATAATATTACTAATTACGTGCTAGATTGAGAAGAATTAAAGACTTCATAGTGGCAATAGAGTTAGTGCCAGCTATGACATGTTGAAGTTTATTGTAGTCCGAACATAATACCCTGAACGGATTGTGCAGTGCATAGTTCGATCTACAATAAGGAAGAGTTAGTGGAAGATAGTTACGAGTACTTCTGCAAGGGACAGAGAAGTGAAGCTGCATTACAAGGGCCTCACTGTCAATGTCACCTTGCATAAGGTTGTTAATAAATAATACCCCTAGCATGGTTCTGCGATTAGTTAGGGAAGGCAAATTTAATAATAAGAGTCTATTGTTATAGGAAGGCAGTCTTAAATTTTCCTCCCAGTTAAGGCCACGTAAAGCAAACAATAAAAAGTTCTTTTGTACGGACTCGATGCGTTCTTTATGAATAGTGTACTGGGGACACCATACGCATGAACCATATTCAAGAATAGGACGAACAAGTGAGATGTAGAGGGTCTTTGTAAGATAAGGATCGTCAAATTCCTTAGACCATCTCTTAATAAAGCCTAGAACACCCATGGCTTTTTGACCATATTAGAAATATGATTGGAAAACTTTAGTTTTCGGTCCAAACGGACCCCCAAATCATCAACTAGGGTAATTCTTTCCAAGACAGAACCACAAAGTGAATAAGAAGTATACATTGGATTGGCTCGAGAGAAAGTCATCAGCTTGCATTTAGAGCTGTTCAGGTTTAAAAAATTGGCACAACACCACGAATGAAAACTATTTAGGTCGGCTTGTAAGTGTGACTGACAGTGGTCGTCTTTAAATTGATAACAAAGCTTTACATCATCCGCGTACATAAGAGTACGAGAGTTATGTATGACCGAAGGCAGGTCATTGATGAAAAGCGTAAAAAGTAGGGGGCTGAGATGACTCCCTTGAGGAACGCCAGATGTGGCGTGAAGTGGAATTAAGAGGCTGGTTTTAAAGAGGACTCTTTGACAGCTTACAATCCAACTAAGTAATTTAGGTGAAAAACCAAGAAGGTCAAGCTTATGTGCCAAAAGGGAATGATTCACTGAGTCAAAAGCTTTACTGAAATCAGTATAAATGACATCAGTTTGAAGATTTTCCTGAAATCCTTTTACCACAAAGGATGTCAGCTCAAGCAAATTTGTCGTAGTTGAACGACGTTTAATAAATCCGTGTTGAAAAGGTGAAATAACGGATCTGCATAAATGTTGCAAGTGAGGAGTTATAACATTCTCGAAAAATTTAGGTATAGCCGACAATTTAGAGATACCTCTATAATTGCTTGCTTCAGACTTGCTGCCCTTTTTCAATAAGGGGATAATAAAAGATTCCTTCCAAATGGAAGGAAAGAGTGAAGTTTCTAAGGACAGCGAAAATAGTTTGAGCAATGGCTTACTTAAGGAGTTGGCACAGAACCGAAGTATACAAGCGGGAGAACCGTCAGGTCCAGGTGAAAAAACTGGCTTAACTAAATAAAGATCCTTGACAAGGGAGCTTTCGCTTAGAAAGGGGGAGAAGATACCATTCGAACTTGGAATGTTGTATGGATAAAAATGAGTAGTATGTGTAGAAGGTGAGTAAGTCGTTTGAAAAAACTTTGCAAACATATCGGCCATGGTTTGGTCGGTATTTGATTTAATGCGGAAGACTTACGCTTCGTGTTAACAATACTATAAAACTGTTTGAGGTTCTGAATGAACTGAACCTTACAACGAGCTAAATAGTTTTTATAACATTTCGCGTTTAAGACTGTAAAGTCTGACCGCGCGCTTAAGTAGCGTGAAAAGGCTAAGGGCGAGTTACTACATTTAAATTGTTTGTAAAGGCTTGACTTTAAATTTTTTAACCGTGACAACTCTCTTGTAAACCATGGCGGCTTACTCGAGGATGATGAATAAAAGCACGGAACGCAAATATCAAAAAATGAATTAATATTTTTATAAAAAATATTGGTCGCTACTGATATATCAGTAGACAAATGTAATTGCGACCAATCAAATTGTGAAATTAAAGAGTTTAATAAATTAAAATCTGATTTTCCAAAGCAGCGTACGCGCTTACACAATTTTTCATGTTTATCCATACAAGCCCCAAAATCAAAAGACACTTCCAGAGTAGGATGGTAAGGATCTCCTGGGAAAGAAAGTGGTTCAGTCTTGACTAAATTCACTCTAGATGGATCGGAGACAAAGCATAAGTCTAACGATCTTTTACTACAGCTTAAGATATGATTGACCTGCGACAATGAAATATCAAACAGACCGTCAAAAAGGTCGTGGTGCCGTGAGGGCAGCAGAGAATTTGAATCAACAAGTGTTGTCCAATTGCAATCTGGTATATTAAAGTCCCCAAGGACTGAAAGGTGATCTCTGTCTGATAACAGATTATAAATAGTTTTTATTGCAGACAAATGTTGCAAATAGACAGATACATCCGATGACGGCGGAATATAGAAACAGGTTATATAATGAAAAAAACCGGGAAAGTGTAATTTTACACAGAGGAAATCAATAGCAAGTTGAATCTCCGGCTGTAAAAGTTCCGAATTGATGCCACCATCAATCGACTGCAATAAGGACTCCACCACCACGACGGTCAGGTCGATCACACCTGTAGGTTGTGAACTTACTTGGAAAAACTTCGGAGTTTAGGATATCCGGTTTTAACCAAGTCTCAGTAAACACAACAATTTGAGAAGAAAAAGAAAGACTGTTTATATGTAAAGTTGAAAGTTTAGTACACAGACCTCTAAAATTTTGATACGAAAGAGTTAAGGAGCATGTTAGTTTTTTTGTTTAAGATTGTTTTTGTTTGGGCTGAAGCTAGAGACGGCAAAGGAAGATTAATCGGTGGGCGATTTTTCCTCTTCTTTGTTTCGAACTCTTTGACCATTACATGCTCCGGCCAAAATTAAGCCGAGCATATATTAGGTCCGCAACTAAGTTCTCGCTGTGTTTTTGTATGCAAATTTTACTTTATTATAAAAAAAACAAGTAGGTAAGGCTACTGTCGGGTGCCCGACAGTAAGATACCCTTCTCCCAATTTTTAAAATCCGTTACAAGCGTGTAACTATACTCATAATTTCAAACAAAAATTCTGCACAAATTCTTCTACTACATATAGCTTACTCGCTCGCACTCACACAGCGACGCGCGTAAAGAGTAAAGCCACACGACGCAACGTCGACGTCGGCGTCAACTGCTCAAAGCAGCGCGTCGGCTGCTGCTCGTACCGAACATTTGTACTGAAAACGTTGACTTGAATAACTTCTGTGTTATAGGTCCGATCGGATTGTAATTTGGAGAATTTGTTCATATTGCATTTAGCTTTATACATATCAAAGCATAACTTTATAAGTTCAATACTTTTCTATCGCTTTCTATCCATATTCCTCCCCTCTTCTATCCCTTTTCTATATCTTTTCTATACAATACTACTCTAACCCTATTCTATTCCTGCTCTATCTCTACTCTGCCTCTAATCTCTCTTTGCTCTATCCCTGATCTATCCCTGATTTATTCCTGGTCTTTCCCTGCTCTATCCCTGCTCTATCCCTGCTCTATCCCTGTTCCAACCCTGTTCCAACCCTGATCCAACCCCCAAATTTGGTGTCTCTAGCTTTCTTAATAGCTGAGATCTGTTGTCTCAAACAAACAGACGGACAGACGGACAGACAGACGGACATGTCTCAATCGACTCGGCTAGTGATCCTGAGCAAGAATATATATATTTTATACCTCCTTATGCCTGTTACATACATTTTGCACAAAGTTAGTATACCCTTTTTTGACAATTTCCAATGGTCGAAGGGTATAACTATTAACAATGGATGATACAAAGTATTGCCCATCGCTACGCTCATCTTTTTTCAATCTTTCTGCTAGAGCTTGAATACCTTAACAGTAAAAGTGTTCGTTATTTGAGGATTTCCACGAATCTAGCCATTTTTCGATATCTTCGAATTCGTGGAGCTGCTGATCAGCTAGGCCGTGAGCCATCGACCGAAACAAGTGTTTATCGGAAAGCCTAATATCTAGGGATTATAGCAGGAGGGGTAGGACTTCCAATTTAAGCGTTCCCAAATAGCTTTTTACTGATTTTGCTGGTCAACTGGTCGAGTTTTGTCATGAAATAAGATCACTTTATCGTGTGTTTTGGCTTTTTTTGCGCAGTGCTCGGCTTAATTGATTGGAAATGGCTTGCTTAATTCTGAAACAAGTTCTTCATGCTGTTGGGACGAATCCTTATGGAGCAACGTCCCCATTTATGCGTAATCGAAGGATTTGGGCCTTTATTCAAGTGGACGGTCGGCAACATAAAAATCATCGTCTTTAAAAGGTCGGATCCAACCCCAGCCTGTGGTTTCCCTTAGATCAGCATCTCCGTACACTAGTTGCAGCCGTCGATGCGTTTGAGCTGCCGTTTTCTTCAAATTGAAGAAGAAAATCAGCACTTCCCGCAAATGACGGTTATTTGGCATAAAATAAGACCATTTTGAACAACAAAAAAAATATAATGCATAAAAAAAATCCCTAATTTGTTAATGAGGTTTGTTTACCATATGTTTAAGCTTGGTTTATGACGTTTTGGATATGTCAAAATCAATCACCCCTTTTTACTAGAGGCATTTACTGACAAACAGCGGGAACTTAGTTGCGCACCTAATAATGCCCATGAGTTCGTTGGGGACACTTATTTTGAAGGATGATATGTCCCTCTCATAAGAAAACTTAAATTTTTCCACTTTGATATCCAAGGCATGAGTATTTCCTTGGATATAGGCTGTTACATCATTTGATGTAAGGTCAGGGGCAAGCCTGGAAACAAAAATTTGTTTCTTTTGTGGAACACCTAGAATCTTTTTAGGCGCAGAAATTATGGGCGTCACGGGTTGCTCACACTCAATGACATTATCAGGAAGCGAAACCGATTGAGCCGAAGACCTCGTTACTATTGGGGGATTGGTGAACGAAATCAACGGCTGGGTCACTGGCGTGCCTGGCTGATCAATTAGAGGGAGCTGGGTGGCGCTAACTGAAGACTTTTGATTTCGCGAGGTTTTCTTGCGCTTTGGCGATTCATTAAATAACTTAAGTTTTGCGAAAACTTCCAAACAGTTCCCTAAAACCAGTCTTCGTTTGACGCATAAACGAACACATTTCGTTCTCCACCTCCCTACACCCCGTGCGCTTGGCTACGGCGTCAGCCGTCGGGCCAGTAAATCCAGCACACTTCGCGTGTACTACGTTGTCACATAGCCAACACGAAATGCTTGCCTGGGCGGCAGTCACCTGCTTAAGGCAGGATTTCTTAAAACAAATTAAAACGTCCATTATAGGGGACACCTACTGTTAAAATAAAACAAGAAAGCAAGGCTACCTTCGGCTTGCCGAAGGTTTCATACCCTTGCAGTTATACAAAATATAAAATATATTTGGATTGCTGCTGGTTTCTGTGGTATTTATTGAACAATTATAACAGTACATCGATTATATCATCCTCTTATAATTTCGAATACTCAGCCTCCTCACCACGACAAGGTCGCAATCCTCGAGGAGGAATATTTACAATACCTTAAACAACATTGCACATATATTCTTTATTTACAATAATAAACTAAATTAATTAACTAAATATTTAAAAATAAATTATTAAATTAGTGATTATAGCTAAGGAACACGCCGTCATGGTGACTATATGGAGTTTGATAAGTGATTGCGGCAGCACCGCTTACTGTGTTATCACAAAATATCCAATCAATTTGAGTTAAATGTTTTGTTGTTGGCACATTTATCATTTAAAGTAGACTCGAGCTGATCAGTGGTTGTTGATCGGCAAATGTTAAAATCTCCTAATATTACCAATTTTGTATTATTTTCAGCTGACGTTAGCCTTTCAACATCATTTCTGATTTCATTTCGAAACCTTGTAATAGGAAAAGCTGGATTCCTATAAACAACTATGAATATTGTATGCAAGTACGCAATATCCAAACTAATCATGCATAGCGTTGTTTTGTAGGTTATGGCAACACCTTTCAAATTATGTATAGTGTTCCCAGATACGAGCTCTGTAGCGCTTTTTACATAGCCGCGAAATTCAAAAGACAAAAAAGCGGAAGGGAGATATTTGACAACCTAATATTTTGTTTCGCATGTATTAGTATACCATTCTTAGAAACAGCATTTGGTCAAATGTCTTTGTGTTGTAAAGGATCTGTTGGTCATAAAATCTAAATTTGGAAAGTTCTCATTCAAAAATGCGTTTGAATAACAGCTATATGATTTTTTGTTTAACAGCTACATGTAATAGTACTCAGATTTCCATAAAATTGCAACAAGAACCTTCATTAGGCCGATCGTTGATCGTTATAAGTTATAAAAGTTCGATTTGGCTCGTTCCGACTTATTTACAGCCTACAGCAATAAGAAGCTTGTGTGCCAAGTTTCATGAAGATAGCTCAAAAACTGAGAGACTAGTTTGCGTTGCAACAGAGTATAAAAAGCCGAAAAATCGAAGCGCTAAAAAAAAAACACGTCCGTTCACTAGGAAATGAAAGCATAGTTTTTCTTGACTTGTAATTATTACCCAGCAGCCTCAGTTCAATAATATCCCCAAATTACATTTAGGGTTTTGTTGTTTTCGTTTGTTTGTTTTTCATTCTCATGTATTATAATTAATTGTTTTTGATATGTTTTAGCTTGTACCACTACTCAGCTCTTCTCCTTAGAGCTCGTAATGCGTACTCGGCTTCAAAATTCTTAATTTGATTTTCTTAATATGCTTTGGCTTGTACCATTACTATGCTTTTCTCTTTAGAGCGTGTAATGCGTACTCGGCCTTAAAACTCATTATTTTGTTCCTTTGAATGCTAGAGAGTGTCTCTTTCACTCAGCAACTCTCAAGATTGTGAAAAGTAATTTCTTCACTAAGCCTATCTAGTAGTGTGCGTGTGTGTATGTGCGAAACGAGAGAGGGAAGGGGAAAAATTATTACACGCAAAACCACTTATTCCACTTTGTGCTCAAAGTTGGTTTCTGTTGGCAACGTGCTTTCCCTTATTTCTTTTCCTTATTATTTCCATGTATATGCCGGCTGACGCATTTAAAACGGTTTTTTTTTTCAGAGTTTCAAACTTACACATACGGCTTAAGTCACGTCGCGCGATACTTGCAATACAGAGTCTTTTTTTCACATCTTTTTCTGATTGGCAAATTTACCAATTATTTTTTAGTTATTATTATTATTTAACGATTTTTCCACGCCAATGTAATGACCCGCTTATCCAGTAACACAATTTATGGCTTTCGGTTGGCGTCAATTTATTATCAATATTGCTTAGAATAATTAGCAGTTTTGCTGTTGGCACACCGCCACGCTCAGTCGTCCGCACTCGAATAAAACTGTCTTCTCCCTCTCACCGCTCAGGGGTCATGAGTGTCCGCTAGGCGTCAGCGTCGCGTCGCCGCTCTTCCGATGCTTGGTTGTTGGCAATGCTGGTCGCCACATATGGCAACCTTCATTCTAAATTTGGTGTCTCTAGCTCTTTTAATAGCTGAGGTCCTTTGTCTCAAACAGACAGACAGACAGACAGACAGACAGACAGACGGACGGTTGGCTCAATCGACTCGGCTTCTAATCCTGAGCAAGAATATATATACTTTATGGGGCCTCCTTGTGCCTGTTTTCAATGGTCGAAGGGTATAAAAAAGGAATAAAATAAATCTAATTTATTTCTTATCTACTATCTAATAGATTTTGTAAGCCCAAATCAATTCATAATTATCAACAAAAACTATAAACTAAGATTTAAGGACTGCTAGCGCAGGAAATTGGAGTCGTTCTACTCTGGAGACTTGTCTGTACAACTGTTGGATTTTTGCGCTAGCGCAGATGAGGGCTCTGCAGGCCTGCTTGTGCTACACTATGGGCTCGCAAGCGGCCGATTTTTGTTGTTTTTCAAGATATTGCAACAAGATTTGGCAAATCTTATTTTTATTACGTTCTTAATGTGCTGTCAAAATTGTATCAAAATCGGACCACTATAACATATAGCTGCCATAGGAACAATCGGCTGAAATCAGGGTTTTCGTATGCAAACAGAAACCAGCAGCAATCCAAATGTATTTTATATTTAGTATAACTGCAAGGGTATAAAACTTTCGGCAAGCCGAAGGTACCCTTGCTTTTTTGTTTTTGGAAATTTTAAAAATTTTCAGTTTTGTGAGGTTATGTCAAAATCCAGACGTAATTCCGAATCCGGATTCGGATTCAGCTACCCAAAATACACATAACTGCATATGCCGCATGCTCAGATCATGACAAAAAATTTTTTGTGGGGCTGTGTAATCACGGTCTTCTCTTTTACTGCAGTTTAACTGCAGTGACTTGTCGCTCAACTGCCACATTACCGTCTACCACCAGTTGATGCAACCCAGTTAGCAACCTATGAGTTAAATATCACTGTCTGTTAGTTATCGATATCTATCGGAACGCACTTCACTTTCGTTCTTCTTCTTTTTCTCTCGGGCTCGTGAAAGCTTGCGCCTATCGTTTATCTCAAACTTTTGACAATTAATAAATAATAAAGCATTTAATCTAAGAAAATTAAATGGCGTATTCCATCCGCCATATGTATTCATCGATATATACCTATCGACACTCAAAATGAACACAGCTGTTTCGCAGAGTGCAACATAATCAAATACACTATCACAATATTTACTACCCACTATAATTTTATAAAATAATACTTTAAGTGTTATCCTAAAATTTGGTGATATACTCTATACCATATACTGCGTTTATCCAAAGCCACCTACATGAAACCATTTCACGAGTTCGGCAAGTAAGTGATTCAATAATACCAAATACATGTATTCGCATACCCACGAATTTTTGAATTTAGCATGACTGCGTAAAATGGTAGTTAAATTAGGTACTCTTCATATCGCTTATTAATACGTTTATCCGAAGCAAAATGGGTGAAATCCTTAAATTACCTCTTCAAAGAAGTGTTTGCGTAAACATTAGAGAACTGCACAAGTGGCACATTTTGCCACTCAACGCACAGTCTTGAAAAATGTTTGCGGGAGCGTGACTTACACAAGAAATGCATCAGTTACTGTCTCACAAGAAAAGGGTATGGGCACCTTATGTGTTAAGCAGCATTTTGCACGGGATGGATTTTTGCACAGGCCGCAGTGATTAAGGCATGAGTTACATGGTCCGGCGTGAGTGGCATATTGTGAAATGAATAACATGGTTCGGCATAAGTATTTACAATAAAAATCAAAATCAATTTTGTTGAAATTATAGTACAATACAGTAGAGTGTACAGTATTACGTCCGTAATAGATGTAATATTTTGCGTACACCGTCCAGTCTTTCGGCATAAGCTTTGATATTAAAGTAATTTTCTAGAAGACGGGGTTTCCTAAAAATTCTATATTTTGAAATTTGTTTTATTTAAATACTATTATACTATTAAAGACTAAACCCTAGTTTCAAGAAGATGTATTCTTATTATACGGGCTACGTCGGTAGCATGTGTCCCAATGGCCTAGGAACAAAACTGTGTTTTAAATAGTTTATAATGCTTTGATTTGTAAGAGCCTTAGACTGAGTTCTATTGGTTCAGGCCTGATGTTGGATTCCAGTCTGTTTCCCTTAATATTCTCCCGGGCTACCCAAGGCTGCTGAAAATCGCACCAGCAAGGGCCTTACACCGCTCACTGAAGAGCACACGTGCACAGGGCAGACGGTAGCTGTGAAAGCTGGGACTACGCCAGCCCTGGGAGCGAAACACCAGGATGCAGAATAGCCCAGCACCTCTCGCCAGTCCAGAGCCAGGACTTCTCGATCCCCTAGAAGGCTTCCCCTTCCCCACACCGCACCCCCTTCCGCTTGCAGCTATAGCAGGAAGGGTTAAGGAATAACTGCATGTTAGAGGCAAGATGCTATATTGGACGAGATGAAAAACACAAAATGGGGCTCACCGCTTGTCTTCACTGGCTTACACTTCCGAATAGGACATCTAGTGTTAAACTGTAAGGGACGGGATACAGCCCATTGGCTACTCAAGGTGTGACCAAAGCTCAAGCCGCGAAAGGGGCACCGTCATTCACGATGAGAGTGTAGTGCCCCAGAAGTGCCAGAAGTTATCAAGAATCAGAACGGGCTAAGCACCGCTCTGCGGAGAGTAACTTCGAGAAGAAATGAAAAAGACGATGCGATCCTTACTATCGGCATTGATAAATCAGGGTAGTAGTGCCGGTTGCACCAATAATGGCACCAACCGATATTATAAGGCTAGACCCATCCACAAGGATGTTCACTAAACATTAACTCGGGCTAGCCCTAGCACCATGGTGTAACCGTGAGATAAAAGGTCTGTACCAGAGAACTGCAACACGCATGCATACACAACACTCAAAAATGAATGAGATTTTTGCCACTCGGTGTTCATTTTGCACAGGCCGCACATAGCACACGCCTCAAGCCGCGTAAGCCTCTAAAAGCAAGAGCCTCAAATAGCGGGAGACTCTAAAAGCAAGAGACGCAAAAGGCAGGAGCCGCAAAAGGCAGGTACGTTTTGGCAAAAAACACTAGTAGTGCTGGTACGTTTTGGCAAAAAACACTAGTAGTGCAAGAACATTTTGGCAAAAAAGACAAGAGACGCTTGCCCAAAGGCTCGGTAGGCTCGGTAGGTAGAGACAGCAGCATAAGGGTCGGGGCATACAAATTTGTTCGAGAACGTTCGGTTTTCCCTTTCTTCTAGCGCGTGCCTCGCTTATTTTGTGGAAGGGGTAAAGGAACAAGTAGAAATTGAAATGCATCGGCCTCAGGTTTTTTTTTATACCTACTTATGTGTCTATTAATAGAACACAAGTGGAAGGGGTTTTGGTTTTTTGGTTTTTATCTTTACCTGCTTATGCGTTTATGAATGATAAACGAAAATTGATTATTTATTAATATAATATAAAAAACTATAAACTTATTTGTAATTTAGATGCTTAAAATGTACGAAGGAACAACTTAACTGTCATTTTTATAAAATGAGTGAGATCATTTTTGATGAAATAGAGCGCTATTCAAGGGAAAGAGTGCTTCTGAGACCAAATTTTGACGCCATTGAGTGGTGGAGATCCAACGAAAGTAGCTACCCTAGATTGTCCAAGATGGCCCTAAAGTTGTTGGCAATACCGGCAAGTAGTGCGGCTGCCGAAAGGGTATTTTCTTTGGCAGGTAATATTATAACTGAAAAAATAAATAGATTAAGTCCAGGCTGTGTGGACAGTCTTCTATTTTTACCGGTATACCGACGGTATCCCTACCTGTGTTCTTAGATACGTTGCTTACTAAGTAAGCCACTGCTGAAACTATTTTCGCTGGCCGGCACAAATCCTCTGGCTGAACCCTCCACGAGGGTGCCAGCTGGGCAATGGGCTGTGTATTGACTCAAACTTCAGAGTCAGACACTGTCTTGTTGCTCAAGGCAAGGACACAATAACATACGGACTATCAAAGTCTGGTGCTGTGGTGTCCGAAGCCATGGTCAGAGGTGCCTGGCAGATAGGCCTAAAATGCTATGGGGTGGTTCCCAAGAACAAAATTAACCAAAATATGAAGAAGCAGGTGGAGTCATCAAAAGATTCAACTCGGGCTGGGATGTCAGCCCAAACGTCGGTGGAAGGCGTCACTGCTACCACCGGTGGGCACGGGGGGGTGAACACCCCTCTACGTGTCGCCAGCGGTCACACCTCTGTACTGGTGGGAGCAGGCCAGAAGAGTTGTACAACTACTGCCTCAACGTTAAAAAGTGCCAAGATTTGGCGCGGTACCAAAGTCCATGCAGACTCGGACAGTGACCCTCAAGGCAACGAGATCAGGGCTGAGGCGGAAGGGGTTTTCTCCCTTGCGCTCCCCAGTAAAGGGTTCCAACTCCCCTAGTAGGGAAGGGCCCCAAAAGACAAAGGAGGGCTTTAAAACCAAAGCCCAGTATAAAGCAGCCTTGAAAATCAAATCTCGGCTCGCTGGCAGCAGCAAACTCACCTCTGAGGAGAGAAAAAAGCTGGAGTGGGATGAAGAGAAGATAGAGGAAGGCCGGAAACATTTCGAGGGCAAAATGGCAATCAAGACAACTGCTAGCCAATACGCCAACAAGGTCGAGGAGCTGCTGCTCACCAAAAAATGGAAAAAGCCTCCAAAAAGCCACTGCCGAAAAGGGAGACGGCGAGCGATGTGGCGCATCGACCGCAGTAGCCCCCACGGCAAAATAACACCCGAAAAGTGGAAGATGGTAGAGCTGAGGCTGTTGGACGCCCTATTTAAACGAATGGAGGAGCCAGAGTCTCAACCTACCACCTTCGACGGAGCGGGGTGGCTCAATGGGGTAAAAATATTGAGCTGCAAGGATGACCTCACCCTGAAGTGGGTCACCGAAACCGTGGCCAAGATGGACGCCCCCTAGGAAGGTGCTAAGCTGGAGGTAGTTGACAGAACCGGTATTCCGTCAGTACCAAAAGCGAAGGTACTCTTCCCAAGGGTCGTACCGAAGGAACAAGCGACGTGTACCTACGACTTAAGGAACGCCACCCAAACGACACCAATGCCAACACGCTGGAGGCCGGCGAGGTGGAAAAAGACCTCGAAGCTTTGACCGACGCGGCCAACAGCCTCGAAATAGAGGATGATATGGAGGATGGTGACCTGACAATTAAAGCCAACCCATCCAAGCAGAAGGAATCCAAAAACAGCCATGAAGCTACGGATCCTTCAGCTTAATCTCCATAAGAGCAAGTTGGCGTCGGCTGAGCTCCTCTTAACCCTGGAGGAGGAGTCCGTCGACGTGGCCCTAGTCCAGCAACCCTGGATCGCGTCTGGCAACAAGATCGCCGGGCTAGAGTCGAACAACTACTCCATCTTCTACCCGACCACCGTAAGTAAAGCTAGAACTGCAATTCTGGTAAGAAAAGGCATCTATGCTTATCTTATGTCTAATTACAGTACAGACGACATCACAGTGATAGCGCTAGAGGGATGCAGAGACGAACCACTCCTGATAGCTTCCTGCTATCTAGCGCATGACAGGGAATCGTAGACAGAGGAGACGGAGTGTCTGATCCAGGAGGTGAGCCAGAAGAGGCAACCCCTGGTGATAGACGCTGACGCCAACGCTCATCACACCCTATGGGGCTGCAAAGACGTAAACAATAGAGGTAAGTCACTCTTAGACTTCATTCTAAAATTTAACATTAAGATCGCTAACAGGGGAGAGGAACCCACCTACGTAGGTCCCACCTCATCCAGCGTTATAGACTTAACACTCGCGTCTGGAACAAATACCGAAGTCACTGAATGGAAAATTCTTAGCAGACCTTCCTTCTCTGACCATAGGAATATCCAGTTCGAAGTTCAACTTGAGTGCCCAGTGACAAAAAGTCTTTTCAAAAATCCCCGGAACACTGGGATACGTTTAAGACTAAAGTGACAAGGACACTCCCATCCCCAAAACCAATATTATCAACGGTGGACAATGAGAAGTCCGTGAAGGCTCTCTGTCATCACCTAACCTCAGCCTTTAACGCAGCGTGCAAGACCTCAAGAACAAGAAGGAAACACAGGCCACCCTGGTGGAACCCACAATTGAAGGCACAACGCACCGACCTACAAGAAATCTTCAAACTAGCTAAACAAGCAAACGAAAATACTGTATGGGACGAATACAAGACAAGGCTCTGTGACTTTAAGAATAAAGTCCAGACAGCCAAGAGAAACTCATGAAGATCCTTCTGCTCTGGCATAGAGAAGGTCACAGAAACCGCCAGACGTAGGAAGCCAGCCAACTAAGAACTAGCGATGGCCAATGGACGAGTAGCAGCAGGGAAGCGACTAATGCCCTTCTGAGCGAGCACTTCCCCGGATGCACAGATGTACTCGATCCACAACATCCAGTGCACACAAACCCAGTGTCTGACGTACCTGGGAACATAATCACACCATACAAAATCCAGTGGGCCATAGACTCCTTCGAGAGCTACAAATCCCCTGGGCTAGATGGCTCCAACCAGCCATGTTGCAGAAGACCAAGGAAGAGGTCACTCCACGGCTGGAATCAATATTCAAAGCATATCTGAGGCAGGGATATGTACCTGCATCCTGGAGGACAGCACGTGTTGTGTCCCTGCCAAAGCAGGAAAATGCAGTCACATGCAACCGAAAGACTACAGATCGATAAGTCTCACCGCCTTCCTGCCTAAAAACTTCGAAAAACTCCTGGATCTACACATAAGAGGAGGCACGAACCGACTCGTAGAACCCAACCAACACGCCTACACAAAAGGGCAATCGTGGAAACAGCGTTACACTCCCTAGTAGCCACCATCGAAAAAGCCCTACACCACAAGGAATTTGCCTTAGGAGGGTTCCTGCACATCTCATGTTCATTTAATAATGTATCTACGGAAGCGATCATGTGGAGCCTAAAAGCTGTAGAAACCCACGAGGCCGTAAACTCTTGGATAGAAAATCTATTGAGCTGCAGAAGAGTAAGAGCCGAATGGGGAACCACCACCACAACCAAAGCGGGGTGCTGTCGCCGCTGCTGTGGAACTTAGTGGTAAACGACGTCTTACGGAAATTTAAACGGAAAGCCCCAAAGATAACCGCCTATGCAGATGACATAGCCATAATTATCGTGGGCAAATGTCCAACGACGATCAGCTCTGTCATGGACAGTACACTTAAAGAAGTACTGAAGTGGGCGATGGATGTCGGACTCAGTATAAGCGGACAAGACGGATCTAATTCCCATTACCAAGAGATACAAGATACCGCAATGGACTCCGCAGTCTATATACGGTGCAATGCTCGCGCCAAAGTATCGTGAAGTATATAGGAATAGTACTGGACAGCAAGTTGAGCTGGCAAACCAACGTCGAGGAACGGATGAAGAAAGCCACAAGTGCACTATATGCATCACAAAAGATGCTAAGTAGCACGTGGGGTCTGTCTCCCAGACTGATGCACTGGATCTTCATCTCAATTGTTCGTCCAATACTACTCTTCGGTGTCCTAGTATGGTGGAAAGCCACTAAGAAATCCACATACCTCCTAACAATGGAAAGGGTACAAAGACTGATGTGCATTACTGGGGCACTGAGATCTACTCCAACAAAGGCCTTGGAAGTGATACTTGGAGTTCTCCCCATTGACATACAGGCCAAACTACTAGCACAAAAGACCGCGCAACGTCTCTGTGCTACGGGAAATATGGCCCCCGCAAATTATGGGCACAGTGAAGTAGGAGGAGAGTCGCTCAATAGCACGGACTATATGACCCCAATAAACAACTTCTCTAGAACGCCCGCTCTAATGGGACATGAAGATTGGAAAATCGGCATGAACGAAAACGCAACAAAGCTATTTACCGACGGATCTAAAATGGAGACCGGCGTGGGCGCCGCGGTCTACTGTGCAGATCCGCTCATTCAAGTGTCGTATAAGTTGCCGGACTACTGTAGCATTTTCCAGGCGGAGGTCTTTGCTATAAAGAAGGCTGCAGAGCTTGCAACAACGATCAACAAGAATGGGGTCAGCATCTTTGTCGACAGTCAGGCGGCTATCAAATCTATGCAGTCCTACGTCATCAGCTCCGAAAGTGTACTGGCAAGCGGAGAAGCATTAGCATCCGCTCGAAGGTGCGCATCTTTTGGGTTCCCAGCCACCACGGCATAGACGGAAACTAGATGGCACACAGGCTAGCAACGGAGGGTGCCGAATCTAGACAGCTGACAGTTGAGGACTTGAAGATACCCCTACGATCTATAAGCCACAGCTTAGAAGAAAGCGCTGCAGTTAAAGCAGGAAGAAGGTGGCACAGCACAATAAACTGCAAGATAGCCCGCACTATGTGCAACCGTACAAACGCGAAATTAGCCCAATATGTCATTCAGCTCCCGAAAAGAGACTGCAGAATAATGATTACAGGCCACTGCCTGACCGCAACGCATGCTAAGAAGTTTGGCATCACCGGCCTTGGAAGCCCCTGCTTACATCATCTAGACTGGGATAATTAAATCGATAAATTAACAGCCTCTATCCGGCAATACTAAGGATCATACTGATCTATGTGAGGCCCCCACTTGGGGGCCTGCCGATATTACCTAACCTAGAAACCACCTGGAAGAATCATTTATAATTCTTTTTTTATAGGCAGCAGTCGATAAAACAATTATAGAAGTAAATAAGGTAAATATATCTTCTTTTTAACACGGATCTTTAAAACATCGTTCAACATTGACAAATTATCTCGAGCTGACATCCTTTATTAACAGGTATTTTAAAAAAATCTTCAAGCTGATGCAATTTACACTGATTTCAGTAATGCGTTTGACTCAATAAATCATTACCCCCTTGCACAATCGCTTTACAATCGTACATCCTCTTAAAATTAACTATACCAAATATGTTGGTTGAAAAGCTTAACTTCAAATTCTCGCGTGACATATCTCCATTTAAGATGAGTCTCCCAGCAGGGCATTTCCCAGTTGTTTGCTGCGGAACTTTTTGGCCGCCCGATGTAATTGCTAAGGAGTTTACTCTAAAACAATGAAGTCAAACTATGTCCCTTATCTATGACAAACTTCTGGAACTACAAAAGATGGAATGCATGCAAAAAACCAATTTCGCATCTTCTGTTGCCTATCAAAACGTTAAAGGTCTTTACATTAAGGTTTCTAATCTGTTTGTTGATAGCCTATCATTTGATTTTTAAATAATAATATTTACTGAAACTTGGCTTGCCTACCATAAGAAGCTTAGAACTTTTTCCTAATAAATGCACTACCTTCAGATGTGACCGGCTATCACGACCCGGTGGTTGTGTTCTCATTGCTGTTGTCTCAGATATGGCGTAAGAAACTGTTTTGACGCCTTGTCAACCACATGTTAAATTTGCGTGTGTTAAAAAAATGTTGAATCAAATTTCAATTTATCTAAATTGTTTCCATATTCCTCTTTCTTCTGAACTTTCTTTGTATGCAGAACATCCTTCCTGTGATCAATCTATTGAATCAAGACTTTTGGACAAAGCCTTTACGAACTATTTTTATCTTTTTTCTTGACCTTCTTTTCATCTCTTATTGTCTATTTAACATAATTCTAGAAATTATCCTTAAGTTCTTCCTGAAGATCTGTAGCATCCGACACTAGTAAAACTGCTTTCTCCCGTGGAAACGTGAGTGGTTATGCCTAACTTAAAAATCACGTTGTTATCGCAAAACAAATTTCGTTAGGTTGAGAGGCCCGTGTATTATTATTTATTTTTTATTTTTTGTTACATTTTTATTTTGTGAGCGATTTGCGTTTCGAAATGCAGGAATTCAAATTTAAATTTGAATTTGAACAACGGTTTTCACCACACGCAGAGTCACACCGATAATCGACCGGTCTGGCAACTCCAAATCGGCCGATCCGAACGATCAGTGTTGGGAAGTGGAGTGGGGATATATCGATTGCCTGGGCCACCTATCGTGCTCGATATTTTTCTTTTCACAAATTGAAAACGAAAAAGCACGTCGCAAAATTTTCAAGAGGCAAAGAAATTTGAATAAAATAAGATAAAATATACAAAAGGAGTTTGAATTATCGCGGAAAAGCATCATAACGTGCAGCGCTATACTGTTTGTGGGTGTTCGAGACCAAACCTGAGTACAAAGTTTCCAAATCATTGTTTGGCAGCTTATAACCTCGCTCTTGCCTTTAAGTGAACCGCGTGTGACCAGAGGAGCGCTAGCGCTTTCGCGCCTTTTTTTTTGAAGGCGGCAGTGCATGCCAATAATGCTCAGCTAACTTCTGGCCTGATCATATTGTGGTTAAAGAATTCGAAGCAAAGAAAAAAAAGAATCGTCAACCGATTAGAATACCATTGCCAAACCAAGCCACCACTTTCAAAAATGCGACTTCAAAAAACTAATAAAATTTTTAACATTAACCTACCAAAACGTAAGGGGCCTGCCTTACGTTTGAATCCCATGTGCTTGTGTTCACTGAGATTTGATTAAAACCTGAGATTTTATGGTTTCCATATGGAAGGAATCTTTCATTTTACCGCTTCACAAGAAGGGCAGCAAGTCTGATGCTTTAAACTATAGAGGTATCTCAAAATTGTCGGCTATTCCAAAACTCTTCGAGAATGTCATAACTCCTAACTTGTAGCATTTCTGTAGATCCGTCATATCTCCTTGTCAGCACGGATCTTTAAAACGTCGTTCCTCATCGACAAATTTACTTGAGCTTACATCCTTTATAATAAAGGTCTTACAGAAAAATTTTAAAGCTGACGACATTTATACTGATTTCAATAAAGCATTTGACTCAGTAAATCACTCCCTTCTTGCACATAAACCAAACATTATTGGTTTCTCACCAAATCTTTTAAGCTGGCTTATAAGTTATTTGGCCAACAGAACACAAAGAGTCTTCTTTAAAAATGTTCTTTCTGACCCTATTCAAGTTACTTCTGGTGTTCTTCAGGGAAGCCATTTAGGTCCCCTTCTTCTTACGCTTTTCATCAATGACCTTCCTTCGGCCATACATAACTCGCGTACTCTTATGTATGCAGATGATGTAAAGCTTTGTTTTCAATTTAAAGACGCCTCCTGTCATTCATCCCTTCAAGCCGACCTCAATAGTTTTAACAGTTGGTGTGGTGCAAACCTATTAAATCTGAACAGCTCAAAATGCAAGTTGATGACTTTCTCTCGTGCCAGTCCTAAGTACGAATCTTACACTTTATGTGGTTGTCCTCTGGAAAGAATTACCTCTGTGGACGACCTTGGAGTACGCCTGGACGCTAAACTCAAGTTCTCAAGTTTCTTCCATAGTCAATAAGGCTATGAGTGTACTCGGATTTATTAAGAGGTGGGCTAAGGAATTTAACGACCCTTATATAACTAAGACCCTTTATACCTCACTTGTGCATCCTATTCTCGAGTATGGATCATGTGTTTGGTGTCCTCAGTTTCCAACCTACAAGGTCCGCATTGAAACCGTTCAAAGGAACTTTTTGATTTTCGCATTGCGTGGAATAAATTGGGATTCAAACTTAAGACTACCTTCCTATACTAACAGACTTCTTCTACTAAATCTACCTGCTTGGTGTGGCTTTTATTAATAACCTTATTAAAGGCGACATTGACAGTGATGACTTGGTTAGCCGGTTACACTTCTCTAACAAGAAATTATATTCCACTAACTCTTCCTAGTTGTAGGTCGAACTATGCCTTGCACTAAACCGTTCAGGGTATTATGTTCGGACTACAACAAATACTACTTTATTATATCTTACAGCCTATCGACTAATAACCTTAAACTTTCACTACTTTCTCACCTAGCTAGAAGTTAGCGATCTCGCGACCTTCCTATTCGCTAAATGCGCTCCTCGGACGTTTCGAGCGCTTTAATCCATTAACACACTACTTTTGATCTGATGGGTTTTCTGGGTTTCCCCAATCATTTGCAACAAACGTTGTATCAACTAAAATTATCTTTTTATTCCCAGATTAAAATAAATAATTAAATGATTAATTAATAATAAAATAATTTAAAACAAAAAAATTTTAAATAATATCCTTACCTTCAACTTAAATTATATTTATATTTATACCCTTGCAGAGGGTATATTAATTTTAGCCAGAAGTTTGCAACGCACCTTAGGAGACATCTCCGACCCTATAAAGTATATATATTCTGAATCAGCATCACCAGAGGAGTCGAAAAATGGATGTCCGTCTGTCCGTCCGTCCGTCCGTCTGTTGCAACGCAAACTAGTCTCTCAGTTTTTGAGCTATCTTCATGAAACTTGGCACACAAGCTTCTTATTGCTGTAGGCTGTAAATAAGTCGGAACGAGCCAGATCGGACTGATATATCGTATAGCTGTCATAGAAGCTATCGGCCGATTTTTGTTGTTTTTCAAGATATTGCAACGAGATTTGGCAAATCTTTATCTTATTACGTTCTTAATCAAAAAAAATTGTATCAAAATCGGACCACTATAACATATAGCTGCCATAGGAACAATCGGCTGAAATCAGAGTTCTTGTATGCAAACAGAAACCAGCAGCAATCCAAATGTATTTTATATTTAGTATAACTGCAAGGGTATAAAATAAATAAAAGCCTTGCTTTCTTGTTTTACTTTTAATTTATATTTGTAATTTTATTTTATTTTAGTCTTTGAGTCGACTACTTTAGTTGACGTTAAATAAATAAATAAATAAATCTCTAGCTTAATGACGAGTTATAGAGATAGCATATCGGCAGTGATTGCCGAACAGATCTCCGCCGCGTTCCGCAATCTTAATGCGACCCAATCTGTTCGAGATACTCGAGATGATCCTCGTTACGGGGAGGAAGGCGAGGCAGCACCATCAGTTCGCCGCACGAGCCACGCTTCGAGGCCCGACGATAGTTTTGGGGGTGGGCAACTTGGCGTCCACGCATCCTTCGGTTGGTCGAAGATTGATCACCCAGATAGAATAAGCAATAATATCTTGAACTGACGCATTAAATTCACTGGATCACCCAATTACCTTCCTCTCGAAGACTTTATATTTCGAGTCAATTGCATGACTACTCAGAGCCTTAACGGCAACTTCTCATTGTTGTCCCAATTTGCTCATCTTTTGTTCTCCGGCCCAGCACTCGCGTTTTTTTGGAGAGTGCATCGCACGGTTCTCGATCTGGACTGGTACGAGTTGTGTAGTCGCCTGCAAGAGCATTACCAGGACCAGAGAACGGACAGGGACATCAAGAATGCTATGCGTCGTCGTAAGCAAGGTAGTAACGAAAGCTTCGACGATTTTCTAGATGCTATGCTGTATCGCTGATTCCCTCCGAGAACCTATATCGGTTAGCGAGATAGCGGTTGAGGTTCGTTAAAATTTGCGTTCGGAGCTACAACATGAACTGTTGCATGTAGATACCTCGGATTTAGCTAGCTTACGTGGGGAATGCCATCGACACGAGGAGTTCTTCCGAAGCATTCGGCCCCAATTCCGCTCGATCTTTTAAAGAAACCTCGTGAACTCTATTTAAATGGTAGAGAAGTCCGAGTCGGAGACAGAAGAGGTGTCTGAAGCAGAGGTATGCTCTGTTCGCTCTGTCGACTATTCCAAATGTTGGAATTGTGAAGAGGTAGGGCTTTGTTACCATGACTGTCTTCAGCCGAGGCGCGTCTTTTGCTACGGATGTGGAGAGGTCGATGTTTACAGGCTGAATTGGGATCGTTGCAAGTCCAGGTCGAAAAACCCAACGCAAGATGCTCGCAGTCTTCCGAGAGGCGACATCCGACGCTAATCTCGGAACCAGCAGAAGAGAAGAGATTTTCAAAGTCGATGTTACCGTTTCAAGTAAATACTATCTCCTCTATCGTCCATCAAAGCGGTGACATACGCCCTATTACCCAAGTCAACGTCTTCGGTGGCAAGTTGGCACAGAAGTTAATTGACAAGGGATGTGTGTTCGGCAAGACGAAGAACGTCGTTCACACGGCGGATGGGCAGACGCAGGAGATATTTGGGTTAATTGTTGTTCCCTTGACGTATCACTCCGTGAAAACCGAGTTTGAATTTTTGATTGTTTCAACTATTAGACAGGAGCGCATCTGTGGAATGGACTTCTGGAAACGACTCAACATCTCCATCGTTCAAGCATCCATAAATGAAGTCTTCTGCAAATCTGATCCCGATTCGCCTCAGCTAGATTTGACTCACGTCCAAAAATCACAGCTTGATGGCGTAATTAACTTATTTCCATCCTTCAAAACTTCAACGAAGTCAGACATGTTTTCATCGAGCTCCGTATAAAATCACTTGATTTTAGTGAAGTGAATAGTTTTAATAACATGAAAATAAATACATAAATCGAAAGCGAAAGAGACGCTATTGGAAATGTTAAATTGCTATCTTACAAAACTTTCTGTGTGTGGAATAATAAATTAAAACTAAAAAACAAATAGACAACGAACAAATCGATCGTTCTAAAATGAGCCAACAACAACTGCAACAACATCAACTCTATGCTCAATACCGACACCGGTGTACAATTCCGCTGAATCAACAACAACGAAAGCAAGAGCACTCACACCGACTCTTGAAAGTGAAAGCGGACAAGAACCAAAACAAAACAAAAAACTTTGTCAAACAGGGCTGAATCGCTACATCCAAATAAAGCGAAAGCTTAGCCCTCAACACAAGCAGGCTGGTAATCAGCTGAAAATAAATCGCGCCAACGCTGCCAATGACTCAAGTTCAAATAGGTTTGCACTACTGGATGACTGTGAAGTGCAGGATAGGAAGCAGAAGAAGATAAAGCCGCCACCAATATATATACGTAAGAAAACCTCAAATGCGCTGATTAACAAACTAGTTGCAATTATCGGAGAAAACAAGTTCCATATTATACCTCTTACTAAGGGCAACATACAAGAAACGAAAGTGCAGACTCACGATGAGTCTAGCCACCGATCAGTGACCAAGTACCTGGACGAAGCTGGGAAGAGTTACTATACCTACCAGCTGAAAAGTGCCAAAGGATTGCAGGTTGTCATTAAAGGAATAGAGTCATCAGTGACCTCATCCGAAATTATCGTGGCACTAAAGGAAAAGAACTTGAACGCCAAAACGGTGATCAACATTCTCAACAGGAACAAAGAGCCGCAGCCACTCTTTAAAGTCGAACTGGAGCCATCGAGTCAGAAAAACAACATAAATGAAGTACATCCTATATATAAGCTCCAGTATATGAACCGTAGAAGAGCCACACAAGCGCAGGCAACCTGTGCAGTGCACCAACTGCCAAGAATATGGCCACACCAAAGCGTACTGCACCCTAAAATCCATCTGCGTCGTTTGCGGCGATGCCCACAGTACTGTAAACTGTCCTAAGAATAAAAACGACAGTTTAATTAAGTTATGCAGCAACTGTGGCGAAAAACACACAGCCAACTGGCGAGGATGCATTGTTTACAAGGAACTCAAGAGTTGCCTAAACAAACGAGTGGACTCAGCTCGAGATCGTATCACACCAACAATTCACAAAGTAATGAAACCGACTACCACTAACATCCCTTCGTCTGCCAGCCACCGAACAATGCCAAATTCTACCTTTGCAAGTGTACTAAAATCAGGGATCCAAGTACCAACAGCAGTCACCTCCAGCGTCCAGCACAAAATTAACCAAATAAACACAAATAAACACACAGAACATGCAACAGCAGCCAATTGGCGTTGAAGCGATTATGCTTTCGATCCAGCAAAGCATGAAAGACTTCATGACCTTCATGCAAGAAACTATGCAAGAGCTTATGATATATATTTCTTCTAAAACAGGATAATGACTCCCTTAATAATAGCTACCTGGAACGCTAATGGCGTTTCGCGGCACAAGCTAGAACTTCAGTTCTTAGCCGACAGAAACATTGACGTTATGCTACTCTCAGAGACTCACCTTACCAAAAAGTACAACTTCCAAATACCAGGATATAAATTTTACTTTACGAATCACCCGGATGGCAAGGCCCATGGAGGCACTGGCATACTAATACGATTGCAAAATAAGCACCACTTTCTTGGTAATTGGCAAGAAGATTGCATACGGTGCTCTCACTCTGGCTGCTGTCTATTGCCCACCTCGCTTCACAATCTCTGAGGAAAAATACACAACACTTTTTGACTCGTTTGGTGAAAGGTTTGTTGCAGCTGGCGATTGGAATGCCAAGCACATGTACTGGGGATCTCGGATAGCGAGCCCTAAAGGAAAACAGCTGTACAACGCAATCATCAAACCGCAACGCAAACTAAACAATGTTTCTCCGGGAGCGCCTACATACTGGCCAGCAGATCCCATGAAGCTTCCAGATTTGATCGACTTTGCCAACACAAAAAGGATATCCCAATCAATGATTACAGCTGAGGCACTTCCAGAACTCTCATCTGATCACTGTCCGGTGCTCTTTCATCTTTTGTACCAGCTACAACACATCGAGCGACCGCATAGGCTTACAAGCAACAGGACCAACTGGGCGAGGTACAAAAAATATGTTTGTTCCCATACCGGCTTTTCTATCCCCCTGGAAACCGAGCAAGACATTGATCAGTTTGCTGATGATATAGATTCAATACTTGTTGCAGCAGCAAAAGCGTCAACTCCACAAGACAACCCTGTATGCAGTATAAAGTTTAACAAGACAAGTAGAGATACTGAACTGCTTGTGCTTGAAAAACGACGACTTCGAAGGGAGTGGCAGGAGCACAGATCAGAGAACTGCAACATGCATGCATGCACAACAAGCCACTCAAAATGAATGAGATTTTTGCCACTTGATGTTCATTTTGCACAGGCCGCACATAGCACACGCCTCAAGCCGCGTAAGCCTCTAAAAGCAAGAGCCTCAAATAGCGGGAGACTCTAAAAGCAAGAGACGCAAAAGGCTGGTACGTTTTGGCAAAAAAGGCATGTAAGGCAGGTACGTTTTGGCAAAAAAGACTAGTAGTGCAGGAACATTTTGGCAAAAAAGACAAGAGACGCTTGCCCAAAGGCTCGGTAGGCTCGGTAGGTAGAGACAGCAGCATAAGGGTCGGGGCATACAAATTTGTTCGAGAACGTTCGGTTTTCCCTTTCTGCTAGTGCGTTTTTGGGTTACCCCTTCTACTTCTGTTCTATTAATAGACACATAAGTAGGTATAGAAAAAAAAAAACCCGAGGCCGATGCATTTCAATTTCTACTTGTTCCTTTACCCCTTCCACAAAATAAGCGAGGCACGCGCTAGAAGGTCAAGCGAGATAACGAAAGTCATTAAAGAGCACCTGAAGACTGGAAAATCTCCTGGCTACGACTTAATAACCCCGAAAATGATCATCAAGCTCCCAATGTGTGCAGTTCTACGAATCTGCTTGCTCTTCAACGCAATTACTAAAGTTGGATACTTCCCTTAAAAGTGGAAGAAATCAGTTATAATTATGATCCCTAAACCTGGGAAAGATAAAACGCAGCCATCATCATACAGGCCAATAAGCTTACTTACTTGTCTCTCCAAGTTATTTGAAAAAGTGCTGCTGCTACGCATCAGCCCCCACCTCATAACACACAACACAGTCCCATCGCACCAATTTGGTTTTCGGGCAAAACATGAAGCCATCGAACAGGTTAACCGCACCACAACAGAAATTCGCACTGCCTTTGAACATCGTGAATATTGCACAGCTATATTTTTAGACGTTGCACAAGCATTCGATAGAGTATGGCTGGATGGACTTATCTTTAAAATAATCAAATTGCTGCCTCAATACATACATAAGCTTCTAAAGTCTTACCTATATAAAAGAGTGTTCGCGGTTAGATGCAGTTCAAGCACATCAAGCGATTGTACTATAGAAGCCGGAGTGCCTCAAGGAAATGTTCTGGGCCCAATTCTATACACCATATACACGGCGGATATCCCAACAAACTACCAGCTAACGATATCCACATTCGCTGATGACACTGCAATACTAAGTCGATCCAGATGCCCAGTAAAAGCTACGATGCAACTAGCACGCCATCTAACTTGTGTAGAACATTGGCTTGCAGATTGGCGCATACGAGTAAAAGAAGAAAAGTGCAAACAGGTAATATTTACCCTAAACAAACAAAGCAGCCCGCCCTTGGTAATGAACCACACGCGCATCCCACAAGCCGATAACGTAACATACTTAGGTATTCATCTGGACAAGCGGCTCACCTGGCGGAAACACATAGAGGCCAAGACGACTCACCTCAGACTAAAAGCAAGGGATCTACACTGGCTTATAAACGTTCGCTCTCCCCTAAGCTTGGAGTACAAAGTCCTCTTATATAACTCCGTTTTAAAACCCATATGGACCTATGGCTCCGAGCTATGGGGCAACGCATCGAGAAGCAACATCGACATAGTACAGCGAGCACAGACGAGGATTCTGAGAATCATTACTGGAGCTCCATGGTATCTTCGGAACGAGAATATACACAGAGACTTACAAATAAAACTTGTCATTGAGACAATAGCAGAGAAATAAGTAAAATACAATGAAAAACTAGTAGGCAAGGCTACAGTCACGCGGTGACTGTAAGAGGCCATGGATTTACAGTTTACGTTTATACCATAAAATATATATAAATTTATATTTATATAAATTTTAATATAATGAGACATAAACAAGAGCGCAAAGCTACAGACGGGCGCGCTCGACAGACAGATACCCTTTAACATTCGTACCAAACATGTAAACACACTCATGACATCTGACAGAGAATTCTTCCAAACTTATTTTAATACATATGGCTTACTCGCTCACACACACACATACACGCGCGTTAACAGTAAAGCGACACGACGACAAACCTAATAGACCATGTATTTTTTAAAATCAATGGCCTAACTAGCCTCACATCCAAATCCTCTTGCAAGAAAACTTATTCGAGTATGCAGTCAAAGCCGACTGCACCGGAACGACCAACCAGCCCAGCGTTAAATTTGTTAGGCCACACAGCACGAATCATTTCATAAAATGATATTTAGTTAGTTTAGAATAAGATTTGAAAACTTATTGTTAGTCTCTTAAGTAAAAGGGAAGATTCAATACATAAGCAAAACATTGGAAAAAAAAAATCCTTCGAGAAGAATGGCCTAGGATTGACGACACTCATCCAGCATACTATCGATACAGCAGCCGCAAAGCCCATAAAGCAAAGGTTTTACCCCTTGTCTCCGGCTAAGGAGAGACTTCTGTGCGCTGATATCGATAGAATGCTGACCATGGATGTGATCGAAGAGGCTCCTAGTTCTTCATGGTCTTTTCCGGTCACCTTGCATATAAAACCTGGCAAGGTGAGATTTTGTTTAGATGCGCGGAAGCTGAACGCAGTGACTGTGAGGAATGCGTATCCAATTCCAATCATGGATGGGCTCCTTAGCAGGCTCCCTCCAGTACACTGTATCTCCAAGATAGATCTCAAGGATGCATTTTGGCAGATCTGTCTGGATCAGGACTCCCGCTTTAAGACTGCTTTTACGGTACCCAATAGGCCATTGTACTAATTTAAGCGCATGCCTTTTGGATTGACCAACGCTCTTCAAACGATGAGTCGCCTGATGGACATCGTGATATCTTACCAGTTGAAGTCGCACGTCTTAGTCTACTTGGATGATCTTCTGGTGCTTTCTTCCAGTTTTGAGGAACACCTCATCCATCTGACGGAGGTCGCAACTCAGCTGCGTAAGGCTGGACTGACCATCAACGTCTAGAAGAGTCAGTTTTGTCTCAGGAAGGTGGATTACCTTGGATTCATTGTTGGCGAGGGAACGATTCAGGTTAATCCGGGCAAGATTCGCGCGGTCGAGGAATTTCCTGTTCCGAAGACGCAGAAGCAGCTTCGCAGGTTTTTAGGAATGACTGGCTTGTATCAGCAGTTCATTCCGAATTATTTGGACGTTATTTTCGCCCTAACGGAGCTTCTGAAAGGCAAGGCATTCCAGTGGAATGACCCTGCTCAGGAGGCTTTTATTAAGATAAAGGGATGCTTGTGCTCTGCTTCTTTTCTTGTTCATCCGAACTACGAGAAACCTTGTGTTCTCCAGTGCGACGCATCCTTGCATGGTGTCGGAGCTGTCTTGGCGCAGTGCGACGAGTCCGGCTGTGAGCGACCCATTGCTTACATGTCCAAGAAGCTGAATAAGGCTCAACGCAACTATACAGTAACCGAACTCGAGTGCTTGGCGGTAGTTCTGGCCATAAAAAAATTCCGCATGTACAACGAGGGTCATCCGTTCAAGATGGTGATAGAACATGCAAGCTTGCGCTAGCTGATCAACCAGCCAGATCTTAGCGGCAGACTGGCTCGATGGGCGATCAAGCAACAAGGTTTCTCGTTCGAGATTGAGCACCGCAAGGGGAGTGAGAATGTGGTTACCGATGCGTTATCCCGTTCTTTCGAGGAAGCAGAGATTTGCATGTTAAACACGGAAGTCCTTAGCGAAATCGACCTCAACTCGGAAGCATTCCAGTCAGAGGAGTACCGACGGTTGAGGGAGGATGTTCGGTCCACTAAGGTTCCCGATTTCCAAGTGGTAGACGACTATATATACCATCGCACGGAGTTTCCTGGAGGCGACATTGGTACGGACGACGTCTTTAAGTTAGTAGTTCCGGAATCTTTGCGGGAAGGCGTTATCATTGCGCATGGCTAAGTGCGTCAATCAGATCCGCCGTAGATTTTTCTGGCCAAGCATGGTAGTGCAGGTAAGGGACTACATCCGGAATTGCGAGGTCTGTCGGACTACTAAGTATCCTACAGTGGCGCTAAAACAACCCATGGGAGCTCGGGTAGTAACCGATCGACCATTCCAACGTCTTTACATTGACTTCATTGGTCCGTTTCCAAGATCAAAAAAGGGAAACATTGGGATTTTCATTATTTTAGATCACTTCTCCAAGCTTACCTTCCTGAAAGCAGTAAAGAAGTTCACGGCCAAGGCCGTGATAGACATCCTTGGAGAAGAAATCTTTTCGTGTTTTGGGGTATCGGAAGTAGTCGTGAGCGATAATGACACTCAATTTAAAAGCCATGAGTTCTCGACCTTTCAGACGAAGTTCGGAGTCCGTCACATCTGCACGGGTGCGTATGCTCCGCAGTCGAACGCAGCGAAGCGGGTGAATCGCTCAATCAATGCGGCTCTGCGAGCTTACATACAGGGTGATCAAAGGGAATGGGACATAGTCCTTAGTAGCATCATTTCGTCGCTACGAAAAACTTTGCATCAGTCCATCGGCATGTCACCTTATCTGATTGGCTTTGGGCAACACATGATGTAGCATGGATCTGATTACCAGTTGCTGAAAAAGCTTAGCATGCTTGGCGATGACGAAGCGAACGTGGCAAGGCCGGATAGTCTGCAGTTGATTCGCTCGAAGATTGATAAAAATCTTCTCAAGGTGTTCGAGCAGAATCAACGTAGCTATAACCGAAGGGCCAAACCACGCTCCTTTGAAGTTGGCCAAGTAGTAATTTCACGCAACTTCGCACTGAGCAACACTGCCACCAATTTCAATGCAAAGCTGTCGCCAGTAGGCACGAAAATCCGCGTTAAAGGGAGGTTGGGCAACACCCTTTATCTTTTGGATGACTTATCGGGCAAGGAATTGGGATATTTCCATACTAAAGACCTATGGACCTAGACTTCGACTCCAGGTTAGGTGTCCCATTCACTCATACTTCGTCCACATTTATAGGTTGAAACTCTACACGGTCCTTCAATTTTTTCATCAAGCTTAATTTCAGACCAGTGGCATGAAATTAAACTTGAGGGTGTGAGTCCCGTGTATTATTTTTTTTGTTACTTTTTTATTTTGTGATCGATTTGCCCCCATACTCGTTTCGAAATGCAGGAATTCAAATTTAAATTTGAATTTCAACAACGGTTTTCACCACACCCAGAGTCACACCGATAATCGACCGGTCTGGCAACTCTAAATCGGCCGATCCGAACGATCAGTGTTGGGAAGTAGGGTGGGGATATCGTTTGATATTTTTCTTTTCACTAATTGAAAACGGAAAAGCACATTTCACTAATTGAAAACGGAAAAGCACGTCGCGAAATTTTCAAGAGGCAAAGAAATTTGAATAAAATAAGATAAAATACATAAAAGGAGTTTGAAGTATCGCGGAAAAGCATCATAACGTGCAGCGCTATACAGTTTGTGGGTGTTCGAGACCAAACGTGAGTACAAGCTTTCCAAATCATTGTTTGGCAGCGTACAACCTCGCTCTTGCCTTTTGGTAAACCGCGTGTGGCCAGAGGAGCGCTAGCGCTTTCGCGCCTTTTTTCTTTGAAGGCGGCAGTGCATGCGTACCCCCACCCCAAACTGTTGCGAGCAGGGACAGACGACGGGAAAGATACATTTGTTTTTATTTTTATATCATACACGCAAACATTAACACACAAACACGTTCATGTATATATACACACACATGCTATAGACGCACACTTGCATACTTACAGTACACAAACACAATTCGCATTCATATTCTCACATTTATTTTAATTCATTCATTTATTAATTTTCTTTATTTACTTATTAGTTTCAAAATATTATTTTTATACCCTTCGACCATTGAAAATGGTCAAAAAAGGGTATACTAACTTTGTGCAAAATGTATGTAACAGGCATAAGGAGGCATGGCAGACCCCATAAAGTATATATATTCTTGCTCAGGATCAGTAGCCGAGTCGATTGAGACATGTCCGTCTGTCTGTCCGTCAGTATGAGACAACAGATCTCAGCTATTAAAAAAGCTAGAGATACCAAATTTGGCATGAAGGTTCCTATAAATCATAGGCAGATCAAGTTTATGTCAAGTGTTTGATGCCACGCCCACCGCCCCCGCAAATCGGTTATTTGCGATTATTAAGCAAAGTATTGAACCCATAAAGTTCTGCTTTGGTATGTATAAAGCTAAATGCAATATAAACATATTCTCTAAATTACAATCCGATCGACCAATAACACCGAAGTTATTCAAGTCAACGTTTTCAGTACAAATGTTCGGTACGGGCAGTAGCCGACGCGCTGCTTTGAGCAGTCGACGCCGACGTCGACGTTGCGTCGTGTGGCTTTACTCTTTACACGCGTCGCTGTGTGAGTGCGAGCGAGTAAGCTATATGTACTAGAAGTATTTGTGCAGAATTATGAGTGTGGTTACACGTATGTAACGGATTAAGAAAATTGGGAGAAGGGTATCTTACTGTCGGGCGCCCGACTGTAGCCTTACCCACTTGTTTTTATCTAGTCTTACGTTTGAATCCCATGTGCTTGTGTTCACCGAGAATTGGTTATAACCAGAGATTTTATGCTCTCAAATTTTTCCAAACAAGTTCACAACGTATAGTTTTGATGGTCATGATCGGCGGGGAGGCGGAGTTTTAATTGCGGTAAATTCTGATATCGCGTCACACATCCACAAGGATTAAAAGAGGCGTATTTTGGACTGGCTCGAAAGTATGTTATCAGCTTGAATTTAGAGCTAGTTGTTCAGCAATATGAAGGATCTACAAAAATGTTGCAAGTCAGAAGTTAAAACGTTTTCTCGAGAAATTTAGGGTAAGCCCACAATTAAAAAATACCTCGATAATTGCTTACATCAGATTTGCTGCCCTTTTAGGCAAAAAAATTGTTCGAGCCAGCAGCCAACAATATAATTCAGTTTAACTTAAGTAACGTTACGTTACGAACTTTGCCTGTTAGCTTATCATTTACATACACGCATTGTTAAAATAAGTGAGCGGAGTCTGTGTGCTCTCTCCAGCTCTATGCCTAACATCAAGCTAATGTAGAACACAGCAATCGAAGCTCTCGCGAAGACGAATAAATTTTTAATGTTTGAACCTACTGACCTTTAAATCTTTGCTTGCGCTATCTTTGGGCTCCCTTTCGCTTATCTCTCGCGCAGTATTTATTACGGGAGCTAACAAACGGTAATCATGCAAAGAGATAGTTATACTGCTGCACTGCCGTCAAACGGTGTCTTTTTTAAGCTGAAAACTGTTGCAATATAAAAGCGTGTGGATAATATTGAAACTTTGGCTGAATGAAAGGCTTAGTTCAGTCAGTGTCGTGCATTTAGAAGTGTACCTGAAAAAACTGGATTCGCTAGCATTTGCTAGTGCCCAAAATTTACTCGAAGAGCTCGACTGAAGTCAAATCGAGTGCGCGTTAAATGATCAATACGGCGAACTTGGGCTACTCTCAAGACTCGGGTCGTGCTTACTTGCGTCTAAAACGATCGCGACCGCTCGTTCACTCCACTATCGGTCAAATTGAACAGACAGTGAATCCAACCGTGATAACGGCAACTAAAACGCGATTGGCTGAATTTAAGTACGCTGATTTCCATGTTCGATTCAATTATCGATAAGGATTCTGATTTTTAGAAATGGAGAAGTTTTAACGTTTGCGTACATGCTTTCTAAAACCGGTTATCGTGCGGACATAATTTGTAAACGATTTAATAATAAGGGTCTTGTTTTTTCCAGGCACATACCAGGGAAATTCTTGGGCTTAATGGGGTAGATTCTTCATCGACATGAATCCTACGTGAGTTTTCAGATAAGGTTAAGTCACACAGCGCAATGTAAAGCTTAGGAAATTCCGAGCATATATCAGGATCAGAGAACTGCAAATGACACTTTTTTCTTGAATCGCATCAAGCACGAAATTTCATGCTCAATTTAATTCACTGAAGACAACAGCGGAGCGCGCCCGACTGTGGTATACCCGCTACAACTATGCGAAAAAAACACGTCTCACAGTCTCAAATTTCTTTTCACTATGAAAGTTGCACGCGGTTCTAATTGGATATTTTCAATTTGTTTTCAGTGTCTTCCAGTTAGAACTTATCAGAGGGCTTTTTATGATGAATGTGTAAAAGAGACGCCTATATAATGCTTCACATATTTATTAAGAAATTCAATACATCCAACCAGATTTGTCGTTTTTGTTGTACATTGATGCAAAATATCACTTAAGATTTTAACTGACCTTAAATAAGATAAAACATCGTTAACATCAATTTTAAAAGAAGATAAAAATAGAACAGAAAAACACAAAATTACAAATTTTAGCTTAACACCACAACCTCAACCTTGAACCAAGAACTTCCAAAAAACTTAGACTACGCAGTCTACATTTAAAACCGCTCTGCCAGTAGCTCATGTTGAATTAGATCGGCAAAGTTGCATTATGAGACCATTCAGCTTGTCATACAGGACAAAAACAAATTATTGTTGTGTCTCGTGTGTGTGTGTTGTGTGTGCAAGACAATACCAACTCACTCCCCTTAAAATTCTGTTTAATCAAATAAATGCGTTTAAAAAACTAAACTTAATATATTTTAAATGCTTGATTTTTCAAAAGCTAACATCCAAAAATATCCAAAACATCCACTTGCATCGGGGTTGGGGTAGGATTATAACTCGTGCCCTTCCGCTCGACAGTCAGCGACCACATCCACGCAGCCACTGCAGCTAATTAACAACCACGATAAAATTGCAATGATGATCAGTGCAATAATTTTGGTACATATAATTGAAAAAAAAGCTTGCCGCCGGGGTTGAACCTGGATCTTGCATATCTAACATAATAAAACAGACAAAAGCACGTGGCACTACTATTTCCTTAATATCTTCCATATTTATTGTCCAACCTTACTGAAATTTTAACGAAACGCCCGCAAGATGGTATTTATGACGTATATATAAAACTGTTGCTGTAGAACTAATATTGCGCCTGTAATCATTTTTTTTTCAATGTATGTGGGCGGGTGGGGGCGTCGCTAAAATCCAAAATAAACTTGATCAGCCTGCGGTAATAACACATATTGTCACCAAATTTGGAAACTCTAGCTCTTCTAATAGCTGAGATCCAGGTGTTCACACGGACAGACAGACAGACGGACATGGCTATATCGACTCGGCTGTTGATTATGATTCAGAATATATATACTTTATGGGGTCGGAGATGTCTCCTTCTGCCTGTAACATACATTTTCGGTTCGAACAAAGTTATAATACCCTTCTACTCTATGAGTAGCAGGTATAATGATCTACTGTTCGCCAAAGATTTGTAAATGCTCATCTGATCCCAATGCTGATTTTATTGGTTTCTGGCTTTGTGGCAATTTCTGTCACCTTTAGTGCATCGCTCCAACTACCCGAACAAAACTGGCTTAAAGTGGTCCTGTAAATCCGGTTTGCGGAAAATTTTGCAGCAAACCAAATTGGATTTCTACCGTTTGCGCACCGCTTTTACCAATTTATATTCAGAGTTTTCTAGAAATGGAGACTTAATTTAATTCCTTTAAAGCCCTTAACGTTCCCTTTATAGGTTCTGTATCCCCAAATCATAAAGGATAAACTAATATCATCCAACCTTCTACTTTTACTGATCTTATTTTAAATATTTATTCTCCTTCTCTTTCTTGCTCTAGTGGGAATCTCTGTTCCAGGCAATGCTTCCGCCCCTTTTCACCCTCCCTCTTCCAATTCGACTTGCTCTAATCGCAGTGAAGAAAATTCTTTTTCATTAACTTTACCCGTTATTTCGCTTCCCATTACGACACAGAGTGTATAACTTTTAATTGCTGTTAAACCTAAAAAGTTGGTCTTTGGTCTTGTTTGGCAACTGACACTTCAAATGATGATGTAAAATCATACATCCTTTCTAAAATTTCGACTGGAAATTAAGTTGTTGAAAAAATCAATTTTAAATTTCCCAGGGAAATATCTTCCTTTCAAGTCAGTATTTCAGCTGGGCATTTCCCAATTGTGTGCAACGGATCATTTTGGCCGCCCAACCTAATTGTCAAGGAGTTTACTCCAAGCAAATAACTCATACACCTGTTACCCTTCCTGTGCTGTCCGTTGTATTCCCGTACGGAACAGCAAAAAATCTAAAATTTGTAAATGATTAAATTCTTATCTCTTTGTCGTCTCACTGTCACATTTTAATATTTCCTGAGACTTGGTTAACACCTGATATTTTGAATTGTGTCTCAAATATGTCTTCTAATATCGTTTTAATAGACTGTCTGTCCAATGTAGAATTCGTGTGCATTAAAATAATTTTAAATCATATTTCAGTTTCCTCTCAAGCTCGCTAGCACTTCGAGCGGGAGTGTACTTAGCATTATTTCTACTTAGTTACTTAATACAACAAACGTAACAAAGTTGAAGTGAACCAAACACAAAATCATAAGCGAAAAGACGCTCAGTGCAATGCCTGCACATATAGATTTTCTAACAAATCTATAAGTTATTAATCAACAATTAACTAATTACAAATATAAACAAACTAACCAAAAAACAATGAGTGAAAACGAAGCTCGCGCGCAGCGTCAACGTCAGCAAGATGAGCGACGGCTCTCTTCGCAACGCAACAACGCTTACTTTTCCGTTGTCTCTGCGGAATCGAACCGCGAGCGGTCAATCACCCCCAACCCGACAGCTGATCTTTCTCTCTTATCACGCGACAGAGAACGCTCTTGCTCCCCGTCGCCGTCGCTACTATCTATCGGGTCGACGCAATCCGACCGCCCGCGATCGGCAACTCCCAACCCGCAAAACGAACACCTGCTTACAGCGAACGACAAAGAACGATCTTGCTCTTTGTCTCCCTTACCAACAAAATCTGCTTACACCAAGCAAAAAAAACAGAACTTAGCTGTAACAGCAAGCACAAACTCTTCAATTGTCGCGACAACCTTAATAACTAAAACAACACCGATGCCGACTGCCCGCTCAACACATACAAACACAACGAAAGCTGCGCAGACAGCAAAACAAACTGCAACTAACGAAAACGCAAAGCCGGCCATACAGACTGGAATGGATCGCTACATCCAAATCAAACGAAAGCTAAGCCTCCAAAAAAATGTAAACAAACCAAAAATCACACGCGCCAACGCCAACACAACTTTAGGCGAAGCAACGAACAATGCCAACCGGTTTGACATTTTGGCAGACACTATTGAAGACCTGCCCGTTGAAGCTGATGGAAGCGACAAAAATAAGCCAAAGCCACCACCAATATTTGTACGTGAGAAAAGCTCTAGTTCATTTGTAAACAATGTAATAAAGCTAATAGGTGACGCAAATTTCCACATAATTCCCTTAGTTAGGGGCAACATTCATGAAACTAAAGTTCAGACCAAGTCTGATCAACACTTTAGAGCCTTAACAAAGTATTTGGCCGAAGGAGAAAAAAGCTATTACACATACCAGCTAAAAAGCTGCAAGGGTCTGCAAGTCGTACTAAAGGGCATAGAGCCTGATGTAACACCAGACGAAATAAAGCTGGCGCTACAGGATAAAGGATTTACCGCAAAATCAGTCTTCAACATCTTAAACAAAAATAGACAGCCGCAACCACTCTTCAAGGTGGAACTTGCACCAGAAGCAAAGATGCCGAAAAGAAACGATGTGCATCCAATCTACAAACTCCAATTTTTACTACATCGTAGAATCACCGTAGAAGAACCTCACAAACGTAACAATCTGGTACAATGTATGAACTGCCAAGAATACGGCCATACAAAGTCTTACTGTAAGCTGCGCCCAGTGTGCGTAGTCTGTGGCGAGCTCCACGACAAAGCCAGCTGCAGTGCACCCAAAGAAGACTCAAGCGGAAAAATGTGGCAACTGTGGAGGCAATCACACAGCCAACTACAGAGGCTGCCCAGTATACAAAGATCTCAAAAGCCGCATTAACCAGCGCGTATCCACTGTACGCTCACAAAACGCACCGATCACAAAAATACCCCCCAAACACAACCCAGAAGTTTTCTTCTCTACCGCAGCCAGATCCTCACTTGGTACAGGATTCGTTACCAAAAACGCGTCATATGCAAGGGCTCTAAGATCAGGTCTAGAGCCCCCAGCCTCCAATGCGCCATGTTCACAAGCCAAACATATGGATTTCAATTCTGTACAAGACAAAAAGCCAATGGAACAACAACAAAAGAATTTGAAGCAATGATACTTACCTTGCAGCAGAGCATGGCGGAGTTATGGCGTTTATGCGGACAACCATGCAAGATCTAATGCGTAATCAAAACATGTTGATACAATTGCTTGTATCACAACAATCAAAATAATCATCTTCATGGCCTCGCTAAAAATCTCTACGTGGAACGCCAACGGCGTTTCACAGCACAAACTTGAGCTAGCTCAATTCCTACTCGAAAAGCACATCGACGTAATGCTACTTTCGGAAACACACCTCACAAACAAATATAACTTCAACATAAGAGGATATATTTTCTACGGAACCAATCACCCTGATGGTAAGGCCCACTGCGGGACCGGGATTTTGATAAGAATCCGTCTCAAGCACCACTGTCATATTGAGACTGCCAAAAACTATCTACAAGCAACATCATTAAAAATTCATTTGGATAATGGTAACCAGCTTACCCTAGCCGCTGTTTACTGCCCACCTCGTTTCACTATATCTGAAGACCAATTTATGGAATTCTTCAACGCACTTGGAGAACATTTTATAGCAGCTGGGGACTATAATGCCAAGCACACACACTGGGGGTCTCGACTCGTGAATCCAACAGGAAAACAGCTCTACAACGCCATTATAAAAGCAAACAACAAGCTCGACCACGTTTCTCCTGGCACACCTACATACTGGCCTACTGACCCCAAAAAACTACCTGATCTAATTGATTTCGCAGTCACCAAAAACATTCCCCGTAATCTGATAAGCGCCGAGTGCCTCTCAGACCTATCATCTGCCCACTCGCCCCTCCTAATAAATCTGCTCCGACACCCAGAACCAGCAAACCACTCTTATAAGTTGACTTCAGAAAAAACCAACTGGCTCATATACAAAAAATACATAAGCTCACACATTGAGCATAACCCACCTCTTGAAGCTGAAGCTGACATTGATAGTTTTGTTGACTCACTGGAGTCAATCATCGTTGCTGCAGCTCGCTGCTCAACGCCGCAAACAGTAAGCAAAATTACAAATCACAAAAAGACCAACCTGCAAATCGAACAACTTGTTCTCGAAAAACGGCGCCTACGGCGAGAATGGCAGTCCTCAAGATCACCGTCGGCAAAACAAAAGTTAAAAGACGCCACACGCAAACTTACAAAAGCTTTAGAGCAAGAAGGAGAGCTTGCCCAACGTACTTATATTGAAAAATTATCAACATCCAGTACAAAAACTCACTGTGGAAAGCTCACCCAACTCTTGGCTCACCCACAGTACCAGTGGTCCCTATTAGAAACCACACAGGTGGTTGGGCCCGTAGCGACAAAAATAGAGCCAGCAAATTTGCCACTCATCTACAAAAAGTCTTCCAACCGAATCCTGCAACAAACACGTTCGAAATTCCACCCGCAACAGACGACTCCCAGCTTCATCATGCTCCAGTTGTGTTTCGCTCTATCGAAATCTCAAAAATCATCAAAGAACATCTGAACCCAAAAATATCTGCAGGGTGCGACCTAATTACCCCTAAGATGATTATTGAGCTGCCTTACTGTGCCGTATGCAGCATTACCCAGCTCTTCAATGCCATCAACAAACTTGGCTACTTTCCAGGAAGATGGAAAAAGTCAATAATAATAATGATACCAAAGCCGGGAAAAGATCACACTGTTCCATCGTCATACAGACCGATAAGCCTTTCTATCCTGCTTATCGAAACTTTTCGAAAAATGCCTACTGTCTCTGACTATTACTCCATTCCTGAACACGCACAACACAATACCAGCACACCAATTTGGCTTTCGTGAAAAACACGGAACTATTGAGCAAGTTAACCGCATAACATCAGAAATACGAAACGCATTTGAAAAACGGGAATACTGCTCTGCGATATTTCTAGATGTTTCGCAGGCATTCGACAGAGTTTGGCTGGACGGTCTGATGTACAAAATCAAAACAACGCTTCCAAACAACACTCACAAACTGCTAGAGTCGTACCTCTACAACAGGAAGTTTGTAGTGAGGTGCAACACTGCGATATCCGACGAACACAGTATTGAATCCGGTGTCCCACAAGGCAGCGTACTAGGCCCAACACTATACGTCCTATTCACAGCAGACATCCCAACAAGTAGCAACCTGACAGTTTCAACATTTGCGGATGACACAGCTATTCTCAGCCGCTCCAGATGCCCAATCAAAGCATCATCTCAGCTAGCCATCTACCTGGTCGACGTGGAAAAGTGGTTATCCGACTGGCGTACAAAGGTAAACGAACTAAAATGCAAGCAAGTAACTTTCACCCTTAACAGGCAAGATTGTCCACCGCTCACGCTGAACAACGTCGCACTTTCAACAGAAAACGAAGTGACGTATCTGGGAGTACACCTCGATAGAAGACTAACTTGGCGCCGACACATCGAAGCCAAGAGAACTCACTTAAAACTGAAGGCCAACAGCCTTCATTGGCTTATCAACTCCCGCTCACCACTCAGTTTGGACTTCAAGGTGCTGCTCTACAACTCAGCGCTAAACCCAATCTAGACTTACGGCTGCCAGCTATGGGGAAATGCCAGAAACAGCAACATCGATATCGTCCAGAGAGCCCAGACGAAGATATTGAGAACTACCACCGGGGCACCGTGATATGTTCGAAACGCCAACATTCACAAAGATCTAAACGTGCCTCCTGTAAAAGACGAAATTGCGGAAAAAAAGGAAAAGTACCTTAACAAGTTATCAACGCATCTTAACCAGCTCGCCAGGAGTCTAACAAGGCTAAGGAGCCGATCACGCCTACGTCGAAACGACTTGCCAACCCAGCAGTAATTTTTTTTTTTTTTAGGGCCGCTTTTATAATACAGTTCAAAAAATGTACTGGTAATTAGTATTTACTCGTAAGATTTGTTAACTTGTTGTTAGTTTTCGGTACTGAAAAGATTCAACAAATAAAAGCTCCAAACTGGAAAAAAAAGGGGCTGAGTCCTGTTTAGAATCACCCTAGATGGATCAGATACGAAACATAAATCTAGCGATCTGTTTCTAGAATTTTTTAAAAGAAAGATTCATCAACACTTGATGTCCACTCACATTCTGGCATATTAAAGTCACCGAGGACTATAAAATGATCCCAGTCTGATAACAGGTTGAACACAGTCTTTATTGCAGATAAATATTGCAAATATACTGACAATTCCGATGACGGCGGAATATAAGAGCAGGTTATAAAACAAGAAAAACCGGGAAAGTGTAATTTTACACAAATAAATTCAATACTATATTGAATCTCCGGTTTTAACAATTCCGATGTAATGGCAGAGTTTACTGCGATCAGAACCCCACCACTACGTCGGCCAGGTCGATCAAGCCTGTAAGTTGAGTATTTACTTGGGAGAACTGCGGAGTTTAGAATATCCGGTTTCAACCAGGTTTCGGTAAATACCAGCACATGGGATGTAAAGGAAAAGCTATTTAGAAAAAGATTAGAAAGTTTGCTACATAACCCTCTAACATTTTGGTATGTAAGAAGGAAAGTAGCATTTAGTTTTTTGTTTTGTTTTTTTTTGCGAAGATGTAGATGCTTGTATTGGTAGTTTTAAAGCAATCGGTTTCCGATATTTCTTATTTTTCGCTTCAAACTCTTTAACCACTACATGGTCTGGCCAAAATTTGGATGAACATATGTTGGTCAATAGTTCAGCTGGGACACTAATTTTAAAGGACGATATGTCCCTTTCATACGAAAATTTAAATTTTTCCACTTTTAAATCTGCAGCTTGTATTTTGGCTTGAATATAAGCCACTACATCTTCAGATGTAAGATCAGGGGAAAGCCGGGAAACGAAAATTTGCTTCCTAAGTGGAACACCTAAAACCTATTTAGGCTCCACAGGCATTGCACCTGCGGGAATGTTCTTAGAAATTGAACTTGCCATCGGTATTTCTAAAATCTGTGGAGTAGGCAAAGAAACCACAGCTGGCACATCAGAAGCTTTATGTGACACCATTTGTAAACACTCGTCGATGACTTTTTCAGAAACCGATGATCTCGTCACCATAGGAGTGGTAAACGACATCACCGGTGTCCATGGTTGGTCAATGAGAGGAGGCGGAATGGCAGCAGGCAAAGATTTCGCCACATGAGCTGATTTCTTGCGTTTGGGCGACTCATTTAATAGTTTTAGGCTATTAAATGAGTTGTCCAACGCAGAGAACTGATCGGCAAGTTTTCGAAAACTGCCAAAAAGTTCACTAAACCCTGACTTTGTCTGCCGCATGAACGTAATCATCTTGTTTTCCGCCTCCCGACACAGGTCACAACAATAGCGCAGGCCAGTGCGCTTAGATACGGCATCAGCCATAGAGGCAGTGTAGCCGGCACATTTTATGTGCACAACATTGTCACACAGCCAGCAAGAGATGCTTGGCTGAGTAACAGTCACTTGTTTTAAGCATGTTTTTTTATAGCAGACAATACCCTCCATTATAAAAAGTGACTACTGTAACAAGACAAAAACAAATCGCAAGAACAAAACGAAATTGGAAAAAAGAACAGTAAGCGTTAAAGAAAGAGCGTACGCCAAAGCTAGTGTGTGAGCGCGAGAGAGAGATTAGGCACACACACACACACACAAAAAGACGAGAGAGCGAGGTTTATTATAATTGTAATTGCAGCGGAACTGGAACAACAAATGCCAACACCGAAATAGAATCGGATAAGAGAGCACAATGATTTCAGATGCTCTCCGAAAAGAAGAGTAGAAAAAAGTTAAGGTGACAGTAAACAAATATTATTATTATATATTAACTACGAACCAGTGGGTTAAGCAGGCATGCACTCGCGAAAGTGAACGATAAATTGCACAAGTAAGTGAGATTAAATTAAGCGAACACCGATTGTTTGCAGGCAAAATTTAATAAAAGCGGGGAGCAGAAAAAAAAACACGTCCGTTCACTTAGAAGAGAGAAGAAGTTTTTTATAATAGCGAGCTTATCACTATGGGCCATACCGTCCATTTCATGGTCACACATGGATTGCAATTTACGAGCCAAGCGGTAATATTTTCCGTTTAAGTGAAGGTGATGGCCAAAGGGGGTGAAGAACAGTGTCTCTCCTGTCGCCGAACGGATGTGTTTTCGTATCGCGCCTTCGATTTTTGGCAAATGTGCATCCTACTCCCGATGGTCCTCTTCAGGTAGCTGCGGATTGCAGACAATATGCTGCGATTCACCCTTTCCCCTTGAACTTAAAGGGAAACTCAAGGACATCGCTGATGCCTCTCGCATTGTCTTTAAAAATGGTCCACCACGATGAAAATGTAGGCGTGTTCTCTCCTCGATCGAGGATACTTCCCAAGAAAATCTATATATCATTTTTGGAAGGGCCTCTTCGTATCCACCTTTTCACCGATTACCACTTGCACACGATGATTTGGCGCCTTTGTCTCCTTGCAAGTCTCGCATGCCGCACATAGTCCCGAACTTGCACGGCTATTAACGGCCAATCATATTGTCTGCACAGAACTTTCAGAGTCTTTGCTTTCCCTCCGTGTGCTGCTGTTGGTTCCTCGTGAGCCCGTGCTGTCAACGTCCCTGTCAGGTCTGTCGGAATCCATAGCTTCCACTCCGATCCCTCGATTTCGTAACGAAGGCATTTCTGCGCAACCCGATTCAACAACAACCCGCCCTTCGTCTTCAGGTGTGGCAGGTACTGCTTATTCGGCTCGGCCCCTCGTACCAATTCCTAGAACTCGTCCTTTTTCACGCTACGTGAGAGCTTATCTGCTACCACGTTATCCGACCCTTTGCGATGCTCTATCGCGAAATTATATCCCTGCAGCTGTAGTGACCACCTGGCCAGTCTGCCCGAAAGGTCTTTCATCGTCATTAGCAACTTCAGACTCGCGTGGTCGGTTATTCAGGTGAAAGGCATTCCCTCTATGTATGGTCGAATTTTCTGATTGCCATGATCACTGCCAAGCACTTCTTCTCGATTACGGTGTACAAGTGCTATATACGGAAACTGATATTTTTATGAACTCCAATATCTATCTTTTAGTCTGCACTCCCTTTTAACTCGATTGTGCTTTTGAATTTTCCATCCATGAATTATGTATGATTAACAATGAAATCCGGAGCGTAGTTACTGGAATTCAACATATTGGTCAAAATATCGAGAAAAAAAAGAATGTCTTAAATGCATTTCCACGAATGCATACTATAGCTGCCACAAAAATATCTTTCAAAGTTTAATTAAAATTTGATCATCGTTAACAACTATAGCTGCCACATGAAAAAGCGCTTTGGTGTGTTTTTTTTTTTTGTGGCTTAATAAACACACAAATGAAATTTTAACATTCTGCTTTACTTTCATTTCTAATCCTCTACATATTTTAAGGCTTATTAAAAATGATCAACTGTTCGCCAAAGATTTGTAAATGCTCATCTGATCCCAATGCTGATTTTATTGGTTCATGGCTTTGTGGCAATTTGTGTCACCTTAATTGCATCGCTCCAACTACCCGAAAAAAAGATGCACTTAATCACAAAACTGGCTTAAAGTGGTCCTGTGAATCCGGTCTGCGGAAAATTGTGCAGCAAAACAAATTGGGTTTCTACCGTTTGCGCACCGCTTTTTACCAATTTATATTCAGAGTTTTCTAGAAATGGAGTCTCAATTTAATTCCCTTAATTCAATTCTTCCGCCCTTATTAACCCTCCCTCTTCCAATTCATCTTGCTCTAATCGCAGTGAAGAAAATTCTTCTTCATTAACTTAACCCGTTATTTCGCCTCCCATTACGGCACAGAGTGTATAACTTTTAATTGCTGTTAAACCTAAGAAGTTGGTCTTTGTTTCTTGTTTGGCACCTGACACTTCAAATGATGATGTAAAATCATACATCCTTTCTAAAATTTTGACTGAAAATTAAGTTGTTGAAAAAATCAGTTTTCAATTTCCCAGGGAAATATCTTCCTTTCAAGTCAGTAGTTCAGCTGGGCATTTCCCCATTGTGTGCAACATATTATTTTGGCCTAATTGTGTTTTGGCCTAAAGTGTTTTCTTTAGATCCTGCCTCGATACTTAATACAAACTTTTTATACCCGCTACTCATAGAGTAGAACCGAAAATGTATCTCCGACATCTCCGACCCCATAAAGTATATATATTCTGAATCAGTATCAACAGCCGAGTCGATATAGCCATGTCCGTCTGTCCGTCTGTCTGTCTGTCCGTCCGTGTCAACACCTGGATCTCAGCCATTATAAGAGATAGAGTTTCCAAATTTGGTGAAAACTTGTGTTATTTCTGCAGGCTGATCAAGTTTATTTTGGATTTTAGCCACGCCCCCACCGCCTCCATAAAGTGAAAAAAATTGATTACAGCCGCAATTTTAGCTTTACAGCAACAGTTTTATAAACACATTATAAATACAATCTTGCGGACGTTTCCTGAAAATTTCAGTAATATTGGACTATAAATGTGGAAGATATTAAGGAAATAGTAGTGCCATGTGACCTCGTGTTTTTGTCTGTTTTATTATGTTAGATATGCAAGATCCAGGTTCAACTCCGGCGGCAAGCTTTTTTTTCAATTATATGTACCAAAATTATTGCACTGTCATCATTGCAATGTTATATCGGTCGACAGATAGCTGAAGTGGCTGCGTGGATGTGGTCGCCGACTGACGAGCGGAAGGGCACGAGTTCTAATCCTACCCAAACCCGATGCAAGTGGTTGATGGATGGTTTTTGGATGGTTTGCTTTTTTTCAAGCATTTAAAATTATTAAACAGAATTTTAAGGGGAGTGAGTTGGTATTGTCTTACACACACACACACACACGAGACACAATAATAATTTATAATTTGTACGACAAGCTGAATGGTCTCATAATGCAACTTTACCGAGTAAATTCAAAATGCGCTAATGGCAAAGCTGTTATAGTTGCAGACTGCATAGGCCGAGTTTTTTGAAGGTGCATGGTTCAAGACCTCGCGTCGGTAAAAAATTGTATGTTTAATTTTTCTGTTCTTTTTTTTTTTGAATATGCGTTATCTTTATTTAAAATCAATGTTAACGAAGTTTTTACTATATTTAAAGAAATTTAGAATATTTAGTCGTATTTCGCAGCATACAGCAATGTATGTACAACATAAACGACAAATCTGGTTGGATTATTAAATTTCTCAATAAATATGTGAAGGCGTCTCTTTTACACATTCATAATTAAAAGCCCTCTGATGAGTTCTAATTGCAAAGCACTGAGAGCAATGCGGCAACATCTAATAGAAACCACGTGCAACTTTCAAAGTCAAAACAAATTTGAAATTGTGAGACGTGTTTTTTTCGCATGGTGGTAGCGGGTATACCACAGTCGGGCGCGCTCGACTGTAGCCTTTCCGACTTGTTATTAGTTTTTTCAGGTTTTTTTTCTGTCAGTGGTGCTGCAAGAGACGCAAAGTTTCGGATGAAACGACGGTATCATCCAGCCGTTCCCAGGAATGTCCTCACCTCCTTCATTGTCTTTGGCTTCGGTATGCATTTGATGGCCTCCACTCTGCGTGGATCCATTTGCAGGAGTCTGTTTCTTTTTGGCACTACGCTACACGGCTCAGGTACCGCAGATGTGTCGCGAAGCCGGTGCAATAATCAAAGGATCATCAAAGTACACAAATACAGATCTGGTATAACGGCCGACCTGGCACCGTGAACGGCGTATACTCCCTCGACTGCTCGTCCAATTCGATCTGCCAGTAGGCAAATTTAAGATCGACGCTGAAAATGTATTATGTATTCCGTCTGTTCCAGCCTGGAAAGGATTCCCTCAAAACTGGGTAGCGAGTAAGCATCCTTCTTTGTCAGTGCATTCAAAACAAAAGCGGTTCTTTCCAGGCTTGAACACTATCGACGTCTGGTTGCTCCATGCGCTCTTGCTCTCATCGACGACTCCAAGCGTGAGCATCTTGTTGACCTCCTCCTCCTCGGTGACTGCATGTCGTGCAGGCGACATGGGGTAAGGACGGTCTAAAAATTCTTTGGCTCCCTCTATCAACTCGATGGAGTGGGTATCGAGCTGAGTCCTGCCGAGACCATGTTGCTCAAACGTTAGGAACTGCCATTTCACGTTCACTTTGAAAGAGAATTATTCCGAAGCGTCTTTCGATTTGACCTATGTTGCCTCTCGTCCGATAATTTCAGGTGCAAGCTCGAAAATACGCCACAAATCGATCCACAGGTAAGCTGTCTGCTCTAGGTATGGGCACATATGAAACGGAACCATTCTAAGTGTTCCCAAATATTCCACTGGCAACTTCGCGCGACCAATAATGGAACGATCTTCTCCAGCGGCGGTGTAAACTTTCGCAAAGTACCTTGTCATCGGCACATCGATGCTCTCCCGCAACTCTCTGCATCATCGACCCAGCAGGCTGATAGATGCCCAGGTGTAGAGCAATCCACGGATGTGTTTGCCACTTATTTTGACATCCGCAAATGGTCTGGGATCGTTCGCCTGGTTGCGTACGACTGCAGCCGCAACATCTCTACGCTTCGATCGTCGCTGTCGGAAGCGCAATCTCGCCCTTTGGATTTTGCGTGACACGAGCCAAATGCCCACCAGTTGGTGTTCTCCGAATATCCTGTTTCTGGCCTCGATGTATCGGCGCATCCTTTCCTCCAGTGGTATTATATTTCTTAAGCTCCTGTCTATCTCTTTACTAATTATTTATTTTCTTAATACTACAGGCTGTTTAATGTCTATGTACAGCTGTTGTGGTCTCTCTCCGGACGTGTGCCCGTCTTGGTCACACCCGGGCGTCCGTTTCCCGCAAAGTTTGGGCATTTCGGCGTCACAGTTACTGGCTTCCCACATCGGTAGCAGAAAAGCCTCCTTGTGCCCGACCCGCAGTCGCTGATCAGGTGCCCAGTTGCGCAGCAGTTCCAGCACACCATCTTATCTGGGGCCTTCGGCGCGCGCAGTTCATCCATAGTTTGGACGGGTGTCAATTCGTCATGGCATCGTGACGGAAGACGTTGGCTGTTGGACGTATGATGTCCGCCCTCGACGCCTGAAACAGCGCTCAACTTCTGCAGCCTCGTTCCGTAGCTCATTTACGGTAAATATGTCCATTGCGGAGATGTAACGTGCGACACTCTCCTTTTTTAATACTTTCAGCAGGTCTTTCTCCGCCATAGGCTTGTTGAGTCTCGACGCCGGCTTACTCATTTGGTGAACATAGTCCTCGACGCTTTCTCATCTTTGCTGTTCCCGTTGCAGGAGCTCGAGCATGCGGTCATGCTTTGTCTGATGGCTGCGAAAACGGTCGCGTCCATTTGCTGTCCTCACTCTGCCGGCCCTTCGACTGACCCAGACGCGTCGTTTAGCGGCCTAATAACGTCATTAAGCAGCTTCATCGCGGCCATTGGGCCTTGATGCATCTCATCCTTCAGGGATTGCGCTATATCGGTCTCATAAAATTTACGGTACGCATTCGCCGCTTGTGCAACCGCCAGTTTTCTTTCAGTTCGCCTGGTTGCTGTTTATCCAATTCCTCCTCGACACAGTCTTTGCCGTCGACTGGCTCTTTATCCATTTGACTGCGGATTTTGTCGATCCAGCTGGGCGTCTGTAGGAGTTCCTTGTTTCCCATCGATATCTGCGGACCGACTGCGCCCTCTCAATCGGTGGACCATGTCCCTTTAATCCGTGAGGCGGTGCAGCGCGTATTGCCCTAGGCATTTACGGGTCACCTGTCCCTCATGAAGCCACGTTGGCCGGAGTAAAGGAACTGAGCAGCCAGCGAAGGCGGGCGATTTACTACTTTACAAACAAAAAAACGAAACGGTTACATTTCCATGCAACAAATTTGGATATTGGACACGACACAGGGCAAGCCTTCGGCACAGTGTTCTCACCACCATTGGTAGAACACGACTCGCGGCCTGTCTGGCAACATGCCTTAACATCCAACTACCACTACTACTCAGTCCACAACTCCCTGCGCAAAAGTGAATTTGATCATTCAACGTGCCGCAGTGTGTTGAAGACTGAGTCACATCAGCAAAGCTGTAGTGAGGTGTCTAAATACCGCTGTCAGTCGATTTTTTGCAAGGATTTCGGCACTGAATTAGCTGGCCTACATCTTTGCTCCTTTTTTAAATTGGGCGCCATTATGTTACGTACTGCTTTTTCGTGACAGGGCCGCGCCGGCTAGCTTAGTAGCACTTGGGGAGGGGTTTTTACTCCAGCCCTGCAGTCCGCACCTAATATCGACTATTTAACACGCGAAACACATCACTAACAGAAAGGTAAACAACCAAACAGCAAAGACAGGTATTACCCATATTTTTACATTTGTTTCGTTTTTTTTACAGATACATCTACTCTATGTGGGACAAACAACAAACAACAAGGGCCACTAGTTACAGCCAAGTTACCGCGAACCATGTGATGCTCCTGCTCAGAGGTTTCAGAGCATCACCCAAAATCGCGGAGTCCGTCCAAGCCTACTAATGCCGCCCCATCTTTCCCAAAAAGGTAACTTAGTACATAATTTTATCATGCATTTATTTACTAGTGGACCTAACTGCCATAACTAACTCCACGTGGGAATAAACTGAACGGAGTAAAGCCTGATGCATGATATGCCTCCACGCGTCTCTGTCCTGTGCGCGACTCCGCCAGTTAGTGACACCAAGCATCGCCAATATTGCGTCCATCTGGTCCCTCCAACGTGCGCGTGGTCTTCCTCTCCTACGTTGTCCGCCAACTACCGCATCGAAAAACAGTTCGAGCTGGAGTTGTTGCCTCCATACGAGGTATGTGACCTAGCCAGCGATGTCGCTGAAAATTAATCCACCTTCCTATGTCCACATCTCTGTATAGCTCATACAGCTCGTCGTTCCACCGGATACGATAGATTCCGCCAACGCAAAGATGTCCGAATATCTTACGAAGGATTTTCCAAGACACCAAGAGCAGCTGCATTTGACTGCGTCACTGTCCAGGCTTCCGCACCATATAGAAGCACTGGGATGATGAGAGCCTTGTAAAAAGTTAGCTACGATTTTCGAGAGAGGGCTCTGCTGTTCATTTGTCTACTGAGCCCAAAGTAACTCCTGTTGGCAAGTGTGATCCTTCGTTTGATCTCCAGGCTGACATCATTGTTGCTGGTCACTGCGGTTCCTCATTAGACAAAGTCCTTGACCGACTCAAAGTCATAGCCTCCAGCAGTAAGATGAGAGTCAAGACGCTGCGACTCTCTGTTACTGCACACCATAAACTTTGTTTTGCCCATATTTACTGCTAGTCCAACTTTAGCCGATTCTCTTTCTATCGCTCCATAAGCTGCAGTCACATCACGCTTGGTACGACCAATAATATCTATATCATCAGCGTAACCAAGGAGCTGGATACATTTCTGTCCCAATATTGTGCCCACCAGATGCACTCCAGCTTTCCTTATGACACTCTCCATCAGCAGATTGAAAAGCATACAAGACAGTGAGTCGCCTTGCCTGAGACCCCGCCTGGCACTAAAGGTTTCGGACTGGTCCTTTCCAACCTTGACAGAGCTGATGGTGTTGCTCAATGTCATTCTACAAAGGCGTACTAGCTTTGCAGGAATACCAAGCTCAGACATGGTGGTGTACAGGCATCCTTGCCGTAGACTATCGAAAGCAGCTTTAAAATCAACAAACAGCTGGTATGTGTCGATTTGGTTCGCATACGCTTTCTCCAGGATCTGACGTAGTGTGAAGATCAGGTCGACTGTGGACCGACCAGGCTGAAAGCCGCATTGATACGGCCCGATCAATGCTTCAGCATATGGCTTAAGTCTCTCACACATTACGGTCGTGTGAACTTTGTATGCGACGGGAAGGAGACTGATGCCACGATAGTTGGTGCGTAGTGTTGCATCACCCTTCTTCAATTCTGAGCAGATCATGCTGAGGCTCAAATCATTGGGCATGCTTTCCGTTAACCATACGTTGCAGATGAGCTGGTGCATGCACACGACCAACTCATCGCCTCCAGCTTTAAACAATTCAGCCGGTAAGCCGTCCGCTCCGGCGGCTTTATTGTTTTTTAGTCGTTTTATGGCGTCCTCGACTTCCGTATAGTTAGGGATGGGAACCTCACCATCTTCTCTGATTGGGGTCAGTGGTTCTTCTTCATCCGACTCTTGGTTGTCTCCAGCCAAAAAACTTTCGAAGTGGTCCCTCCATAGCCTCAGTACGTTCTCTGCATCAGTGACAAGATTTCCATCATCACTCCTACAGGCAAGCGATCCAGACTTATACCCTTGAGTCATGCGTTTGACCCTCCTGTAAAAGTCGCGGGCATCATTCCTGCTCCTGCTGTTCTCCAACTTCTCACTCTCGAGCCTTTACATCTCCTGCTTCTTCCTTCTGAAAAGGCGCTTCTCCTCACTTCTCCGCGTCCTATAAATATTCACCACTGCTCGTGTGGCACCTGCTTGCAGCATCCGCCTGTATACAGCGTTCCTTGCAGCAGTCGCATCCCGACACTCCTGGTCATACCATGGATTCCGTTTTGGGGGACCTTGGAGTCCAAGGGTTTCCACAGCAGAAGCGTTAATGGCGGTAGATATGCACGTCCACATATCTGACGTATTTATAGGCGTTAGAGAGAGCTGGCCAAGTTTGCCTGAGAGTTGAGCTGAGAAGGCATCCCTGTGCTGTTGTGACTGCAGCTTTCCGATGTCAAGCTTTCTTGGCATACCTTGGCGTGAGACTTTCGCGACACACAATCGTGCGCGAACCTTAGCTGCGACAATGTAGTGGGCAGAGTTGATGTTAGGACCCCGACACGTTCTCACATCAAGAATGCTAGACGCATGTCTTACATCGATCACATCATGATCAATCTGGTTGTAAGTTAGACGATCAGGTGACAGCCAGGTTGCTTTGTGGATGCTGCGATGACGGAATCCTGTACTACTTACTGTCATATTGTGTGCAGCAGCAAAACCTATAAGTCTAAGCCCATTTTCCGAGGTAGACTCATGTAAGCTATGCTGTCCAACGGTTGCTCCAAAGATGCGTTCCCGTCCGATTTTGGCATTAAAATCTCCGAGGAAGATCTTAATTTCATGCGACGGGCATTGGCTATACGCTCGGTCGAGTTCTGTATAGAAATCATCCTTGATGGCGTCGTCCTTCTCCTCCGTCGGGGCGTGCGCACAGATAAGGCTGATGTTAAACAATTTGGCAGCTACTCGGATCGTCGCAAGCCTCTCATTTACAGGTGTAAACTCGGTGCCGTAGCCTGGTTCCTACGACGAATCCACAACCATTCCATCTCATTTCCTGGATAGCTGTAATGTCAGCCTTTAAATTGCTGAGAGTATCCACTAGTTGTTGAGTGGCACCAGGTTTGTACAATGTGCGTACATTCCAGGTGCATACTCTCAAATCATTGTCCTTTTTTAATTTGCCGTGGTCGTCAACGTTGTTCGGGTATCTATCCGAGGCCTCTCTTGCATTCTTCACTGATGTGATATTTTCCTTGGGTGGATATCAAGTCCTACGCCAAAACCATATTTAAGGATTAGGATCCCGCCGTGCGCTTTGGTTTATAACTCAGCGGATGCGAAGTTACAATCCAGGGAAAACCACGAGGAGGTAGTGCGTCAACTTGAAGAAAGCAGAGACACTGGCGCCCATCAAGTTGAAACGCAGTCAGTAGCTTTACCTTGTATACTTTCCCCCAAAACGCTAATGATTTTATATTCTACTATGATCTTATATTCTACTAACATTTACATATTCTAGGTCTTCGCCAAAAATTTGGCCAGCTAGCAGCAGATGGTGTCGCCGGCTACAGCACGCAAAGATTCAGTACTGGTAACGCAGGAAGTGTCGGAGCTGTCTGCTAGCATCAAATTTATGCACTATGCTGTTAAGGTGGTAGCGGGCTGCTAAAGGCAGTACGGTACTCACACCCGAAAGGTTTGGCCAGCTACAGGCAGAACGGGATCCTGTCTGCGGCTGGTAGGAGGTGTGACCCCCGGTGCTAGGCCAGATGCACACAACTGCGGCGTTGCAAAGCGCTGGCAAGTCAGGGTAGAAATCACCCCGGCTCGTCCTCACAGGAACGGACTCACCAGGGCAGGTATGTTGTTGATTTTGTTAGTCCAATCGTCTATCCAGATGTTACTGCACACAAACACAAAATAGTTTAAATTATTTGAAATTAAACAAAAATTATTTACTATAAAAAATATCGAGTGATTTGCGTACTTAGTTTTTTGCAGCTTTACTGCACCGCCGGGTCGCCTAGAACAAACTGTTCGTTGGCCGCCCTTGGAAGAGGTGTTCGCGGTCACACAGGTTGGCATTCGGGCATCTGCCGACGGCTCGAACGGCGTTTGCTCAAAACGGGAGCCTTGGGTCGGCGACCGATCTGGCAATTAAATGAGAAGTTTCCTCCGCTCACCACCAAATGGTGCCGATCCAAGGTCACGCTTGGCTCGCACTGCTTGTTCCGCCAGCCGATGTTTTTCGTACCAGGGCAGCTGGGTTCATCGATACATGGCTATCGACGTTCAAAATGAACACAGATGGTTCGCAGAACGCAACAAATTTAATAATGACTCATTAAGGACCAGTTATCCGACAAATTAAATATTATGAGCGGTAATTTAACAGATTTGGGTTCAAGGGGATACTGCGGTAACCGGGGCGCCAATCGCGCGATTTTTTTTTCAAAAATTGTTTGTTTGAGGCGCTAGAATTTACAAATTATCTAAGTTATCACATTTCCTTATAATAACTTACGCAGCAGTAATAAAAATAAATTTATTGAATTTAAAATAAAGTCCAAGAGAATTCGCCGTTAAGAAACAGCAAATTTGGTAACATTCACAAAAAACGTCCAAAATGTTGGGTTACGAAGAAATAGCTATACCAGCACAGGCCATATCTAATTTCAAACGCAAGCTGACAACAAACACAGCTGAGACCATAACCATGTAACGGTCCAGGGTCAAAATATGGGCGGCCTGTTATCGGAAGATATATCTCCTAAGCTAAGCCGAAAATCAAAAATTTGTACTTAATATTTTCGTCTTATTTCGTCGAGCTCTATAAAATATTCAGATCTTGGCACCCCAGTTACCGCAATACTGCCGATTCAAACGCAAAGAATCAGGTGGTTCATTTTTTCAGGAAGAGCTATAATAAAATCAAATATCATCTATGTTTATCATCTTTTCGACAAGCCTAGATATTTTGGAAAATGCTTTGAACTATGCAGTAAAAACACGTGATTCCAAAGATTTGTTTATTAATGAGCAAATTAAACTAGACACATATTTGGCCTACGCGAACAGCACATTGTTTTGGATATTTTTAAAAATACAGGGGTCAGATTTGTCAAAGGTATCTATGTCAAAAACTGTGTTCATATTTTTGTAAAAGTTACAATTTTCCTCTATTCAACTTTGATTTGCAGCAAAAGAATTACTTGCTCGTGAGAAGAAGATTACAGACTCTAAAACAGCCCCCCGCCTAGATATTGATGCAACTAAACGATTTATAACCAGAGGAATTCATACATGTTTTGTACAGAGAAATGGCATCACTGTCACCGAAGAAATACACAAGAGGAGTTTATTAGAAAGTTAAAATATCAAATAAACATATTAACAGGAAATGTACAAGTTTAATTCGTTAAACGTGAAAAACGGCAATGGATAACCGAATGTTTTATTCCTTAGCAGCTAATGGTTTTTAGGCAGTTATATAAATCAATAACTTATTTATTTATTTATTTAAAGTCAATTAAGAACAGTCGACTGTTGGAGTAAAAAAAAAAATATAAAATTAAAATTTAGGAAAGATATTGAAAGCAATAATTAATATTATTTAATTTAATAGTGAAATTTAATTAAAATTAATAGTTTAAAAAAAGCAAAAAATATGTATAAAATTTAAAGTTGAAATTTGTGTTCAACATAAAAACTGGGACCATAACAGATTAGCCGAACCAACATTTGTTGCAGAGGATTTTGGAAATCCAGAATAAACCCAATCAGATCGGTAGAGTTAGGTTAGTCATTTAATGATTAAATGGTTAATGAGTTAAGAATGACAGTTTTAATAGATATAAGGGAACACTTCGAAGTTATTACTCCAAAAAGTTTGTTTTTATCAGAGCAGAGAATTCGGAAAGGCTCATACAGGCTATAGTTGTTATTGCAGAAATCAGGCAAAAGGGGTGGACCATTTCTGGTTACTCTAGAAGGGATAGAGAAGTTAATTTGATTAAACATGACACCTAACATTATGCGACGGTTGGCAAGAAAGGGTAAATTAGAGTCTACTTGAATAAGAGGTAAATCAACTCCTGAGACCCAGTTGAAACCTCAAAGAGCAATAAGTGAAAATTGTTTTTGCACAGACTGAATTCTGTCCTGGTGAATATGGTATTGCGGTGACCAAATGCAAGAACCATATTCAAGAATCGGGCGGACAAGGAAAGTATAAAGCAACTCTGTTGTATTTGAATTTTATCGTTGAATATTTGGGCCCACCTTTTAATGCAGCCAAGAATTAGAGAGGCCTTATTAACAATTTGCGTGACATGGCAATCAAATTTCAGTTTGTGATCCAAAATATACTAACGTCATTATCGTGTGATATTCTTAACAGAGAGGTTACATAAAGTGTATAGTTGATGACAAGAAAATTACTTCTGGAATGTCATGTCATTATGACTTTACACTTTAAAAAGTTTAAACATATAAGATTAAAGCTGCACCAAGTATAAAAGGAGTCAGTATTAACGTGTAGCGAACTCCAAGTCGGCTCCTTGTATGTGAAGCAAAGTTTTACATCATTGGAATACATATAAATGCTAGAGAATTTATTAATAGGGGGAAGATCTTTAATAAAAAGGTTAAAGAGTAAAGGACCCAAATGACTACCCGGAAAACCAGAGGTTACAAAGATTGGCTTATTTACAGATAATTTGTAAAATAACTCTTTGCGACCTATTTTTATACCATTCGACCTTTGAAAATTGTCAAAAAAGGGTATACTAACTTTGTGCAAAATGTATGTAACAGGCATAAGGAGGCGTGGCAGACCCCATAAAGTATATTTATTCTTGCTCAGGATCACTAGCCGAGTCGATTGGGCCATGTCCCTCTGTCTTTCCGTCTGTCCGTCTGTATGAGACAACAGATCTCAGCTATTAAAAGAGCTAGAGACACCAAAATTGGTATGAAGGTTCTAATATATCATAGGATCAAATGTTTGGTGCCACCACCCCCACCGCCCCTACAAATCGGTAATTTGTGATTATTAAGCAAAGAAAAGAGGTCATAACGTTCTGCTTTAGTATCCATAATGCTGAATGCAATATGAACATATTCTTTAAATTACAATCTGATCGTACAAATAACACAGAAGTTATTTAAGTTCACGTTTTCACGCGCTGCTATGGGCAGTTGACGCCGACGTCGACGTTGCGTCGTGTCGCTTTACTCTTTACGCGCGTCGCTGTGTGAGTGCGAGCGAGAAAGCTATATGTAGTAGACGTATTTGTGCAGAATTCTCTGTTTGAAATTATGAGTGAGGTTACACGTTTGTAACAGATTTAGAAAATTGGGAGAAGGGTATCTTACTGTCGGGCTCTCGACTGTAGCCTTACCCACTTTATTTTGAATAACTTTAAATCCAAAGAAGTAATTTGTAAGGAAACCCAATAAGATCCAACTTAGGAATCAGAAGTGAATGGTTTACAGAATCAAATGCCTTACTAAAAACAGTGTATATGACGTCAGTTTGCATATTCTTCGAAAACCCTTTAAGAACAAGAGATGAGAATTCCAAAAGATTAGTTGTGGAAGATCTGGATTTCATGAAACCATGCTTATATGGTAAAATTACGGACCTACACATGTGGGTTGGCTGGGCCGTAATTAGTTCAAATAATTTAGGAATGGAAGATAATTTAAGAAATACACATATAGATCTTTACTTCCGATTTAGACCCATTCTTGTGAAGAGGGGAGGAATATGATTCTTTCCAGAATAAAAGAAAATTACAAGTAATTAATGATTATTTGAATAACTTATAAATGATTTCATACAAAGAGAAACAACCCAAACAATATCTAAGAACGCATCCTAGTACTCCGTCAGGGCCAGGTGAGTTAATTAGAATCATAAGTGTTAGGCGAAAAGGTTGATTGAAAAAAAATCGCAAAAAGATCAGCGGTCTGATCATTAGTTGTTTCATTATTTTTGAAAGAGAGATGGAAAACCAAAGGTTGATTGAAAAAAAATCGCAAAAAGATCAGCGGTCTGATCATTAGTTGTTTCATTATTTCGTTTCTACGGTTACAGGTGTTATAAAACTGTTTAGGGTCATGTACAAATTGAAGCCGACAGCGATGTATATACAATTAGTACTTGTAGTCCTTAAAACTTTAATTATTAAGAGAAATAGAGTTAGTCTTTGCAACAGTATAACGATAAAATCCAGATGGATTTCCAGTATTTTTAAATTTTTTTGTAATAGACTTGGCTGTATACACAAGTGGCGCACATTCGTCAAAATAATTTGTTCAAGATATTATAAAAATATGAAATACAAGTACTTAAGTTCCAACATGCAAAAAAAGATCAATCATGTTCTAAAATTAAATTGTTAAGCCTTTTAAAATCAGTTTCGCGTAAGCAATGTGTCTTCAAAACAGACTAACCAATTTCAGTTTACACGGCAGTACTAAAACAAGAAAGACATAGGGATTAGTTCTTGAAATGTTATTAATCATAGTGTCAGAAGTGACAATTAAATTTTGCTTTTGAAGTTATGCCTTTAAAAATTTAAAACAATGAGAGTCCATTGATAAATGGGTGATCTCAATCCGCTGTTTTGATTCTATAGATTTAATGCAAAAGAGGTGTTCCAGATACAAAGAAGTTTCTGAAGAAAGAGAAATGTAGGAGCAAGTTACATAAACTGAAATATGATTTAAAATTATTTTAACGCACACGAATTCCACATTGGACAGACAGTCTATTGAAACAATATTAGAAGACATATTTGAGAGACAATTCAAAATATCAGGTTTTAACCAAGTCTCAGGAAATATTAATATATGACAGTGAAAAGATGTACTATCAGCAAACACCTTGGATAGTTTAGTATTAAGACCTCGAACATTTTGATAGGCAACAAGGAGATAAGAATTTAGTCATTTACAATTTTTAAGGTTTTTGCTGTTCCGTACGGGAATACAACGGACAGCGCAGGAAGAGTAACGGGTGTGTGAGTTATTTGTTTTGGAGTAAACTCTTGAAAATTAGGTAAGGCGGCCAAAATGATTCGTTGCACACAATTGGGAAATGCCCAGCTGAAATACTGACTTGAAAGGAAGATATTTCCCTGGGAAATTGAAAACTGATTTTTTCAACAACTTAATTTTCAGTCAAAATTTTAGAAAGGATGTATGATTTTACATCATCTTTCGAAGTGTCAGTTGCCAAACAAGAAACAAAGACCAACTTCTTAGGTTTAACAGCAATTAAAAGTTATACACTCTGTGCCGTAATGGGAGGCGAAATAACGGGTTAAGTTAATGAAGAAGAATTTTCTTCACTGCGATTAGAGCAAGATGAATTGGAAGAGGGAGGGTTAATAAGGGCGGAAGAATTGAATTAAGGGAATTAAATTGAGTCTCCATTTCTAGAAAACTCTGAATATAAATTGGTAAAAAGCGGTGCGCAAACGGTAGAAACCCAATTTGTTTTGCTGCACAGTTTTCCGCAGACCGGATTCACAGGACCACTTTAAGCCAGTTTTGTGATTAATTGCATCTCTTTTTCGGGTAGTTGGAGCGATGCAATTAAGGTGACACAAATTGCCACAAAGCCATGAACCAATAAAATCAGCATTGGGATCAGATGAGCATTTACAAATCTTTGGCGAACAGTTGATCATTTTTAATAAGCCTTAAAATATGTAGGGGATTAGAAATGAAAGTAAAGCAGAATGTTAAAATTTCATTTGTGTGTTTATTAAGCCACAAAAAAAAAACACACCAAAGCGCTTTTTCATGTGGCAGCTATAGTTGTTAACGATGATCAAATTTTAATTAAACTTTGAAAGATATTTTTGTGGCAGCTATAGTATGCATTCGTGGAAATGCATTTAAGACATTCTTTTTTTTCTCGATATTTTGACCAATATGTTGAATTCCAGTAACTACGCTCCGGATTTCATTGTTAATCATACATAATTCATGGATGGAAAATTCATGGTAAGAAGGAGATATCTTCGACCCCTTAAGGCGTATATATTTATACATATACTTTCAATTAAAGCAAGATAGCCCAAATAGACTAAAAGATAGATATTGGAGTTCATAAAAATATCAGTTTCCGTATATAGCACTTGTACACCGTAATCGAGAAGAAGTGCTTGGCAGTGATCATGGCAATCAGAAAATTCGACCATACATAGAGGGAATGCCTTTCACCTGAATAACCGACCACGCGAGTCTGAAGTTGCTAATGACGATGAAAGACCTTTCGGGCAGACTGGCCAGGTGGTCACTACAGCTGCAGGGATATAATTTCGCGATAGAGCATCGCAAAGGGTCGGATAACATGGTAGCAGATAAGCTCTCACGTAGCGTGAAAAAGGTCCATATGGCTCCCACCGATCTGCTGGGGTTCAAGACCACGGCGTTCGGTGCGGACGAGTTCTAGGAATTGGTACGAGGGGCCGAGCCGAATAAGCAGTACCTGCCACACCTGAAGACGAAGGGCGGGTTGTTGTTGAATCGGGTTGCGCAGAAATGCCTTCGTTACGAAATCGAGGGATCGGAGTGGAAGCTATGGATTCCGACAGACCTGACAGGGACGTTGACAGCACGGGCTCACGAGGAACCAACAGCAGCACACGGAGGGAAAGCAAAGACTCTGAAAGTTCTGTGCAGACAATATGATTGGCCGTTAATAGCCGTGCAAGTTCGGGACTATGTGCGGCATGCGAGACTTGCAAGGAGACAAAGGCGCCAAATCATCGTGTGCAAGTGGGAATCGGTGAAAAGGTGGATACGGAGAGGCCCTTCCAAAAATGATATATAGATTTTCTGGGGAAGTATCCTCGATCGAGGAGAGAACACGCCTACATTTTCATCGTGGTGGACCATTTTTAAAGACAATGCGAGAGGCATCAGCGGCGTCCTTGAGTTTCCCTTTAAGTTCAAGGGGAAAGGGTGAATCGCAGCATATTGTCTGCAATCCGCAGCTACCTGAAGGAGGACCATGGGGAGTAGGATGCACATTTGCCAAAAATCGAAGGCGCGATACGAAACTACATCCATTCGGCTACAGGAGAGACACCGTTCTTCACCCTCTTTGGCCATCACCTTTACTTAAACGGCAAATGTTACCGCTTGGCTCGTAAATTGCAATGTGTGACCATGAAATGGACGGTATGGCCCATAGTGATAAGCTCGCTATTATAAGATACGGATCCAAAACAAGAACGACGCGTACGAGGTGAGCAAGTTGCGGTACGACCAAAGAGCGAGGATATTTCACGCCACGCCCGGCCAAGAAGTTTACCGGCGAAACTTTGTTCTCAGTGACTTCTCAAGAAGCTTTAACGCGAAGTTTGCAACGTCTTGGCGTATATCACGCGATAGATATACGGGCCTGAACAAATGTCAATGCAAGGATAAAATCAACGTGGTCAGATCGGACACTAGGTGACGAAAAGTGAGCACAAAACATACCAGAACGTAAACTTTCGGTGGAGTCTAATGGAGAGCGTGGGCCACGCGTTGGACGTTATAGCTATTGAACTGCTTCGGAAGAGTATACCGCACCGCAAGAGGATCGAATGCCCTAATCATTTCATCGCTCTGCAGGATTGACGAAATGTTGGGTTCTGTTGCATTCTGCGAAACAGCTGTATTCATTTGGACCGTCGATAGGCATGTATCGATGAACACAGCTGCCCTGGTACGAAAAAAATCGGCTGGCGGAACAAGCAGTGCGAGCCAAGCGTAACCTTGGATCGGCATCATCTGGTGGTGAGCGGAGGAAACTTCTCCATTTACAACCAGATCGGTAAGCGACACAAGGTTCTAGTTTTGAGCAAACGCCGTTTGACCCGTCGGCAGATGCCCGAATGCGCCAAAATCTGAATTTTATAGAACTCGACGAAATAAGACGAAAATATTAAGTACTAATTTTTGATTTTCGGCTTAGTTTAGGAGATATAGCCTCCGACTACTGGCCGATATTCATACATTTTGCAGATTTTGAGATCTGGTCACACTGATCATTTCGGCTTGCAAAATGTATGAAAAGCCGAAAATCAAAAATTAGTAATTATTATTTTCGTCTCATTTCGTCAAGTTCTATAAGGGTAACGGCAGTATTGCGGTTACTGGGGCGCCAAGATCTGAAAACGCACTTTTATAGAACTCGACAAGATAAGACGAAAATAATAAGTAAAAATTTTTGATTTTCGGCTTAGTTTAGGAAGGAGGCAAAAAATTTTTGAAAAAAAAATCGCGCGATTTTTTTTCAAAAATTTTTTATCTGCGGCATATATGGTTTGGAGAATATTGCGCCGCGGGCGAAACATTTTTGAAAAAAAAATCGCGCGATTTTTTTTTCAAAAATTTTTCGCCTGCGGATTACGTTATTAAACGATCAAACAAACAGAGCGTTATCAATTTTCAAATGCAAACTGACAACAAACACAGCTGATTATCAGTGAGACCATGATCATTTATCAAAATATGGGCGATTATTCTTTTTGAGATCTGGTCACACTGGTCAATTCGGCCTGCAAAATGTATGGAAATCGGCCATTTATCGGAGGCTATATCTCCTAAACTAAGCCGAAAATCAAAAATTTTTACTTATTATTTTCGTCTTATCTCATCGAGTTCTATAAGGATCCGTCGTCAGATCTTGGCGCCCCAGTTACCGCAATATCCCCAGGGTAACTATCTAGAAGACCGCCCCCACCGAAAAATCGACTTTTTTATTTTTTTTTTGATGCAAATAGGGGTATTTGAGCCTCCTGAACCTGAATCCGATGGCGGAGGACGGAAATTTTGCGTATTTTAGGAGTTATAAGCGAAAGAAAGTTGCAAATTTACTGCTTTTCTACACTGTTCGATACTCCGATATGTAAACAAAACGACGCATTTTACGTCGAATTGTTTATGTGTGTGTGTGTTCCGCGACAATTTCAGTGTGCAGCAACTTATTATTTAAGTGCTGAATATGAAAACCATGAAAACAATACATAAAAAAAAAGCTTTTTTTGGGTTATATATTATAATAACCACCAGCAAAGACTTCCCTAAATTCATTTAACCGTTGTAATTGTATTTTTAGTATGCAATTGGCGAATTAGTGGAATATGGTAGTGTTGTTGGGTGCCCCAAAGTAGCCCGCCAGAATGCAAAAATTTTGGTAGTGTTGCTGAGTGCGTCCTGAAAGCCCGCACAGGCTAAAAATTTTTGGAAAAAAAAAATAGCGCGGTTTTTTTTTTCAAAAATTGTTTGCTTACGGCGCTTTAGTTTTCTTAATATTCATATTTTTTCATTTTAGTCTTGTTATATATAATATATAGCTTTTTTTTATGTATTATTTTCATTTGCAACACTTAAATAATAAGTTGCTGCACACTGCAAAATGTCAGCAGATCACACAATTGTCAGCTGGACACACATACACATACACAATTTCGTGTAAAATGCGTCTTTTTATTTACTTATCGATGTATCGAACAGTGTAGAAAAGCAGTGAATTGCCAATTTTCTTTCGCTTATATCTTCTAAAATACGCAAAAATTTCCGTCCTCCGACAACGGATTCGTGTTCAGGTCAAAGCACATAGTTCTGCAAAAAAAAAATATTGAAAATCGTGCGATTTCGGTGGGGGCGGTCTTCTAGACAATTACCACAAATACTACGATATAAATATATCGTTTTCATACAAAAACAAAATATCGATATATTGATATATTATCAACATCCCTAATATCAACCACTACATTTTGTTTCTATTAAAATTACAGTTGGGAAATGAAAAAAATGATTGGCATAAAAGATTCCCACGCAAAGAATCAGGAGGTTCCTTTTTTTCAGGAAGAACTGAAAAATGATCAAATATCATCTATTTTTATCAACTTTTCGACAAGCCTAGATATTTTGGAAAATGATTTGAACTATGCAGTAAAAACACGTGATTCCAAAGATTTGTTTATTAATGAGCAAATTAAACTAGACACATATTTGGCCTACGCGAACAGCACATTGTTTTGGATATTTTTAAAATTGCAGGGGTTAGATTTGTCAAAGGTATCTATGTCAAAAACTGTGTTCATATTTTTGTAAAATATACAATTTTCCTCTATTCAACTTTGATTTGCAGCATTATATTTTACATGATTTGGATAGAGCAAAAGAATTACTTGCTCGTGAGAAGAAGATTACAGACTCTAAAACAGCCCCCCGCCTAGATATTGATGCAACTAAACGATTTATAACCAGAGGAATTCATACACGTTTTGTACAGAGAAATGGCATCACTGTCACCGAAGAAATACACAAGAGGAGTTTATTAGAAAGTTAAAATATCAAATAAACATATTAACAGGAAATGTACAAGTTTAATTCGTTAAACGTGAAAAACGGCAATGGATAACCGAATGTTTTATTCCTTAGCAGCTAATGGTTTTTAGGCAGTTATATAAATCAATAACTTATTTATTTATTTATTTAAAGTCAATTAAGAACAGTCGACTGTTGGAGTAAAAAAAAAATATAAAATTAAAATTTAGGAAAGATATTGAAAGCAATAATTAATATTATTTAATTTAATAGTGAAATTTAATTAAAATTAATAGTTTAAAGCAAAAAATATGTATAAAATTTAAAGTTGAAATTTGTGTTCAACATAAAAACTGGGACCATAACAGATTAGCCGAACCAACATTTGTTGCAGAGGATTTTGGAAATCCAGAATAAACCCAATCAGATCGGTAGAGTTAGGTTAGTCATTTAATGATTAAATGGTTAATGAGTTAAGAATGACAGTTTTAATAGATATAAGGGAACACTTCGAAGTTATTACTCCAAAAAGTTTGTTTTTATCAGAGCAGAGAATTCGGAAAGGCTCATACAGGCTATAGTTGTTATTGCAGAAATCAGGCAAAAGGGGTGGACCATTTCTGGTTACTCTAGAAGGGATAGAGAAGTTAATTTGATTAAACATGACACCTAACATTATGCGACGGTTGGCAAGAAAGGGTAAATTAGAGTCTACTTGAATAAGAGGTAAATCAACTCCTGAGACCCAGTTGAAACCTCAAAGAGCAATAAGTGAAAATTGTTTTTGCACAGACTGAATTCTGTCCTGGTGAATATGGTATTGCGGTGACCAAATGCAAGAACCATATTCAAGAATCGGGCGGACAAGGAAAGTATAAAGCAACTCTGTTGTATTTGAATTTTATCGTTGAATATTTGGGCCCACCTTTTAATGCAGCCAAGAATTAGAGAGGCCTTATTAACAATTTGCGTGACATGGCAATCAAATTTCAGTTTGTGATCCAAAATATACTAACGTCATTATCGTGTGATATTCTTAACAGAGAGGTTACATAAAGTGTATAGTTGATGACAAGAAAATTACTTCTGGAATGTCATGTCATTATGACTTTACACTTTAAAAAGTTTAAACATATAAGATTAAAGCTGCACCAAGTATAAAAGGAGTCAGTATTAACGTGTAGCGAACTCCAAGTCGGCTCCTTGTATGTGAAGCAAAGTTTTACATCATTGGAATACATATAAATGCTAGAGAATTTATTAATAGGGGGAAGATCTTTAATAAAAAGGTTAAAGAGTAAAGGACCCAAATGACTACCCGGAAAACCAGAGGTTACAAAGATTGGCTTATTTACAGATAATTTGTAAAATAACTCTTTGCGACCTATTTTTATACCATTCGACCTTTGAAAATTGTCAAAAAAGGGTATACTAACTTTGTGCAAATGTATGTAACAGGCATAAGGAGGCGTGGCAGACCCCATAAAGTATATTTATTCTTGCTCAGGATCACTAGCCGAGTCGATTGGGCCATGTCCCTCTGTCTTTCCGTCTGTCCGTCTGTATGAGACAACAGATCTCAGCTATTAAAAGAGCTAGAGACACCAAAATTGGTATGAAGGTTCCAATATATCATAAGATCAAATGTTTGGTGACACCACCCCCACCGCCCCCACAAATCGGTAATTTGTGATTATTAAGCAAAGAATAGAGGTCATAACGTTCTGCTTTAGTATCCATAATGCTGAATGCAATATGAACATATTCTTTAAATTACAATCTGATCGTACAAATAACACAGAAGTTATTTAAGTTCACGTTTTCACGCGCTGCTATGGGCAGTTGACGCCGACGTCGACGTTGCGTCGTGTCGCTTTACTCTTTACGCGCGTCGCTGTGTGAGTGCGAGCGAGAAAGCTATATGTAGTAGACGTATTTGTGCAGAATTCTCTGTTTGAAATTATGAGTGAGGTTACACGTTTGTAACAGATTTAGAAAATTGGGAGAAGGGTATCTTACTGTCGGGCTCTCGACTGTAGCCTTACCCACTTTATTTTGGATAACTTTAAATCCAAAGAAGTAATTTGTAAGGAAACCCAATAAGATCCAACTTAGGAATCAGAAGTGAATGGTTTACAGAATCAAATGCCTTACTAAAAACAGTGTAAATGACGTCAGTTTGCATATTCTTCGAAAACCCTTTAAGAACAAGAGATGAGAATTCCAAAAGATTAGTTGTGGAAGATCTGGATTTCATGAAACCATGTTTATATGGTAAAATTACGGACCTACACACCCACATGTGGCTGGGCCGTAATCAGTTCAAATAATTTAGGAATGGAAGATAATTTAAGAAATACACATATAGATCTTCACTTCCGATTTAGACCCATTCTTGTGAAGAGGGGGGGAATATGATTCTTTCCAGAATAAAAGAAAAGTACAAGTAAATAATGATTATATAACTTAAAAATGATTCCATACAAAGAGAAACAAACCAAACAATATCTAAGAACGCATCCGTTGCACACAATTGGGAAATGCCCAGCTGAAATACTGACTTTAAAGGGTGATATTTCCCTGGGTAATTGAAAATTGATTTTTTCAACAACTTAATTTTCAGTCAAAATTTTTGAAAGGATGTATGATTTTACATCATCTTTCGAAGTGTCAGGTGCCAAACAAGAAAGAAAGACCAAATTCTTAGGTTTAACAGCAATTAAAAGTTATACACTCTGTGCCGTATTGGGAGGCGAAATAACGGGTTTAGTTAATGAAGAATTTTCATCACTGCAATTAGAGCAAGATGAATTGGAAGAGGGAGGGTGAATAAGGGCGGAAGAATTGCCTGGAACAGAGATTCCCACTATTTCCACTAGAGCAAGAAGAAGTAGGAGAATAAACATTTAAAATAAGATCAGTAAAAGTAGAAGGTTGGATGATAGTAGTTTATCCTTTATGATTTGGGGATACAGAACCTATAAAGGGAACGTCAAAGGCTTTAAAGGAATTAAATTAAGTCTCCATTTCTAGAAAACTCTGAATATAAATTGGTAAAAGCGGTGCGCAAACGGTAGAAACCCAATTTGTTTTTCTGCACAATTTTCCGCAAACCGGATTCACAGGACCACTTTAAGTCAGTTTTGTGATTAACGGCATCTCTAATTCGGGTAGTTGGAGCGATGCAATTAAGGTGACACAAATTGCCACAAATCCATGAACCAATAAAATCAGCATTGGGATCAGATGAGCATTTACAAATCTTTGGCGAACAGTTGATCATTTTTAATAAGCCTTAAAATATGTAGGGGATTAGAAATGAAAGTAAAGCAGAATGTTAAAATTTCATTTGTGTGTTTATTAAGCCACAAAAAAAAAAAAAAAACACACCAAAGCACTTTTTCCTATGGCAGATGTAGTTGTTACAGATGAGATAGTATGCATTCGTGGAAATGCATTTAAGATATTCGTTTTTATCTCGATATTTTGACCAATATTTGACCAAAATGTATGGAAAGCCGAAAATCAAAAATTAGTAATTATTATTTTCGTCTCATTTCGTCAAGTTCTATTAGAATCAGTCGTCAGATCTTGGCGCCCCAGTACCACAATATCCCTTTTAGTAGAGCTGGAAAGAACATCGGCGATGTATCGATACATCGATGTTTTCAAAACATCGGAGACATCGAGATTTTCAAACATCGATGGTTGATGTTTAGGCTTTACCATCGTAAAGAAAAACTACCAGCCTTTCGCACTAGAATATGACACGTATGAAACAGCGGAGAAACAGACCCGCAGACGACGGTCCGGATTATCGGTTTACAGTGCTGCACATCAGGGGCCGTGGGATACTCTCGGTTCTCATTTTAAAAAAATACACCCTAAAAAGTTCGATGTATCGATACATCGATGTTCTTTTCTGAAAAACATCGAATCATCGATGTAGGTAAACATCGATGTTTTTCCAGCTCTACCTTTTAGTAAGGCTTTTACTTTTGATATTACGAAGAAACATATACTACGATATAAATATATCGTTTTCATACAAAAACAAAATATCGATATATTGATATATTATCAACATCTCTAATATCAACCACTACAATTTGTTTCTATTAAAATTACAGTTGGGAAATGAAAAAAATGATTGGCATAAAAAATTCCCGCGCAAAGAATCAGGATCAAATATCATATATTTTTTATCAACTTTTCGACAAGCCTAGATATTTTGAAAAACGATTTGAACTATGCAGTAAAAGCACGTGATTCCAAAGATTTGTTTGGTAATCCCTAATCTCTAATATCAACCACTACATTTGGTTTCTATTAAAATTGCAGTTGGGAAAAGAAAACAAGTGGGTAAGGCTACAGTCGGGCGCCCGACAGTAAGATACCCTTCTCCCAATTTTCTAAATTCGTTACAAACGTGTAACCACACTCTTAATTTCAAACAGAGAATTATGCACAAATACTTCTAGTACATATAGCTTACTCGCTCGCACTCACACAGCGACGCGCGTAAAGAGTAAAGCGACACGACGAAACGTCGACGTCGACGTCAACTGCTCAAAGCAGCGCGCAAGCTGCTGCCCGTACCGAACATTTGTACTGAAAACTTTGACTTGAATAACTTCTGTGTTATTGGTCCGATCGGATTGTAATTTGGAGAATATGTTCATATTGCATTAAGCTTTATACACACCAAAGAAGAAAGTTTAATACTTTGCTCAATAATCGCAAATAACCCATTTGCGGGGGCGGTAGGCGTGGCAGCAAACATTTGATATAAACTTGATCTGCCTATGATAGATAGGAACCTCCATACCAAATTTGGTGTCTCTAGCTTGTTTAATAGCTGAGATCTGTTGTCTCATACAGACGGACAGACGGACGGACGGACAGACAGACGGACATGTCTCAATCGACTCGGCTTGTGATCCTGAGCAGGAATATATATACTTTATGGGGTCTGCCACGCCTCCTTATGCCTGTTACATACATTTTGCACAAAGTTAGTATACCCTTTTTGACCATTTTCAATGGTCGAAGGGTATAAAAATGATTGGCATAAAAGATTCCCACGCAAAGAATCAGGAGGTTCCTTTTTTTCAGGAAGAACTGAAAAATGATCAAATATCATATATTTTTTTATCAACTTTTCGACAAGCCTAGATATTTTGGAAAATGATTTGAACTTGTTGCATTCTGCGGAACAGCTGAGTTCATTTGGAGTATCGATAGGTGTGTATCGATGAACACAGCTGCCCTGGTACAAAAACATCGGCCAACGGAGCAAGCAGTGCGAGCCTTTACGAGGCTCTTTTAACAGCCAAGACGGTCACTGACCCAAGGTTCCCGTTGGGCCAAGCGCCGTTTGAACCGTCGGTAGCTGCCCGAATGCCCAGGCATATGACCGCCAATATTTCTTTCAAGGGCGGCCGACTCTTCAGTTGCCTTTGAGCGAGCGGTCAGCGCAGATAGAATCTGCAAATAATTAAGTGCGTGTTACATTTTTGTTTAAAATTATAACTATTTATTAAATTAATATTTTGTGTGTGTGCAGAAGCGATTCCTGGACTTCTCGGCAACCAACGCCTACCTGCCCTGGTGAGTCTGTTCCTTGCGGGGATCCGCCAGGGCCTATTTTGTCCCCCGTGAAAAGATCTAGGCAGCACCAGCAATGGCTGCCACAGTAATTCTGCGCTGCACTGCATCACCAGCAAAGGCTGCCGCAGTGATCCTGCGCTGCACTCCATCACCAGCAACGGCCGCCGCGGGCATCGTCTTTGGCTGCAGGCCATATATATTTTTCCTGTCAGGCGGCTCTCCACGTCCGGGAGCAGCACCTAAAATATAAAGAAATGTCCCATTAGATATAATTATATAAATTATTGTTATTAGCCTTAATTTTTCTGTTAGTATTTTAGTGTTCAGGTTCCCACGTGGGGGTTAGTTATAAAAGTGAGGTTTGTTAGCATTAAATAAATGTTTAAATTTATCATAATGTACTAAATTACCTTTTTGGGGGAGATGGGGCGGCCTATGTAGGACGGACTCCACGATTTATAGGGTGATGCTCCGAAACTCCTGAGCAGGAGCATCACATGGTTGGGTGGGTGCGCGGTGACTTGGCAGTCACCAATGGTTTTGTTGAGAGTTGTTTGTCCCACGTAGAGTAGCTGTTCCTGTAAATAAATCAACAAATGTAAAAATATGTACAGTATCTGTCTGTTTTTACTGTTTGGTTTGTTTACCTTTTTGTTAGTGATGTTTTTTTTGTGTGTTAAATACCGATGTTAGTCGATATTTGGTGCGGACTGCAGGGCTGGAGGAAAAACCCCTCCCCAAGTGCTGCTGAGCTAGCTGGCGCAGCCCTGACAAAAAAAGCAGTCAGTAACATAATGGCGCCCAATTTCAAAAAGGAGCAAAGATGTAGGCCAGTTAATTCTGTGCCGAAATCTTTGCTAAAAATCGACTGACAGCGGTATTTAGACACCTCACTACAGCTTGGCTGATGTGACTTAGTCTACAACAAGCTGCGGCACGTTGAATTTGAATTCACGTTTGCGCAGGGAGTTGTAGACTGATAAACATCAGTAAGTAGAGGTATTTGGATGTTGAGGCATGTTGCCAGACAGGCCGCGAGTCGTGTTCTACCAGTGGTGGTGAAAACACTGTGTCGCGGACTTGCTCTGGGCCGTGTCCAATATCCAGATGTGTTGCATGTAAATGTGACTTTTTCGTTATTTTTTTTTTTTCCCCTTTGTAAAGTAGTAGATCGCCTGCCTTCGCTGGTTGCCAGTTCTATTGGTCCGGCCAACGTGGCTTAATGAGGGACAGGTGACCCGTAAATGCCTAGGGCAATACGCTCTGCACCGCCTCACGGATTAATAAGACGCACACCCAGTGAAAGCAGAGCCGATCGAACACCAGCCGCGTCCTTAACTGGCAACTGTCAACACGCGTGACAGTTAGACCAGTTGACGAACGGTAGTGTGTTTTGTTTTGTCCGACACAGCAAGGCCCATAAGCGCAAAAGTTGTTATAGAGTCCACCGTCGACAAGTCGTTCCATCTCCCTATTTTTGATCGGTCGGAAAACATAAAAAACTTAAAATTTGTTTACACTTCTTTATTACGTTATATACATTATATTTTTGCATTTATTTAATTAAATTATTTTTTTTGTTTCATGTTATTTATATTTCTTATCACTATAATTATAAAACTTTTCTAATAATAATTTTAGGTTAACATATAATATTTATTATTTAATTATAGTAATTCTTAGATATAAACATCGAAATTGCAAATTATTAATATTAAGATACAACCTATACATTTTTTGCTTATACACACACACACAAGTATTACAAAATTAAATAATAGTAACTTAAAAGTACATTTTGGGTGGCACGCTACCCTGGAACGAACTAAAAGGAAAAAATGAGTACAAATGAAGAGAGAGAGATGTTGGCGGGCATCACCTGCGGTCTAGGGGGCCAGTGCCAGAGGCGTGGGACGTGACATGGTCCACTGATGGAGACGGGCCGTTGATCCTCAGATGGCGTTGGCAACGGGAGGTCTCAGTCGGACACCAAGCAGGATAGCCCAAATCCAGAGCCAATTGCGCGCAGAGCTTCCGACAGAGAGCAAGGAGGGCGCAGTTCCAGAATTATCCGGGAAACAGCCAGACGCCCTGAAAGAAAATTTGGACAGCGTGGTGAAATCGGCAGTCAATGTGGCATTAGCATCAGCAACACACACTTACCGGCAATTTTTGGCCGCGGAAATCGGGCAAGCCTTGAGGGATCATCTCCGTCAGAGCAATCTTGACCTAATGAAAATGGTGAACGAAACCATTAGGCCATTGACTGCCGCTACTACACTGCCCCCGCAAATCGGTAATTTGCGATTATTAAGCAAAGTATTGAACTTATGC